>BHDV01042530.1:0-31377 GCA_005406045.1 Adoxophyes honmai | reverse complement strand
TACCGCAATATAACCGAGTTCCACGCGGGCGGAGCCGCGGGCCGAAAGCTAGTAGATCACATAATTAAGTAGATATGGCACATCACTGGGCATGTATTAGTTGCGGCAACACCCTTGAATCAATGAATTTACATACATACATACATACATACATACATCACGTCTATATTCCCAATAGGGGTAGGCAGAGCACACAAAACGCTACATAGATAAAAACGATGACTATTTCTCGTTTCGTGGCCACTTCTAGCATTATGTCTTGTGGTTTTAAGGTGGCAAGTACAATAGGTTGCTAGCCTATCGCCTAAAATGTACCTTAACCTATATCCTTAGTCGCCTCTTACGACATCCATGGAAGAAATGGAGAGGTGTTATTCTAAACCCGACACCACCCACACGGGTATATGAATTTCGTACAATTTAATACAAAATAGGTGCAAAATCCTCATCTCAGCCGTAAGACGTCCACTGTTGGAAATACGCCTGTCCTTTGGACTTCCGTATGTATCGGCGGGAAGCCATTTGCAGCCAGCGTCTTACCGCGACCTTTATAAGATCGTCTATCCAAGTGTCCATCTTGTGAGGTGGACGTTCTACGCTGCGCTTGCTGGTTCGTGGTCTCCACTCGAGTACATTTTGACCCCATCTACCATCTGCTCTGCGTGCAACGTGTCCTGCCCATTGTCACTTCATCTTGCTAATCCGGCGGGCTATATCGGTATTCGTCTACGGATCTCCTAATTTCTGATTAGATCACATAAAGATGTAGAGTGAAAATAAAATCTAACAAATGGATTATGATATCAAAGGAAAGCGTCTGAGCAAATGTGAGGTTCACTTGTTTGAGCAATCACTATGAGAGAGCAAATGCGTTGCCACCCTAGAGGCCTAAGGTGTAGTTAACGTCTAATGACTGCGTCAGTAATAATAAAATCATACCCGCTGTTTTACCTTTCGCGCCGAAACATAATATTGCAAGTAGTGTCCGACCGAAGGTACAATTTTGGCCGAAGCCGATTAATCGGTTTTCATCAAAACCTTCGGCCGAAGCCGAAGCCGAAGGTGTGTTGACCCCATGTTGACCCTAAGAAATACGAGAATTTGGTAATATTAGTAAAAAAAACTGCGTAAATTAAAATTGCACAATTTTAGCTTCTAAATCAAGTGTGACTATGTTGTTATGTTATGTGTTGTCACTAATTTATATAATTAACTGCAAGCAATGCGATCGGGCCGGCAAAACGCTGCTTTGCTAAGCGCTGCGCACTATGATATCCGTCTAGCTCTGGCATCGTTCGTTCAATTTCAAATCACAATTTGCAAACCTTCAGCTTCGGCCAAAGCTTCGGCAAAATTTTGGCCGGACACTAATTGCAAGTACTGTCCAATATTTTTTGGTAATCTAACTGATGGACTAAATCGTTTTTTAAGTCAGCTACCCAATTTGTCGATTCTTTTGTGTATTACTGACATGATTAAGTAAAATGTGATTTTCACAATGAAATAAATGAGTCTATCTCTGTTTGAAGCATGAAATTAGGGTCGTTCGCTATTTTTTGGGTGTACGGAGCACGCGCCGCCGCACGTGTGGTGCACGCGCCGCGCTTCGGTCACGTTCCGCAGGCTTCGGACCGAGGATGACTCCGATGCCAATCGCATTAACGTTGCATCAGCTAAGACTTAGCTTAGCTAGAGCTAAGTAATGTTGGTAAGGACTTAACTCTTTAGGCCCTACGCAGACGACAGTCTATCTGCGACGGACTTTTTAGTCTATGAAAATAGAACCTATGGAATTATAATGTAACGCACACGACGCGCAAATAGTTCGGCGCACAATGCGTACAATCCAGGCAGAATTTTGTGCGCCGCAGGCTTGTTCGCTCAAAAAGTCTGTCGTCTGGCTACACTTTGAAGTCCAACAATTCCACTCCTATTTCCGGGACTTGGACTTAAGACTTTAGTGGCTTTTGACTCGGGAGTCGAGTGATTCGAAGTTCTTTTGTTTCGACTTTCAGTTGATTGACTTTGAACTTAAAAATCTTTAGCTTTTTGAGTCGTAAATCGGGACAAACGGAAGAGATGGAGAGGTGTTTTCAAAACCTGACCCCACAAGTTACAGTATAGTGATGAGAAATTATTGATTAGATAAATGAAGATAATATGACTAGTAGCTATGTATTATGTAAGTATATGTTGAAAATCTAGCATTTTAAGTTTTTGCTCTTCTAAATTTACAAGGCGTTATTTCATGAAACATTGGTGTGTAATTTATCAAATGTTACAAATTCGCATGTCCGCATTAGATATGAGATAATTATGACATAGCGTTCAGCAGAATCCTTTCATTCAATTTGAACCTACGGAATTTATAATCTTAGAGGTATTCCAAGGCAGATTTAGACAAACCAACTAAGCGTTAAGCTTCTTTCAGGGTTTCACACGAAATGCTTATCTGAAAACATTCCAACCAGAAATCAAGAACAAAAATAGAACCCTTTCATAGTGCGTAACAATACGATTTTATAGGCCGACAAATCTGTAGTTCATTACGACAAGGTTCGTTATCGGCTTTTCGGCTGTGCAATATCCGTAGTGCGCACGTGCGAGGCGAGTAGCTCTTGAACTTGCAACATGGCCTTCCTGCCAGAGAGGTCGGGATAATGCCCGCTTCCGCGTTTGCCGCAAGTGACGGGCGCTCGCTGCCCGACTGACTCGACCCCTTTTATTTAAGGGGCATACTCCAGCTGTACTTACCGGCGTATAACTTGCTAAGATTTTTGTAATGGGAATAAGATCGAGGATTGCTTTTTCCAGGTAAAACAGGCCAAAAAATCTTGACAAGTTTGATGTCGCGGAATATAAATAATATAATTTCTTTACCCGTAAGGCGCAGCGTAGACGACAGACTTTAGTGCGATCAAGTCTGCGGACAGTTTCCATTCAGAGTTTTTATTGCTCCGCAGACTCGATCGTACAAAAGTCTGTCGTCTGTGGTGCCCCTAATGATGCACAAAAAAAAGTGAACTTCACTAGTTTGGTACGGTCAGAGTTATAACAATACCTATGATGTACCTATAGATTAACAAGACCTCAAAAGTATCTATACATCTTTGTCTTTCGTGCTACTAAATATAACGTCGATATCGTACCTACATAAATTTGAGGCTGCGATTTGCTTGAGTTAATCTGTACACTGTTACGACATACAAACATAAAACGTCAAAGCAATGGCTATTCCACGTTTTGCAACCACTTTTAGAGTTTTTTTTTTGAGATTTTAATATAGATGACAGGTTACTAGCCTGTTGCCTAAACCTATTTCCTTAGTCGTGTCCTTACTCATATGGTGTCCGGTTTAGAATTTCATCACTAATGTTAAATTTCAAAACCATTGTGCCCAGGTATACCTACCTACTAAGTATCTGTATCATGAGTAGAGTTGAAATTCGTTGCAGGGTTGACTTTGCAGTTTTTTTCTATTGAATCGAATTTAGTCAATATTTCGAAAACAGGCCTCAAGCCCTGAAGAATATTGTGTCGAAAGATCAAGCGACTTACTTTAGTACATGAAATCTTGGGGTTAGGCGGACTCGGACCCTTAACACTTTGATGTTCACAGGACGATACAGTCATACCAATAATGTTAGGTGCGTTTAAGTCTCGTCTGGTTTCATCTCGAGCACGTGTGTCCTCCGGTTAGTATGTCCCTGTCCCCTTGGTCTTTTGGCCAGTTTTCGAGCCGCCTGATGGTACACACGCCCAGTGTAATTTTGTACGGTGTACAGAGTGAATAGAATAGACTTTAGTAAAATAAGTTCGTGAGTTTGAATCGTCGTCGATTGTGACCTATTTTTACGAACATAGGTTTCTTCTAAAGCCAAACTATTAAGTTTTCCCGAACTCCTTCAAGGAAGGTTGTGAAATACGTATTGACTATGATTAAGTTTCGGTAAGTTTCCTAAAAAATAAGGAATGAAGAATCATCGCGTTTTAAGCGTGACAGCGTATGCTTCTACGAATAAGTAGGTAGGTAGTATGGACGATATTTTTATTCCATACCTAGTTAACTAAGTACTTAGGTATTTATAGCAAGTGCGTGTGTGAATTTTAGTAATTCATTTCATTCATTTCTTCATTGGCTGTCGTGAGAGGTCACAAAGGAAATAGATGAAATTCATTTTCAACTGTCGTTATACCTAGTACTACTTAACTTAAAACCTAAAAACTTGCTAGAAATGGCTGCAGACTGTGAAATGGTCATGGATTAATCTCTGTAGCGTTTGGCGTGATCTGCCTAACCCATCTAGGAATACAGGCATGATGTGTAACGTAAGTGTGAATTATTAGAGTGGTCCCGTAAAGAATTTTTCTTGTCCTTTACAGTATTTTGTTGAAATTTTCGTGATTCTCACTCATATTTATTGTACTTACGCGGGACTTTATTACGTTTGAATTTAATTACCTCTTGACGTTCTTCGACGTCTGTAACGCGGTCGAAACGTCGAGAGGTAATTCAATTCAAACGTGATAAAGTCCCGCGTACATATAAATATTATTGTTTTTGTTTTCGAGTCCCGTCCCCGGATGCTCAAGCCTCGTTTGAACTTGTTGCGTAACCTTGCCCGAAGCGAGGTCACCCCCTCCCCCCACCCGGTCCTTCCCAGGGGAGTGTCCCAAGTTACTAACATCTAATAGGCTGAAATTCGAAACCTCAACAAGGTCAAAATACAAGTAATTACTTACAATCATTGCCACAACGGAGCGTGCAAAAATGTCTTACACATCGTATCGCTACTATACGTTGTCGGTTTAGGTAGTTAAATCAATGTAAACAATCTTGACGTGTCTTTTTATTTAAACGTACACTTTATAAATCGAAATCTTTACATTTTACAATTTTGGTATGAAAAAATCATTTACTTTCATGATTGAATTGTACCTATAGTGTAACGATTTTCATTTTTAGACTGTGTATTTCAATAAAAAGACATGTCAAGATTGTTTATATTGTTTTAAGTACCTAAACCGACAACGTATAGTAGGTAATAGTCAACATGCTATATTACTGGCGCTAGTAGCTAAGCAGCTAAGGCGCAATTTAATGTAGCGCTTTGTCTAATAAAATGTCATACCTACTTAACTGAAGTCGAGGCGATTTTATACCTAGTGCAACACCAATTTATATAAAAAAATCACTATTAATAACTTGTAATGATTTTAAACCAATTATCAATGAATCGTTAATCTAAAAGCGGCCCACAAACTAAACATTTGCCACGGTTTTGTTTCAGTGTAACGTTTCGTGTGCTCTAAACATAGATTATATTAAATCTATGGCTCTAAATACCTCCTTCTGGAGAATACCTAGAATATCTATCATACCTATTCTATTCATACCTACTTCTGTACATTAATTCATATTTAGGTCGGGCCTGATTCAGTCAGAATATTGACTGTTCGTTTAGTTAGTTCGTTACAATGTTTACTATCTACAAATGTGCGTAAAGTAATAAAATAATGTACCTAATTTATAATGCATAAAAATGTTATTATCATTGTTCACATCCTATCCTACCACTGCTGAGCAACAAATACCTATACTCCGTTTCATTTAACACTAGATATATACACTATAGACCGATAGGTACTTAAAAGATGGTAAACAATCTTGAAGTGTCTTTTTATAAACATACACTTTATAAATCAAAATCTTTACATTTTACAATTTAGGTATGAAAAAATCATTTACTTTCATAATTGAATTGTATAGTGTAACAATTTTCATTTTTAGACTGTGTACCTATTTCAATAAAAAGACATGTCAAAATTGTTTACCATCTTTTAAGTACCTATCGGTCTAAAGTATAGATAGGTATGTAACGGTCAAATCCTCACACATTTTTAAGTAAACTCAAGGTGTCACCGCACATGGCGATACATTTTGTATTGAGAATATTATAACAGCAAAAACTGTTATTACAATAACGATTTCCAGTTTTACCTTTTAGTGTGGTCATCGGGTAGTTTTGCCTGGAAAGATTTCCGGGAGTTTTGAAAATTGGTAATATTATAGATTTTAATGTGCTCTTTCTGAATTTCTACTTTGCCACCTCGTATCTTTGCCGCTAACGCCGCCATATTGGAAAAATGGCGCGTAAAATTAGTTTTTTAACAATATCTCTTGTCTGACTCATTTTACAATAAAACAGTATACTACAAAATAAAACTAGAGGCAATTTCCTACAATTTATATCTAGGTGTTTATTTCATAAAGTCAATAGTTTTGGCGTACGAGCGCCACAAAGTGTACTCCAACACTACTCAACGAAAAACTCAGCTTGTCTTTTGTCATTCAATAGAGGTTTTGACAGCCGTATCTTATGGAGTTATAAATATCTAAGAGCTAATTCATTAACAATATATGAGAAACCATCGCTTTACCGACTTCAGTGCTCGTATAATGAACGAAATAGGTACTTCTATTTTGCTCGCAAAAAAGCGTGAGACGTATGAAATTTTGCGGCGCTTGCGTGATTTTTGAGCTAAAGTAGAGACCATTTTACCAAAAACGCGTAAGATGTCTGAAATCCAATGGTGCTTACTGTTTTTTCGAGTCGATAAAGTTTGTATAGGATAACAATATTTTCGATATTTTTAATATTTTCTCACCGTATAAATTTTCCTTGAACTTCAACAAACATTTAAAAAAAGAATTGGCCAAATTGGTCCAGGCGTTGCTGAGTTATGCGCTTACCAACACAATTTGCGAAGTGTACTTTGCGGCGCTCGTACGCCAAAACTATGGACTTTATTAAATAAACACTAAGACATGAATTGTAGGCAATTGCCTCTAGTTTTATTTTGTAGTATACTGTTTTATCGTAAAATGAGCCAGACAGGAGATATTGTCAAAAAACTGCTTTTATGCGCCATTTTTCCAATATGGCGGCGTTAGCGGCAAAGATACGAGGTGGCAAAGTTGAAATTCAGAAAGAGCACGTCAAAATCTATAATATTACCAATTTTCAAAACTCCCGGAAAACTTTCCAGGCAACCCCTTTAATTCGCCTGTAAATACTGGATCATTTGGGTTCTTGGGAAAAATTCATATTAGGTCTATATCCGTTTAAAGTCTAATCTTAAAGAGACGTAATACCTACCTATAGTCGGAACCTAAATACTTACTACAAATACTACTAAATACTACTAAATACTACAAAATTGTGGCGCTTGTAGGTATTTAGTTAGGAACGATTAGAAAGTTTTGCATGGACACCGGACATATCTTTTTTTTGTTTAAGTATATTTCCAACTCCAATTACAGTTTTGATGCTTCCTTTTTTCGGTGACATCGGAACATGGGTTTCATTGCATACCTGAAGAACGGAAGGGGATTTCGTGATTGTGATAAAGTATCGTGGTAAACATACCTATTATTTAAAAAAGTAGGGAGATTTTTATCAATCTGCTGCTCCAAGTTAGGTTTGTTTTATCTAGATATAGGTACTCGTGCCTAAGACGTAGCATCGTTGATAATAAATTTATAATTATTGCAAAATGCTCAGACAGCTTTACCATGTGATTCTCTTTTTCACAACTAAACCACCTGCGTCTAAAAATACTTATTATTTAAGCAATTTTAGTTTAATCACTGCAAAACACCACTTGATAGATAACAGTCAAGCTTTCGATGCATTACGATAAATTTTATATCATTTTGATATCACTTTTTTAAATTATATACCTAGGTACTTACTCGTAAGTCGACTCACCTGGATAAAAATGACGATGCTACAGACGGACGGACACACGTAGAAACCAAGTTTAATTTTTGTGAGGCACTAGTTTTAGATTTTCCAATAAGCCAACCTACAAACATGCTAAAATCAATACGTAAGACAACCAAAACATACATCAAATGCGAAATATTTTTACATTAAGTATGTACGTTTCTTCCCTGATATTATTCGGTACGTTTTTGATATTCGGCTTAATTTTGTCTTTAGGGGTTTGAAAAATAGGGTCTGAAAAGACAATCAGACAAGTATCTAGTGCTCCTTTTGAAATAACACCTTAAAATCAATGATCTGGTTCGTAATTTGTGCCGCCGAGTATGTTTTCGGGGCATGAACAACTCACATGTATACTATAGACCGATAGGTACTTAAAAGATGGTAAACAATCTTGACATGTCTTTTTATTGAAATACACAGTCTAAAAATGAAAATTGTTACAATATACAATTCAATTATGAAATTAAATGATTTTTTCATACCTAAATTGTAAAATGTAAAGATTTTGATTTATAAAGTGTACCTATGTTTAAATAAAAAGACACGTCAAGATTGTTTACCATCTTTTAAGTACCTATTGGTCTCTAGTATAGTTTTGGCGCTCGGGCAAAGCCCGTGAAGATAGTAAAATTATCGCACGTGACCACATGCGCCATGTAAGTTTTTTTTTAATATGAAATAAAGTCCAATGATATTAATTGAGCGCAATGATTTCGAAAACTATTGTCTTAGCCTTTAGCCTTCGCCTTGAATGACTATTTGCCATTTAACCTCAAAATTTTTCATAGTTAACGAACTAATTAGCCACAGATTAGCCATAAAAATGATTTGCAAATTGCTTAATTCTCCAAGAAGTTACTTTTGATTGTATCTTCCTGTTTGGTGTCGGGTTATCCCTCTCTTTCTTCCGTGGAAGTCGTAAGAACTACTTAATGAATTAGGTTTAGGTATGGTACGGCAACGGGCTAGAAACCTATCACTTCCATCTATTATTAAAATTATGGTAAAAGTGGCAGCGAAGCGTAAAATTGTCATGGCTTTGTCTATGCCACGTTCCTTGGGCTCTGCCTATCCAATTGGGGAAAACACAGGTGTGATTGTATATTGTTGATGTTGTGTGACTTGTGTGTTATCTTAAATACCTATGCACCTTGCTGAACAAAATTCGGCATTATACATACCTATAACACCTCGAAAATACTCGCAAACGGTCATGCATTATTACGACGTACATTTCGAACAAATTAATTCGAACTTTTGTTTTCCAAGTTAAGGCGAGGTATTCCAAGGGAGACGGAATTGAAGGTTGCAAGATCTAATGTTTTACATACTTTCTGCTAAATGACAGTCTTGAAAAAAGTATATGTTATACGTAAAGATATTGCCTAAGGAACGTGCTAATTGGTTACACGATAGGATGTACTTTCCTCGATCATATAAATTCTCGAACACAGGCAAAAATAAAAACTAAAACCCATTATTTGGTGTTTATTCTTTTTAATTCCTACATATTTTTTATATGGAAATATTTATCTTTAAGTACTACAGAGAATCTGCTAAATTATAGTTTTCAATCGATGTTGTTTATTTTTTAATTCATATTTATTCTAAAACTTGACCGCGTGCCCAACGTATTGACAACCTGCCGCGTCGCTCGCTACCCCGCCTTCGCCTTCTTTTGCGCGAGAGGGGCGCGGGGTACAAATCTAGTAGAACCTCGCCTTAAGTAAACATTGTATCTAACATTTTTTTTGGTATCACTGATCGTGCTCTATCTTTTTTCACGAGTGTGAGCTTGAGTCAGCGGAACAGCAGACATCAACAAAGCAATGACTCTGAAGCCTAATAAGGAAATGATTTCTTTTTTCTTATAAATACCTACCTAAGTTACGCCTTCTCAGGTCATTTAAATAAAATAATACTTACTACATTTAGGTTTGATTTTTTTACGTGTTGTCGAGTTACAAACTACCTATTTATTTTTTTCCGATATGGTAGGGTCAGTGTCAAAAGTAAGTGATAATTCTAGTATGGAATTTGACGTAACTCAGTACTAAAATTGTCAGTTACTTTTGACGCTGACTGTGCAAGTGATTGATAAAGATAACCAAAATAAATGTACTGAAGTCACGTTGTCTATCTATTTGTCTGTCGTTTTATGTACTTATCAAACTAAAGTATAATGCGGAAAATATTTTCTATTAATCTACATAGTGTACCTACCTACCTATATCTACAACAGTGCCTAGTATGATATTAGTAATTTACTTAGTAAATAATCTAAAATCAAGGAATCTGAATGGAAACAGAACCCTCAGCGTTCGAGCTTAACATCATTGTTAGCTCAGAATTGCCTCAAAGAAAAGTGATGCTAGCAATAAAACTCCTGCCATGAAAAAATAACAATACCTAGTTAAGTAGGTAGGTACTTACTCTTTATTTTTTATATTGTTTGTTGTAAGTGACAGGCCTATGACAAATTACTGCATTAAAAAAGTGCTTGCAGATCGATATTTAATCGCTACGATTAAAGTGAGGATAATAAATTTGATAAGAAAATCTTCTAAACTGTCTTATCGGTCAATCGTTTCACAAAATTCGTTCTGTTGCTGCACACTAGTTGCAAGCCGGATATTTATTCAATGTTTTTGCATAATCGGTATGCTTAAATTAAATTGATTATCAATTATCATTATCAGTGAATTAGTAGGAATACCTAATGTTACATCTGACATTTATTTTGATAAATAAAATACCCGTCATTAAAATGAGACAAATGAAATAACAGGTAGCAGTAAGTCAAGAGAATAATTGTTTTAGGGTTCATACTAGATTCATACACAACACATATACCTACATATACATGTGTCTATAGTGCTGAGGGCTGGTTTTTGTTTATTTGTTTCTCATCGAAACTACCAGTTTTATTCAGAATCATACATCCCGAATAATTTTCTGGATTCTCATTCTCATTTTAAGACTGACTAAAAAATATTAGAATCGGCTCACTTAATTACTCGAAATTTGCACCTTCTCTGATACAGATTCGACGATTCGATCGCTGAAAAAAATCGATTACTTTCTTGCTGTCTCCAAAAATTTCACTTCCTCAGGTTCACACGTACCTGCTAAGAAAACATTTTTTATCACAAGGAGAAATTTCTCAAATTATCTGTAGTAACAAATCTCAAAACAAAAGGCTAGACAGAATAAACTCGTTTTTGACAAGAAACCTAAAAAATGGAAGGAAGACGATAAGAGGTAAACAGGGAGGGAGCACATTTGCGGTAAGAAAACAAGGCCACAAATGATTTATTTAAAAAAAAATGATGCTTTTCCCCGCGTTACGCGCGATAGCAATATTTTTGTTTTTGCACCCAACGCGCAGACGGGTGAAGAGCGGTGAAGGTTAAAGGGAGGTTCACCCACTCACCCCACCGCGGCCCGAGCCCTCTGCGTCTCACATGGCGCTCGCTCGTCGCACGAACGCCCCCTCCGCAAATATCGCGAATTATCAAGATTAAGTAGCCGTGGTAGCTAGTGATTGCTCTGCGATTATTTAACAGCGGAGTGAAAGTTTCGAAAACGCATTTCGTCGCCGGTGGTCGCAAGGTGAGAGGTTTTTCTAATTCGTGTGCGAGATTTGAAAATTAGTAACGGGTTATGAAAGATCCATTATTTAAAAAGCACTTATTTATTAGCAGTGATCGTTAATTTTATTACAATTTTGTTCAGCTCTATTGCGGTAAAAGTATCAGTATGTCTTATTTTAGCTGAAATAGTAGTTGATTACAGTTAGTATACTTGGTAAAAATTAAACTTAACTTAATTAAATTTTGCACCGAAATTGCTATGAATTTAACGATCACTGATTCTTAATAACATGTACTTTGTTTTCTAAAAGTGTTGTGTGTAGTTTACATTCTTTTTAATTATCGATGTGTAGAAACTAAGTAGAGACAGAAACGGGGTACCTATTTACGAGTGGATAGCCGAGTGAATGCCTAGAGCGTCTCTCATTATTTTGGAAATAATTAGGTAGTCGAATTTGTTTCCTTCTGTATTTTGCTCTGGATCTAATATAATGGTTAATGTGCATTTTTTTCTCATTAGTATTTGTATCTAAGTGTTTATTTATTTTATTTTAATAGATTGGATCCTTCTCGTTTCGTAATACTCGTATTATGCGAAATAAATAACTCTAAGGCCTGATATAAAAGCTTTATTATTGTAAAAATAACGACACTATGAACACTGCGTGGTTTTGTCTACGCAGTTTTTCGTGTGCTCTGTCGATCCCATTTGTTTGTACACTATGTACAGAAAATTGCAACAATGTAAGCATTAGTTAGATGATAATATTGCAACATTTATTCAAACATTTATCGCTAGCATTAGTTGTAGATTGTAGGTCAAACTAACAAAGAGATTTAGTTTATCTAAAAAATGAATACAAATGATCATTATTAAGTAGCTAACATGATGTGTGAAATAATACAATACAATATAACACAAAATCTAATTATGACAGTGATAAGTGATAAGTAGCAAAATAAAAGTAAAAAATCTTAATAATATGCGGATTGAAAGTATAATTAAAAACACTGGCGCGCAAGACAGTTTGGCCTGAAGAACGTACCCAATTTCCCAGGATTTTTCCGTGTTTACACACGCTTGAAACTATCTTGATTAAGGTTATTCAATTCACTGGGCCCAAACACTGTTTTTATAATAACTCCAACGCTAAATAACTGTTTTGATGTCCCTATCTGTACCATAATATGAAAATAACTTTAGTAATAGCTTAATCACATAAAATTAACAAAATTAAAATTAGCGACGTTTGAACTGTGAACTGGCCTATCATTTTTAACCCTTTGTTGTATGGTTTGTATAATGAAAACGTACAGCTGTTCATTTTTTGATGTGATAGTACAAAAAAATTGTAATTTCAATTTTATTAGCTGCCCTGAGCTGATTGATTCATTGCCCGATACGTGGTACAAACAAAGTTTGCAAGATCAGCTAGATGCCAATGAAATTTAGTTAAATGATGCTTATTTTATTAAAGATGCAAGTTAAAAATTAAATGAAGTTTTTGAATATAATTACCGAAAACAATAAGCGTTGATTATTTTTAAGATTAATGTTGACTAGACTACGGAGTTTGGGAGACAGCGACTAGGTACAAGTACAGTATATTCTATACGATTGTATTAAAATGCTAATACTGAAAAAGTAAATCTCATGTATTTATTTTTGATAATAATACCTATGGGTAGGTGTAGGTAGGTATATCAAATTGAAGAAATCTGTAAAGATAGATAAGTAGGTGCTTCTGTGTTTTAAGTGTCCATAGTTGATCACAGATCAGCAAAGAATCATATCGGCGTAGACTCTACCGCAAATTGTCTTTGACAAACCCTGGATAGCCATTTTATAGCATCCAAAATTTTTGTATCGTAGGTAATTGTTTTTGATCAAGTCCTCTAAATTAATAGATATTATTTTGCATGTTTAATGGTCCCATTTTTCTTTACTAAATTTGTAACAGAACTGTGAATCAAAAAGGGCTTTAGCAAACTAACCTGATTCAGAACACTAGCCCTTTTGCGCTTGTTTAGAGGGAGATTTTTTTCTTAAGTCAAAGATAAATTTAGAGAGCAGTTAGGGGATTAAATACGAAAAAAATAAAAAAAAGGAAATACAGCAATTACCAGTTAGGCTTGTAGGTAGTATAATTATGTAATTTTGAATTCAATTGACGACATACCCTGAATTATGGTTCTGGTCATATTGAGTACCTACTCGTTTGCGTCATGATCTCATTCCCTAAGGAGATAATGAGTCTTGAGCGGATAATCGCAGTCGATTAGCTGACATCGGCAGTTAACTGCGACCTACTGCTAAATGTCGTGCTTCTCTTATTACGCTAATGTACCGCTAAAACACCGCCGAAGGCAGAAATATAAAGTGATACGCGGAGATCGCGTTCCTCGCAATGTTCCTACCTACTACCTACACCTTATTTGTTAGGTAAGCACTTAAGAAAATGGAAACAATCTTGACACATGTATTTTTCAGGTTCCCTAGCCAATATAAAAAATATGAATGTCACAGCCACCGTATCCGTAACTCTACTTACTGTTGAAGTAGATTATTCCGTGAATCGTCTTAAGAACAAATAACATTGTGCGGGTTCCCCATATTCAGAACTGTTTTTTTTTTATCAAACCCAAACGTGTGGATTAATACTATGTAAATGTTATGTTTTTTAGAATGTATTTTTTTTTCTAAACTGAATAGTGCGAGAATCACTACCAAACTTCTCTTCACTATTCAATGCCCCCCCCCCGCTCTGTAACTTCGAAAATAAATGAGAATGAAAAACCTAAAAAAAATATAGTGCTATACATTACTATACAAACTTCCAAAAAATACTTCTATATCATGTCACTTGCTGGTACCTAACCCTTCATGGACAAGTCCGAGTAACCTTATCGTACCTCTCAACTTAAACATAAAAATTTATGCTAGAAGTGGCTGCGAATCGGGAAACAGACATGATTTTGACTTTGTAACGTTTTGTGTGCCCTAAAACTGAACTAGCAGCATTAGCATTTAAAAACTTTCTTAGTGAGTATACGCCTGTATCCTTAAATAGCGGAGGTATTTAAGAATACAGGCATATACTTACTAAGAAAGTTTTTTTAAAATGCTAATGCTGCAGAGTTCTAGCGAGAGCACGTTCGAACTTTTTTAAAATAATTTTGTGCAAAAAACAACCAAGTATTACGAACGCTGCTGCTATTGAACCGGTCTCACTCCCAAAATAAATTGTCACTCATGGCGACGTAACAGCTAGATCAGAAGCATGCACTAGGAAACAATTACTCAATGGAGTCCGTCGCTTACGTAAGGGAAATAGAGACATAACATCTAGAATCTAGAGCACCATTGCTATTCGTAAACTCAAGCCAGATTCATACTTTTAGTATCTTTTATACATTAGCAACGTAAGTCCAAATTATCTAAAAATTCTTACTTTGATTATCACACACATTGGAGATTTCTTTTTAGTTTTGAACATTAGTTAAATTAAACGGACACACATTATTCATATCAAAATCACCATGAATCCATCCAATTCATCTTGATAAATAGACGTGAGTATGAGTCACGGAATGTTTAATGTTTTATTTATCTTTTTTGTTCATTCCGTAGTTTTCCAAAATGATGTCTACTGAAGAAAAGCTATATCCCAACTGCGACCCCTCGGTTTGGCTTCGGTCCTGCGAGGAAGAGGTCACTGAACCACTGGGAGGAGATATTACAGGTGAATGAACAATGAACATATACCACATTTGAATATACAATATTTTGGTCGTCTTCTATACATCGTGAAAATTGGTAGTACAAAAATAGCGCTTCTTACTCAGTTAATGCTGCGCAAGATACGAGGGGTGTTCAATAAATAGTGAGAATGACATATAAATGCATTAGCAAAGAAATAAAAAAGTACTGACAAGCAAAGCCCATGTAATTGCTATGAAAAATAAAAAAAAATAACTTGACAGTCATTTGTTTTTTTTAAATTAGAACATATTGATTTCGTCGTGTCGGGACCAGACGGAAAAAATGGAGGAAATTTAAGATCATGCGGTGATTAAATACCTCTGCTTGAAAAAAATTACTACTGAGCAAGTTCATTTAGATTTACAAAAAACATTAGGGGTTCGCGTTCCTTCTTACTCTACGGTTGCACGGTGGTGCGCAGAGTTTAAAAGAGGAAAATCGAACACTAATGACGACCCACGCTCAGGGCGGCCGAACACTGCGATGACCGAACAAATGTTAAAAAAAATTGAAAATAATTTAAGGGGATCGTCGTGTTTCTGATTAGTTTATAGCTAAAAAAGTAAAGATTTGTGTCGGGAGTATTCACAATATAACACATGACCATATGGGCATGAAAAAGGTATCAGCACGCTGGGTACCCATAATGCTTACGGACGCTCAGAAACAAACCAGACTGCAGGTTTCACATAGCTGTTTGGAATTGTTAGAGCAAGATTCCGACCGATTTTTGTCTTGTTTTGTAACAATAGACGAAAGGTGACTTCACCATTACGACCCAGAAAACAAAAAACAATCTATGACTTAGAAGAGGCCTTCATCTCCGACTCCGAAGAAATTTAAAGCAATACCATCCTCCACGCGGTTATGGGCTCCATTTTCTGAGATATCCGAGGGATTGTTATGATTGAATATCTCAATCATGGAGCTAAAATCACGGGGAATTTATATGAGGAACAAATAAAAAATCTGCGTGATGTTATACGCGAGGAACGCCCAGTGGAATCTTTCCAAAGGTGTTTTGTTTCACCAAGCAAACGCCCCCGCGCATGAGCCAAGAGTTGCGATGGCTGCCATCAAAGATGCTGGCTTTGGATTGATGGAGCATCCGCCATATTCACCAGAGCTCGCTCCTAGTGATTTTTATGCATTTCTGCGGTTAAAAAACCACCTCAGAGGTCAAAAATTTGAAAATGATGACACCGTGATCGCCGCGGTAGAGATTTTTTTAAGGGTTCGAGAAGTTTTTTTTTTTAAGGAAAATTTAAGCTTAGAATAAAGATATTATAATAAGCATATACTCTTGAAAGGTGACTACATTGAAAAATAAAGTAAAATATGTTAAAAGTTATTTGCGTCCTTATCATTCTCAAAACTTATTGAACGCCCCTCGTAGTGTAAATTCAAATAGTCAAATTAGTTCAAATTTTGAAAATTAGCCTGATAAAATTGAGCATATGCATAGGTACTCAGAAATGAAATCCCGAGCTTAATGTATAGATACGCAAATTTAAGACTATCTATACTAATATTATAAAGCTGAAGAGTTTGTTTGTTTGTTTGTTTGAACGCGCTAATCTCAGGAACTACTGGTTTAAATGGTTACTGGTTAAATTATTTTTTGTGTTGGATAGACCATTTATCGAGGAAGGCTTTAGGCTATATAACATCACGCTGCGACAAATAGGACCGAAGAAGCATGAGAAAATGTGGAAAAAACGGGGGAAATTAGTCACTTTTCCACGCGAACGGAGTCGCGGGCACAGCTAGTAATTAGATAAATTGATTTGTGTATTTCATTGTCCAGCATAAGCTGGGTAGGAAACACTTATTTTGTGTCACTGTTTTGATTTCACCCTGTATTTGCCATCGTTCAACGGATAGCACGATTCAAATGGTTCAATACTTTAAACATGTAATAATGTGCATAGTATCTTGTGGTTTGGAATATGTGTTAAGGACAGGCAGGTTTTACGAGTTCAACTAGAAATGAAAAAAAAAACCATATTGGTATATCACATGTACACCTTTTCATTTCATCCGTGGATGTCGTAAGAAGGTAGCCAAGGAAGATTAAGACAAGTGTCGACAACACATCTGCTGCTGCGTGCGGTTGAGATTGAAACCATAACTTAATGGTGTAGTAAAAAATACATAGTAAAATTATTTATTTTTATCGTTATTAGGTGAAATTCCATCATGGGTGCGTGGGACTCTGTTGCGGAATGGGCCGGGGTCACTCAAGGTCGGCTCCATGCGCTTCGACCACCTCTTCGACAGCTCGGCGTTACTGCACAGGTCAGACTGAGAATGTTTCACTGTAGTGAACTGGTGCCTTAACTCCTAAGCCCATTCAGAACGAGCAAAAACTGTCTACTTACATAAATCATCGCCTGCACACATTCTGTACGTGAAGCGTGCGCTCCATTTTTTCATTAACCCCTGTCCTGTTTGTATATCTAAGCACAGGGAGGAGTGGCGAAATAAGGGGGCCTTTCCCAGCAGCGGACACGATTTAACAGGCTAATAAAAAATGTCTAAAAATGAATACGTTTTTGTATTTTCGTTTTTATCATTATAATTTTGTAGAGATCGAGACAAAAGAGACTGAATTGTACATTTTCCACTTCTCGAATGCGGTTAAATTTTGCTCGTTTTCTTAAATAAATCCTGAGTAATTGCGAAGATTATTTTTTAACCTCGCTTATTCGCCGCTTATCTAGCTTATTTTAGTACTCGTTCAGAGATATTTCTTTGGTTTCAGATTCGCGATACACGACGGGCAAGCCACTTACCAGTGCCGGTTTCTGCAGTCCAACACGTACAAGCGCAACCAGGCGGCGCGGCGGATCGTGTTCTCCGAGTTCGGCACCAGTGCGGCGCCCGACCCGTGCCATACCATTTTTGACAGGTGAATAACAAAGGTGCCATTTCAACGACAACCGCATGCATCAGCAATGTTGCCGACACGTCCTTGTACCATGCTGCTGCGGCCATCCAACCCGACCGCATACGACAACTGTAAACGACATCCACAGGGCAATCGTAAGTCTTAGCTGTCAAGAAGTGGTTCATACATATAATTATGATGATATGCTATGCTGTCCCTTTCAACAAATCTATATATATAAAAGAAAGTTGTGTTAGTTACACCACTTATAACTCAAGAACGGCTGTACCGATATGGCTGAAAATTGGTGGGTAAGTAGCTTAGAGCCAGGAAAAGGACAAAGGATACTTTTTATCCCGTTCGACATCTATACAGGGTGTTCCATATTTGAGACATGAAGGGGAAGTACCTTAAATATCGTAGATAGGGTATTTTGCTCAAAGAAGACTTTATCTTATTTTTAAAAGTTAGTAATTCTGCATTAATAGATTTTCTAAAAATTAAACAGGGTGTTCCAAATATAGGACATGAAGGGCAAGTACCTTAAATATCGTAGATAGGGTATTTTGCTCAAAGAAGACTTTATCTTATTTTAAAAAGTTAGTAATTCTGCATTGATAGATTTTCTAAAAATTACACAGGGTGTTCCAAAGTTATGGGACATGAAGGGGAAGTACCTTAAATATCGTAGATAGGGTATTTTGCTCAAAGAGGACTTTGTCTTATTTTTAAAATTCAGTAATTCCGTATTGATAGATTTTCTAAAAATTACTTGCTTCGTCTGGGAATCGAACCGACTTAAATATCAAAAAAAAACATCCTACTTTTATGATGCCAATCGAAAGAATAGCTAAAAAATAAGAACTATGCCTAAGTGACATAGTATTTTAAAAGAAAGGAACAACGTTAAATTAATAAGTTTACTTAATCAAATTAAAAACATACATGAAACTGTCGTAGTCAATTAAGTGGGTAAGTATATTGAAAATTTCAACTCTCTAGCTGTCACGGTTCGTGACATACAGCCTGGTGACAGACGGATAGACAAACAGATAGCAAAGTCTCAGTAATAGGGTCCCGTTTTTACCCCTTGGGTACGGAACCCTAAAAACAACATGTCATCAAATTATACTATTCATAACTCGGGAACGGCTAAACAGATTTGGTTGAAATGTAGTGGGGAGGTAACTTCAATAGGCTTCAAACCTCCAGGGAAAAGACATAAGATACTAATACATAAAAGAAGGTCGTGTTTGTGCGACCGTAAGTAACTCATGCTATCCCGGTACTTTTAAATCAAAATTCTGCTCATTCATTGTCTCAGGCGGAACAAAGTTCGCCGGGTCAGCTAGTTTAATCTAAAATAGTAAGCTTTAATATCAAGTGCAACATTTTTAACAATTGCAATAAGTGTGTAAATTTTGAAGAATTATCGATACTGATGACGCTACGACAATAAAAGATTGTTTCCACAAAATATACTTAGTCAGGTATATTTTAGTTATAGTCTTATGATGTTATGACCTTTTGGTTTGTCTCGGCGCAATGGGGTAGGTAAATCTGGGACATTGCTGTACGCTTAACGTTAGGGCGTTGTACTATCCGGTTGTCACTGCGATAATACGATACAGCCACTAAATGTCCTTCGGCACTGGATCAAATACGCGAGTGTTTTATGTAACTTGCACACATTTATCTGAACATTAATTAGAAATAAATAAAAACCCCGACGAACCCCAACTCGATGGCTTTACTGAACGTGTACCTAATATTCTCATCACACCTAACAAACGACCTGATGACCTTGAAGACCTGAACCGATTTCCACCAAACATAGCTAAGAACACTCTCGACGGATATAGCTTTCGAAAAAAAAAACCGCATTAAAATCGGATCATCCGTTTGGGAGCTACGATGCCACAGTCAGACACATACACATTTACACACACACACACAGACACGTGAAACTTATAACACCCCGTCGTTTTTGCGTCGGGGGTTAAAAATAGCAGGATGTGACGTATGAGAGCATGCATCTAGGACTCTTTTTTTTCTAAATTAGAAAAAAATATTCTAAAATTATTGAATGGCAAAAATGTGACATCACAATGACTGTGCCATGGAAATGTTGTGAGAATTGGTAAAATTTTGTGTATTATTTAGCAACATGCACACTACATCACGTTTACAGAGATAAACGGTATTTATTTTCTATTTTGTAGAGTCGCAGCAATTTTCAACCCAGGAGAAGCTCTTTCAGACAATGCTATGATTTCCGTGTATCCGTTCGGAGATGAAATATACGCATTCACCGAAGGACCCGTGATTCATAGGTATGTATAGTCTATCTATTCAATTTAGAATTATAACAATTTAGTAGGTACTTTTTAAATACAAATGTATTAACACGAACGAATAGATTACCTAATGGATGTGGACGAAGCAAAACACGTATATCTAAGGATCGTAGCACGTGGCACAAAGTAGTCTATGCGCCTTCCTCTGTGGGAAAGAGGCGTGACGGTAGGTATGTATGTATAGATACTGTATTAACAGTCTACTTCGTAACAAGTGCTAAACTATCGAGTTCACTTCTTAAATCGTTTAAGATGTGAGTTGAGCATTTGTTAAGTATACATTACAAGAAAATTTCACATTTTATTTTGTACGTAACATAAGGAAGATAAACTAATAAGTCGATTACGTGATGGTAAGCAATTACCATTCTCCACATACAGCAATTTCAGACAGATTTTAAGGGATTTATCAGGGAGAATGCGGTCACGCGATTAAGTGTCGAAGCGGTCAGTTTTGCGTGCTTTGTGCATACTTCACCGACCTCATCTGTGACGTAATATAATACAAATAAGGCAAAACCACAAAACAGATGACTATAGAAGTCAATTGTATATACTTCACTTTTCATACTTATGCTCGGGGGTCGCCCTAGGGATGTCAGTTATGGCGTATGCTCACAAAACTATCGAGGTCCGCACTCGGACTGATCCCAAATGTTATGAGATATTGTTTCTGTGAGATGCATCTGTGTGCGTTGCTCAAGCGCACTTTGTGTGTAGATTGATTTCTATACGTATTTATTTTTACTGTTTTAAACTTTCGGGATATTCAATCATATTTATGTATACGCGGGACTTAATCACGGTATTTATTTTGTGGCAAAACTGAGTGCGACCTCGTGATCGTCTGTCTGATCGGTCCCTAATTCCTGTATTTTATTATACTGGAAATAGGTCGATATAATATGACTTTAGCTTTATTATTTAAGAGGAAATATGCCGGTCGAGGGAATTGCAAAATAGGTATTTGCTAAATCTATTGCTGTCGCGCCATGACCTGCCCAGACGACGTCGAGTGCGATAAGAACAACCAAAAATACCTATGAAAATTATTCAAAAACAACGTTTCGTAGTCCCCTGATTTCTTCTCCAAAACTTAACCGATTAAATATGTTTTTTCATTAAATGTTTAAAAAATGTCATAACTGTGTTTCTATGTTCTTATATTTTGATATAATTGTGTTAAAATTGGTTTCTACAGGTTTGAACACAATGGAAAAAACTTACCAATTTTTCATGTTTTTGAAGGTTAATATCTCCTTTAATAATTCAATAAAGAAAAAAAGGAAAACATAGGAACATGCTAATATATCATTAGATTGTTGATGTAAAAAATCATTGTTGTACGGGTAATATCCAGCGAGGAATCAGGGGACTACGTTTCCATACAAAATATGACCGCTCTATTTCCTCTTAATAGGATCTTATTTTATCAGGGTGGACCCGGTAACCTTGGACACCATGGAACGGAAGAATCTCATGAAGAGCTCAGCCTTGGTTAATCACACCTCGCACCCCCACGTTATGCCAAACGGTAAGTTTTCTTGACACAAGTGATTATTGACTATTTAATGGGCGTTAGTTAATAATAAATTATGTCATGAATTCACGATACTTACTGATGATTTAGCGGTGATTAAAAAAAAATCCCGTGTGGTGCCGGGTTAGGATAGCACCTCCCCCTTTCTTCCCGTGGGTGTCGTAAGAGGTCGACTGTGGGAAAGCGTTAGTGTGGTGTAGTGGGAGATGAGATGGGCTAGCAACCTGTCACTGCTATATCATGTTTAAAACCATCTGATTACCCTGAAATTGCTAAACGTGGCACTGCATTTTTTTTATTCATGTGCTCTGCCTACCCCTCTTGGGAATACAGGCGTGAGAATACGTATATAAAAAAAAAACAGTTAATAATAACAATTAATAGCCGCCTTGGGTTGACTTTATAATGTGTGAGGATTTCTTTAACACTAATGTTATATGAAACGGAGTATAGTACCGTGGTTAGTAGGTAGTATTTACAGGCAGTAAATACTGTGATGACTTTTTTCTAATATACTGAACGGGAAACTTTTTCAGGCGACGTGTACAACGTGGGCATGTCAGTGGTAAAGGGGCGCATTCAACACGTGGTTGTGAAATTCCCTTTTACAGAAAAAGGTCAGTTTAGCTGTTTTTTTGTAATTATTTATTGAACTATTTACTACTTGATATCTTTGACTTTGTTGGTCTGCGCTATATAGTTTTCCGGGCCAAAAGTAAACGTAGTTGTATATTTTGAACGCATATTTTTACAGTCACAATGATTTGAAGGATTTAATTAAAGTGAAAAGCGAAAGACTACTAACGATTAATTGTCTAATTAAGTGTCTTTTTTACATCCTACAATATTATTTTCAGGCGATATGTTTGAGCGGGCGCACATTGTCGGTGGCATGAAACCAAGATGGCCGTTGCATCCGGCCTACATGCACACCTTTGGTAAGCTCCTAAGTTTAATTACTTAGTTTGTCAACAAACACTATCTAAGTAGTTATTAGGTAAAATTATTAAACATGAAATTAAGCAGACACAATATTATTTTTCATCCCCCGACACTAATCGGAGGTATAATAAATTTGACGTGTTTATGCGAGCGTGTGTATGCGCGTGAGTGTGAGACATTCGATGCGGTTTTTGTTTAAAAACTTATCTTAAATTCATGTCCTTATCCAGGCATTACGGACAACTACTTCGTGATAGTGGAGCAGCCACTCTCCGTGTCGCTGGTGGGCTTGGTGCGCGGCCAGATCGCCAACAAGCCGCTCGCCGCCAGCCTACAGTGGTACCCGCAATACGAGGTTAGAACGTAATGTACCTACAGAAAAATCTTTATACAATATAGGTAGGTATTTGCAGGGAAGGTCAACCGGTCGATTGCGGCTACTCGTCCACTCAATCATGGTAAGACAAAAAATATGTTTAAGTATACCCATAAATGAGCGTTTTCCAAGAGTGACTTGCAAACACTTATTCCAATTTTGGAATTTTTACGCTTTTCTTGAGAATCACTGGAAATAATACATACATACGAAGTTCTCTTCCCTTGAAGTCGGTTAAAAATTTATAGTCTCGTATTAAAATCCTAGTCACGCGACTTTTGCATAATATCTATACTATACCTAATATCTAATAGTTATTTTTCTAAAAATCTCAGTTTTCAACATTTTCTAAAAGTGTACGAATCCTACCTGCTCTCCCCTACACTCTAGATAGAGTCGCGAAAGTGTAAGCGTAGATTTTGCATAAAAATATTGGACATTTTTATCTTTTTAATTGACAGTGGACGGGATTCTAAGCAAGAAAAAAACATAAAAATGCTAAATTTTGGGAAAAAAGTGTTACAATATCGATTACTATCGGTTACTGAGGTATATCGATTTTTTTCGGAAACATCCGAATACGTCAAACAGTCTGGGTAAAAATGACAAGAAGTACGTTATACTTAGGTACAGTCATGTATAATAGGCTTGTGTCCTGGGTTCAAAAAGTGTAATTCTAATTAGATGTTAGTAAAAATAGAAGTAGACAGAAAAAAAGACATGCAAAGTGAAGAAATTGTGATATTATAACACATAACTAAGGAACTTAAAAATATACGCGTTAGCAAGAGACATCTGATGACAACTTTTGGTAATGGCACTAAATTCTTCAAGCCTTCGACTTGGACACCCCTTACGTTACGTGAAAGCAGGAAGCCATGTTAGTTCTGCTGTGTGGGACTAGGTGACGCTAGGAATCGCTTTACGAATCGACACTTGGCAACCTCGTATCTCGTATCTCATTGGGAATTACGTTACGTCGTATGAAAATCAACCTCTTCTCAAGTTCATAGTTTATTTTACTATGATTTGGTTTAATATTATTATTAAGTTCATAGTTGGTATTCTCTTTCAAACAAAGGAACGCAATAACAGAGGAGGTTAAATTAGGACAACGTCAAAATTTGAGTTTAACTAACTCAGATTCGTTTTTAACCGACTTCAAACAAAGGAGGAGGTTCTTAATTCGTCGGGATCTTTTTTTTAATTTTTTTTTGTGTGTGTTCGCTGATTACTCGAAGACGCCTGGACCGATTTAGAAAAATCTTTTTTTGTTTGAAAGGATATAGTTTCCAGGTGGTTCCATTGTCATCATATCTTGACCTGATGATGGAATATGAGGGAAATCGAGGGCAACCCTCAAATTTTATAGGCACAGGTAATGTATATAGTACATTTTTCAAAGCTACACCAGTATTTACGTTTGGCAGTAAAAAAAAATGACTGAGCTGATGATTGAAGGTCAACTCCTTAATGCTTAGGAGTTAAAAGTTGAATGCTCCTGCAGACTGGAAATTATAATTTCAGTAATTACCTGGTCTGACTAATTAGTCAGGCCTGCTGGTGATGGAAGGTCACCCTCATTAGACAAAAATGCTTTCAGTATAGCCCAAATTTGAAATCAGTTTTTTTTTGTTTAAAATTATAAAAATCAAGCGTGTTCATTGAATTAACAGTTGTAGGTAAAAAATACCTTGTTAAAATATAAAAGGAAATGTGAACGCAACGATAATACAGAATGAGTACTTTTTACTTAGTTAGTGCTACGCAAAATAATGTTTTAGTTCAATTATTAAAATTAACCTGATAAAATGTAGAATATTCAGACTACGGTGAATACGAATGATTGAAACAAATGAGTTAATTAATGCACTCCATTGTCCAGCATTAGCTGAGTAAGAATCACATTATATCATAATATAATACAATACATATATCGTATCACCATTTTGATTAGGTACACCCTGTACTTATTATGTTTATTCAGTTTTTTTGATGTTGCTGTACATAGGTACAGATAGCTGTTGCCAAATTGAAACTTGGTACAGATGTAGTGAGAAACTATTTTCCTTCGTAAATGTTCGGAAAAGTTCGTATTTATCGTTTTATTACTTAAAACAATTACAATTATTATTTAAAACTGGATATTTACCATATATTTTACGGAATGAATTCCTTTTAAAATGGGCACCGAAGCTATTTGAGAGAAAACGATAAATACGAACTTTTCCGAACATTTACGAAGGAAAATAGTTTCTCACTACATCTGTATGCAATATTAGCCTATCCATTTTTTGGAACCTTAGTCTGTATATCATTTCTTTTATCGCTTTTATTTTCTACATCAAGACGCAGATACCATTATGAACATGAAAAAATCGAATATTTTCTTTTCAGACCCACATAGTTCTAATAAGTCGTAGAACTGGCAAAGAAGTGACAAGATACCGCACCGACACTTTATTCTATCTCCACATTATCAACGCTTTCGAGCAGGACGGGAGATTGGTGGTCGACCTATGCGCGTACAACGACGCTAAAGTAATAGATGCGATGTACGTCAGAGCTATTGAAGTGAGTATCATTTCAATACTTAAAATATATTTAAGTGCCTAGGTATAGTTAAGTATTAACTATGTAAGCATTGGTAATAAGCTTAAATTCGTCCGGCAGGGATATTGACTAAGTCGCTCTGAATCACTATCGCTTAAAAGATGGCAAGTTGAAACCAATCTCGCTTTAAAATTTAACAAATGATGTCAAGTAATGTCATGACAGTCGAAACTTACGCCAGGCACATTTGAAGCTAATTGAACGAATGATTTACAAAAAATCGTTTCGCGGGCATTGGGAATAAATAATTTTGTTAAACGAAAGCATTTTAACGAGATACTCGGAATTGCGATCGATTTCCTCTGTCTGATGATTTTCCATGCTTCTTCCGAGCACGTTAGACAAATAGCCCTGCTAGATGAGCTACTTGCACATAATCAGGATTGCATAAGGATCTGATTTGCTTAAGGATCTTAATGAAATGTTCAAAAGTAAAAGCAACAGTTCAAAATTATACGTTTACTTGTTTCAGTCCATGCAAAGTAACGCAGATTACGCGGATTGGTTCCGAGGCAGGCCGAAAAGACTAGAGATACCGCTGGACTCGCCCCGGCTTACCAGGTTCAAACCCCGACTGTTAGCTGATCTCGGATGCGAAACCCCTAGGATACACTACGATCTTTACAATGGTAAGTAACCCTTCGAATGGAAAATGCGCCTTATTCATCCGCTTGGCCTGGAGGTAAGACAGGAATCGCAGCCTAAGCCCCTTTATTTGAAAGAAGGCATGTGAAGAGCATCGACAGTGATGAACTTAGTTAGCTGAGTAATTTATGTACTTTAAAATAATGAGGATAGTTAGAGTAATTTATAACAGATGGAAAGTTGTATACATACAAGGATTGCTAAGTTACTTGCTGCTGTCCATAACATAGCCGTAATGAAGTCCTAGCCGTAAACAGATACATAGCTGCAGACAGACATCGGCGTGAAACATATATTACCTCCTCTTTTTGCGTTGGATACAAGAAAAGTAGCATTCAACCTTTTTTTTTTCAGGAAAACCATATCGCTACTTCTATGCCATAAGTTCAGACGTCGATGTGGAAAATCCAGGATTGGTATGTTCCTCTTTCATAACTAGTATTTTTCTTAATCACTTAAAACATTTAGATTATTATTTTAATGAGTTCAACATTATCAATCCAGTCAATATTTCAGTCAAGATATCAATGGCTGACGATTTAGTATTTTTATGTTTATTTATTACATGAAAGGTAAAGTAAAATCATGAAAATCAACGAAGATAAAGCTGCTGCTATTACCAATAACACCGCAACGTTTTTTTACAAAATAATAAGAAATAAATAAAATTAGCAAAAATTTCATGTCACCACTCCTTTCTTTTTTTTAAGTCTTTCTATTTTATAGATCATCAAAGTGGACACGCACACAGGTGTCGTAAAAACGTGGTGTGATGGCGACTGCTACCCCAGTGAGCCCATTTTCGTACCAAGACCCGGTGCCAAGGTATATTAAAAATAATCAAGAGAGCTTAGTATTAAGTATAAGAAGGTATCAATTTGAATAAGTTTTTCGCAAACGTCAGTCCTTTTATGGTACCATTTGTAATTAGCTGCAGTAATTAACAGACAAAACAACCTATGCCCAAAACTTACCAGGTTACGACACACTACAAAACAACTATAAAACTCGGGACCTACCCATCTCTTGTCGTCTCAAAACAAACTACTTATTAGTAATATAATGCTCAAATTCAGCATACAACCGAAATTGAGAACCTCCTTTTTTAAAGCCGGTTAAAAAAAACAGTCAAATTGGGATCCAAATTTTTTTAAGTCGTTTAAAAACAGAGCAAAGTGTGAGTAGAAAACGTATGTACTCGCACTCGCACTAATCAAAATGAATGTGAATTATGAATATAATTTGGATTCATTAAAAACTACAGGGTGGTTATGTACCCATTGATGCAAATTGTAGACTGATTGGTAATCAGCTGAAGACAACGATAGGTTTAAAAGTGGAGGGTTAATCGAAGCTAAACCAACAGGCGGAGGACGACGGCGTGCTCCTGAGCGCACTGGTCCGCGGCGCAGGCGACGAGAACTGCGTGGCCCTTCTCATCCTCGACGCCAGCAGCCTTCACGAGCTGGCGCGGGTCACTTTCCGGACCCCCTCGCCGGCACCCAAGTGCCTCCACGGATGGTTCTTGCCTGAACGTTCCTGAACTTCAGCTTATACAATCTAATCTAATGCAATGTCTAGTCTATTTCTGTTTATGCAGTTTCACTGTCGTGGATTCACTTAAAAGTGCAGATGTGCCTACATCTAAGGCCATACATACGGAATTCCGTTTCGGAACCTCGAATCGGACTGTCCGAACGCACTAAATCCATACGACATCTATGGACCAGCCACAAACATTCGGAAAAATTCCGTTCGGAAATCCGAACGGAAAGCTTCCATCTATATGTGGCTGGTCCATATGTTTGTATGGATTGACTGCGTTCGATTTTCCGATTCGAGATTCCGAAACGGATTTTTCCCGAATGTATGTGGACGGTCTAAAACTGAATCTTTCGACGAACGCTAGAGAAGATGATCGCTAAAGTGTAAAGAACACGGTAGTCGGCTGCGTTCGGCAAGCATTAGTTGTCACAGCCTGACTGTAAGGACGACATTTATTGACCGACGTAATTTGGAAAAAGTGCGGCGAACACAATTATGTGAACGACTCATTGTAATCTCTGGTTATGCACGTTATAAATTAAATGTAAGTAATTGAGTGATTGTTTTAGTAATCGATGTTCGAGTATGACTCAGGCGCCAATTGGCATTATGTAGGTAAGTATGCACAATGGGGGCACGCTATTAGCTGTGTTGCTTGGTATCCTGTAAATGTATACATGGTTCAATATTCGCACTTTCAGCTGTCTCAGTGTAAAGGTTTGCAGTAGCTGAACAGCTTCGATTTAATCCTGTTTTCACTGAAGTAGCATAAGTACTTAGCTATTTAATTGTTTTGAAATTAAATAGTGAAAGAGGCACCCCCTTTATGTTCTCCCATGTTTATATGAATTGTTTCCAGTGAGTATGATAGACAATAAAATTAGATATAGGTATATACTTGGGCGTTCGGTAATAAGTAATAACACCTTTCGCCGTGTGTAAGTACATAGATTACTTACTATTGACTCAGTGACTAGTGAGTACCGACTCGGTTCAAAAGAGAATGGAAAACTTGAGCAGATTTCAGTGACTTTAGCAAGGATCTATGTTCTCTCTGTGTACAGTTCTGTTGTGCTTATAGGCTTTGCCAGAATTACGTCAACAATGTTTAGGCTAGCAGCTTGTGACAATTTTATCTTTGTTATCTAATTTTATGCTACAAAGCATAAAATAGTTAATGGTTTTGTCTGTGCAGTTTTGTGTGCTCTGCCTAGCCCGTCTGGGTATACAGATGCGACGTAAGTATGTAGGTACGTATGCATGCATGTACAAATGCGGTCTTATTTACATGATGGAAGATTTTTTTACTTTACAACAACTCTAAATACTTTTATTGCTTAGGATACTTATTCTGTAAGATAGATGTTAATACGTTTATACAGGTTATAACAGACTCCTCCGGCGATAACTCACAGGAGTCTGGAATCTATAGAAAGTGTTTTCAACTATTTCTTTCGTCATAAAATAATCATTTTTTTTCTTAACATTTTACTCTCTATATGTTACATTTTTTCTTATTTCACGGACGCAGGACATTGGGGAAAAGTTTCGACGTTTATTTTCCGCTTTGCCTATGTGGGCCATTTTTCTTCTTATTAATAGTTTTTTTTTATTATGCTGTTATAATTTTGATATTTGAGGAGCCATATATTTTTATAACACATGTTTGTAGCTCTTATAATTGCTTGTACTCCAGTGAGTTATTGCCAGTCTGTTTCAGTTTTTATTGGGTACCTACCTACTGAATAGCCAATGAAAACTATTTTCGTTCGTGGTAAGTATTTAGTTACTTACATGTATAATATCGCGCAAAGTTTGAAAATCAATGCGGTAATGTGTGGACCAGATTGAATGATATTTAGATATTTCGGCCTATTGTTAAGTTAGCTAATATAACGACCTATTTTATATCAGACGCTTTTATGTATACCCATTTACCCATTGTATGTATGTATACCTACTAGATATACTCGTATCTAAAGTTTTAAGTATAAAGTTACGTATTTCTTTGAGCATTTACAGAACAATAGTATAATAAATAGTATATAATAGTATTATAAATTATATGTATAAATTACTACACGATGTGTACAGTATGTGCCCCCACTTAGGTATCCAGGCAATTCGGTGTTTTGAACGCGCACCACTACTAATACAAAGTTTGTCTAACTATTTTTAGCGAAATATTAATATCATGAACTACCTCATTTTGATTTTGCTAAAAATAGTTAGACAAACTTTGTATTAGTAGTGGTGCGCGTTCAAAACACCGAATTGCCTGGATACCTAAGTGGGGGCACATACTGTACGATCATGTATTTTCACCAATCGTTACTGATTTTTTGATTATACCAAAGGTATTATTGTATAATAAATCATATTTTTGAGAGCACGTTTCTAATTTGTTTTTCTTAATGTTGAAGACTACACACGTTAGACTATTGGATAAAACGACGGATTTCCTAAAGAAATGGAAGTACATTAGCCTAAAATTATATTTTAGATAAAGCATGTAATTTTCAATATTCTAATTCAATCTAGTAATTTATTTCGAATAAACATTTACTTAAAAATTACAAGTTATATTTTTTATATGCACTTTATTTTCTAAACACCTTTCATAATATGTTACTGGACCAATAGTAGATAAAAATCTCTCTGTGGACATTGAAGAATATCGAAAATTAGTAAGTAGTATTTTATCAAACTCCTGCACAATAAAGAAAAAGATAAAAAGTCGATCATTATAAACCTTTGGTATCCTGCGTAGAAAGCCACTGTTTGTTCTATCGGGCAAATTTTTGCTAAAGTCCTGCTGGCCGATTATGATTGACGTCAATCAATTCATGAACAAAACAACTAATTTTTAGCACCTTTCTGACCACTTCTTGGTATTTTAGCGTACGGCGACTTTTGGATTAATTCATCGAGTTTAAGTGTCCAGCTACTTTTAGATGGTAGTATTTAGTGACTTTAGAATTTTATATCAAACTCCTTGTTTTGAACATAAATTAACAAAATGGAAAGTTCTCGTGTGCATTAAATTGTGTTGCTTTAATTTGTTAAGCGATTTGTGTTTGATAATCTATACGTATAATTGTTACTAGCTTTCCGCCCGCGGCTTCGCCCGCGTGAAATTCGGTTATATTGCGGTATAAACCTCACGGAGCCCGAGACCTTTCCAACAAATGCAAAACCGTGGAAATCGGTTCGTGCGTTCAGGAGTTACAGCGTCAGGAAGGAAAACCCGACATATTTTTATACAGTAAAAGAGAAGATAGTAGATAGTGTAGCAAACAGGGTCGGAAAGAAACCTGAGC
>BHDV01042453.1:0-26888 GCA_005406045.1 Adoxophyes honmai | reverse complement strand
ACTCCCAGCTCAACCTAATTTAAGACGTTGTCACGTCAAAACGTAATCGCACGTACGAAGATCTTTGTGTACGAATAATGTCCGCTTGTTTCTCGCTTCCTTCGATACCGGTTTAAGCTTAGCTATCGTATCACGAATATTTTCTACTAGCGTTTCCGTATCGCTCGGCTCTCGCGTCTGAGCGGTGTTGAGAAAATCGCCGGGTAATCGCAATACGCGACCGAACGTCATCTCTGCGGCGCTTACACCGTTATCGCTGCGACTCGCGGCGCGTAAACCTAACATTACCGAAGATAATTCGTCTTCCCACGAGCTGTTGTTTATCCTAGCCATAAGGGCTGATTTTAATGATCTGTGGAAACGTTCCACTTTTCCGTTGCTCTGGGGATGGTAAGAGGTAGTCCTAATTCTATTTATGCCTAAATATTTCATCAATTCCCTAAATAAACTACTTTCAAATTGGCGGCCTTGATCGGTCGTAAGCCTAACCGGGCAACCATAACGTGCTATCCAACCGTTAAAAATAGTTTTAGCCACCACCTCGGCAGTCATGTCACTTATCGGGAAAGCTTCAGGCCAACTAGTACATCTATCTATAACAGTCAGTAAATAGCGACGTCCTTGTGGAGTTGTCGGTAAAGGACCGACAAGGTCCACGTGGATATGCTCGAAACGACCTGCTTCTTCGAAACTTCCCAGTCCTGCGATGGTGTGACGGTTGATTTTCGATCTTTGACATTGCATACAAGTTTTGGCCCAAATACCGACATCTTTATTCATGCCGGGCCAAAAAAACTTATTTCGAACCATTTTTCTTGTAGTACGCGTTCCAGGATGACTTAAATTATGTACGCTTTGAAATGCCATTAGTCTGAATTTTTCCGGTATGTACGGTCTAACCTCTTTTGACGAGATTTCGCAATAGATTGGCTTATTACATGTGGGAATTGACAATAATTTTATAACTACATTGTTATTAGTTTCGCTGTGACCTGATTGCAACATGTTTTTTACATACTCGTCTTTCGCTTGCGCGTCGGCGAGTTCCGCGTAATCGAAAGCTGTGGGACACACGATCGTTTCGATTCTGCTTAATGTATCAGCGACAATATTATCCTTTCCGCTTATGTGCCGGATATCTGTAGTAAATTCACTGATGAATAACAATTGTCTCGTCCGACGTGGTGTTTCTATGTTATTGCTACCTAAGTTCTGGAACGCGTAACACAAAGGCTTATGGTCCGTATATATGGTCAAGGGTCGACCTTCAAACACCTTACGAAAGTGTTTTATTGCCATATGTATGGCTACTAACTCACGATCGTAAGTGCTGTACTTCTGTTGAGCAGTAGTGAGTTTTTTTGAAAAAAATCCTAAAGGCTCCCAAATATTGTTCGTCAACTGTTGTAATACCCCTCCGACTGCGGTGTTAGAAGCATCAGTCATCAAAGCTAAAACTGAGTCGGGACGAGGATGTGCCAGCGTAACGGCCTGTTGAAGGCCAGCCTTACACTGGGCGAACGCTTCCTCAGCTTCGACTGTCCATGTAATTGGGGTTTTGTCCTTCCTCTTCGTGTTAACTAAGTACCGATCGAGTTGCGATTGCGCTTTGGCTGCTCCCGGAATGTGGGAACGATAGAAGTTAACCATGCCCAAAAATCTGCGCAATTGTTCGATTGTTTCGGGTTTAGGGTACTGAACTATAGCCTGAACCTTTCCTTCTAAGGGTTTAATGCCTGTCGTATCTACTTCGTGACCTAAAAATTCCAATCGGGGTTGGCCAAAACTACATTTGTTTAGATTGATAGTAATTCCAAATTCAGTAAATCACGTCGGGGTCACCACTTTAGGGTTCTTATTGTTAGCCCTAATTGGAAGGTGCGAATAGTGTGTGACTGGAATTAAAACAGTTAATACTTTCTGACTCACTGTATTTATAGAAGTTACAAATTACTAGTTTAGTGCACCTGCGGATCGGGCAGCGGTTAGGACGGGACTAACGTTGGCGGGGCCCGTGTCAAGCTTGTGGGCTTTGCTTGGTCAGCTCATATCCTAGTACTCGTGTACCGGAATATGAGCTGACGTTGCAAACGTGTCCCTACAGGTAAATATTTAACCATGAACTTACTTTAAATGACGTTTAATTAGAAACGTCAATAAAAACAAAGTTTACCACAGACACGTTTTGTCATTTTCATGTTTCCCTTTTTATTAGGCACTCTTTTTCTTGCCTTTGTTTAACTTTATATTTTATTTCATATCTAGTCGTAAAAAAACAATGTTTGCATTGTTGTATAAGTAAGTCAAAAAACGCCCTCGGTGCCTTCCTACACCAATCGCATTCTTTGACTCCTCTTATAAATTTATTGCATTAAGTATTATAAAGTTAAATGACGTTCTATTTAATTTCACATTTTTTTTTTTTGCATATTTGCTAGCATTATTTTACGACAATTAACATATTTTAGGCATAATTTTAGCATTGCGTTGGCAATACTGTTGAGAACTGAAGAGCCGGAGCGACGCCAGTCAATGGGCAAACCCAGTGCTACCGGCGTCGCTCCATTTGGATGTGGGTCTGTGCCCACATCCCGGAGCTATCGACAATGGGGTGCTTCAATTGTCACTGATAATTGTCAGTGTCATTGTCATCATAAATTAATGTCACTTCAGTCAGATCAGATCAGATCAATTTTCAATAATTTTATTTGTTATCTGCAGTTCTGTGTTCCAAATGTTCTTATTAACGCTCTGTTAGTTCAACAAAATTAACTATTAGCTTATTATTTTTATTTGAAAGGAAAAGGAATATAACTGTAAGTTTTCATGTAACATACCTACCTATGTTTTTTTGAAAATATCCCTCATTCATCACGCGTGTTCAATTATTTTTGCCGAAGTCGTTGCGTTGCATCGTTTTTCCGTGCTTTGGTTTATGCAGAGCGTTGTATTCTGTAATTGACTTGTACTACTTCTATACAATAGTATTTTTTTTTAATAACACTATAATATACATTATATACTCAACAGGAGCCTAATAAATTGTATCACTTAAAAACCGGCTTACAGTGACCGCTGACTAGCATTTTCTTGAAATAATACTATGTGACCAAAGTACAAATAAAAATGAAAAAAAAAGGGGTTTCAGTGTTTTAGCTGTAACATAAATAGCTTTTTAATTGTTGTTTGTTCCAGAGTTAACATTGTTTTGTGTTAATATTCAAGTAACAATAAGTAATGAAGTTTCTATAATTCCATTTCAGACTAAGAAAAACCATGAATATACTTCATCTGCCTGAAGAAGTAATGATAATGATAATAAAGTTGCTGGACATACAGTCACAGCATAATGTTTACAAGACCAACAATTGTTTGAAAAATCTTGTTGCTATGCACGGTGTAGTAACATGTTGTAAGTTTTCGTTGAATACCTTGGCTACAGCCAACTCTTTGAAACTGGATTTTTTCAAGGATATTGCAGGCCATTTGAGGGAACTCAATTTATGTGGGGTTAATGACTTAACCAAAACTGCTTTGATGCCTGCTGCCAAGAAATTGAAGCAACTGCAAAGCTTAGATGTTTCATTTACGAAAATAAATATGGTGGATCTATTAGAGGTGCATCAATTCTGCCCAACTTTAAAAAATGTCTCAATTAATTTTGTATTTGATAAAAATGCTCAAGTTAAGACCCCAACAGCAAGAGTACAGAAATGTCAAAAGATGTTTGAACACTTTGAAAGAGTTCAGTTTGTTGGTACTTTGACAAATCTTTTTTATTCGAGATTGCCATTGTGTATGTTACAAAAATCAAAATTATGTGAGTTGCGAATTACTATCACAGATTGTATCCATAATGCCTATGTAAGTGATGTGGAATTGAAGCAAATGGTGCAATTTAAGGTACTGAGAATCTTTATATTGAACTGGAAAAAGAAGAATCAATACTATGGGCTCCTTAATGAATCTGTTATTCTTTCAAATGTAGATTTAAGGAAAAATGAAATGATCATGATTTCTCGGAGTAACTTGAATATGAGCAAAGTGATGACAACCAGACGGTTCAAAGACTTCATTCAACAACATTTTGGTGTGAAGCCTGATGTTATCTCTGAATGGGTATGTCTAGAGCTTGGAGGAAACATAGCTATAATGATTTGGAATATTGAATTAAATGTATTTGATGATAATTTTTATGAAAATTTATTTGAAGAGTTGAAGCATTACTTTCCATATCATGTAGCTTCAGCTTGCAGTGGAAAACAAGTTCCTGCTAATAATGACTGGTTTTATACAAAACCGACCCAAGCTGATTTCACCAGACTGGAGCGAAAGCTTCAACCTGAGGTTAAACGGAGAAGGGTGGCTCCTCAAGACATTGTTCTTAATTATGATTCTGTGTGTAAAGAAAAACAAAAGATGCAGGTAAGCATGATCTTTGAAAATCCCATCAGGTGTCCTGTGACACTATCAAGCAATTGTGATTATTTAAGAAAAATGACATATTTGAACTTGACTGGTCATGTGGTTTATACATCAGACTTCTTCAAGACTTTATTCTGCTGCTGTAGCAATCTTGTAACACTTAATTCTGCAACAACACCCAATTGTGCGCAAGCATTGGGAAAGCACATTCACTTGAGCAATAGTGTTAAAAATCTGCGGTTGGCTGCTAGTACAATTGATTTCAAGTCCATTTTTAAATCATTAAGTCATTGTAAATATTTAGAAAATGTTATTCTGATCAATGAGACTTCTGATCCTCAAGATATAGGTGAGCCAAAAGAGCTGTTCCAAAAGTGTTCAAGTCTGTATAACTTGTCTGTTCTTGTGCCTATGAGTGATACTATGAGATCGAAAAAAATACAAGTGTTGAATAAACTGAAAACAATGTATGCTAGACATTATTTAAATATCGAATTATACAATTCCTCTGATGATTTAGGATTGGGGTATGATCCTTTTATACAAGTTTTTAGATTAAATCCAATAAAGGTATTGTAATAAATGATTTGTTGTATTAATTTCAAATCACGCAATAGGGCAAACTTTAAAGCTGGATTCAAAATGGAAGTGGAACTACGTCAGTAGTTTTAGTTATATGGATCATATTGTTCCTGCAATTGTTTTACAAATCTAGACCATGAAAGAGATGACGACTGGGTTAAAAAAATCTAATTCTATTTAGTCCGTTACTTAGACTGAAAAAATATGAGACATTTTTTCTTTTATCAAATAACTAAACATCGACAAAGTTATAAATCATCAAACTTACGGAGTGGGGGCTTGTGACGTCACGCGTAACTTTCAAGCGCTGTATTATCGTAATTTTTCGTTTGTCAAATAAAAAAAAAAATGTGTACAATATTTTTTGGGTATTTAATTTACCTGACAGATTAATTAGTTTATTTTTAGTTTAGTTGTCTAGCCTATTCTACTAGGTATCAACCTAGTTCAATATACACACAAAATACACCAATTTTTACCAATACCAGCATGGACACCCATTTGGTCTGTCATGGGCCGCTGGGGTTCCAGCTGGACCATTTTAAGAACCACTAATCTAAATATATCTGAGTTAGCTAAAGAGACCAGTCTCATGAGCTAGGGTCGGAGTTTTCATCGCATGGTAGGATGAAAGAAAACTATGGATTCTATATTAAAACTAAACTTTAATTCATATTCATACTCATACTCACTAATTTTCTTAGTCCCGTAATACTTTTACCCCTTCCTTATGTAGGTTGACAGATTGAAAATGTTAATCGAAAATTAATTTTACTGAATGTAATTAAAATAAGGAAAAAGTTGCCATTATTTACTCGTTTTACAATTGTGATCTTGAAATAGCACATGCCATACCTTGTCAAGATTTTGAGGCAGTCATTCCTGTATCTACAAGTTTTATGGATATTGGAAACTAGATGCACATTATAAAAGTACCTAATGTTTTATTTTACTTTATTTTTATTTACAAAATAATTTTATTTCTACTCACATGATTTATTTTATTTATAATTTAATTTCGTTCTTACTTAAATGAATGAGTATGAGTATGGTTTACATAACAATTTAATTTTAATATTGACTCCATAGTTTTCTTTCATCCTACCATGCAATGAAAAATCCGACCCCTGCTGATGAGCTTCCGGCAATTATTATGTAGCCCTGAACCCTAAACCTCTAACTAAAGTATGAAACTGAAAATAAGACAGGCTTATGGCGTCTGAAAGTAAACACAAACAATACATTAGGGTTTCTTTATTTTAATTGGAATTTATTCTTTATTATAATACATTAAAATGAAATAATAAAAAAATAGTTTTGCAATTGCTATTGTATGTAGTGAGTAATAATAATAATTGATAAATATTAATCTTATCAGTTATGTTATGAACATTTTATTCATACAACCTTTAGCCAATCAAGGCCATTTAATATGTCAGCTTAACAGTAGAGAGTGAAATGCAACATAATAAAATATAAGTATGTGTATTAGTCATTTTCAAAAAACATGTACGTAGTTTAGGGTTTTAAGTATTTAAAACTGAAGTTAATTGATTCCTGTGTTACGATAGTTACCCATACATTTTGTGTAAGTACCTAGGTAATTTTCGTAACACTGAGATCGTGATGTTTACTTTATTAACCCTTTTTAGGTACACATTATTTTAAAACGACGCATTAGCCTTTTTCTAGTATTTAACCATTATAAGAAGTTATTTGATTTATATACATTTTCAATTGTTAATAAATACTTAAATCTTCTAATTACGTAAAAAAATATTATAAAAATCATTAATTTATTTATATTTTAATCGTCATGTGGCATATGAACTTGAGTGTTTAAATCACGGCTGCCTATCCGCAAGAAAGACGAGACCTTAAAAAAAAAATGTAGACAAAATTTCAATCCTCTCCTAGTGAATATCAGACGGAAACCGCGTCATACTAATTTTAAATTGGTCACGTCTAGCCTCGTTGGTGGAAAAAACACCTTCAGATGACACGGTTTACGTCAAGTCACCAAAGTTATAGAGGATACCTAATCAGCAATTTTTTGCCTCTGTGTCTTGTCTACTGATGAAAACGATTTCAAATCTGAAGCAGACAAAGGTGGATTATCTTTGGATGCACGACACAGGTCTGTAGGCTTAGCACAGCAAGACGTGCGAGACGATAAGCGCGCGGGATAGACTACCAGTCGCTTTCTGACGTCTTTAGTTAGGCAGGTATAATAGAAGTTAGGTATAGTCTATCTCGCGCGTATCTCTCGCGCCCTGCCGTGCTAAGCAGGCGGTTCTCTGGCGGATGGGCCGGCTCCGCCTACGTGTCGACGCTGACGAGATGGCTCTGCATGGCCGTGGACTGGTGGTAGCGGCGGCGCGAGGCGAAGTCCTCGTTGTCGTCGTTGAGCCGCTCCTGCTCCACGCGGATGTCCGCGTGCACCGGCGTCACCACAAGCTGCTCGTACTCTAGCGGCCGCTTGCTGAAATATAAATCCAAATTAGGGATGTTAGGGTCAGTTCACACCGAGACGAGACGCGACGCGGCGCTGCATGAAATTTTTTAATAGAACAACTCAAAATATACCGTATTTTTTACAATATAAGGTTCATATTTCATTGTGAGTATTCAGAATACGTTGCGCTGCGTAGCGCGGCGCCTCGAGACGTAGCTCGGCATTGACATTTCATTGTGAGCTTTCAGGTACGTCGCGCTGTGCCTCGAGACATAGCGCGGCGCCGCGCTGTGCCTCGAGACGTAGCGCGGCGCCGCGCTGCGCAGCGCGAAATCACTGGCCTCTTTATGCATCGCCGCGTCGCGTCGCGTCTCGGTGTGAACTGACCCTTACGGAACTCCTACTCCGACACATACAAACATCACGCCTGTATTCCCAAACGGGGTAGGCAGAACACACGAAACGCTACATAGTCAAAACCGAGACTATTTCATATTTCGTGGCCACATTAATATAATTTCAGGAAACATTGATGAAAGAGGTATAAAGGTTAGAGATATAAGGTTGCTAGCCTGTCGCCTACAGCGCAAACTGGAGAGGTGTTGTTCTCAGCCTGACATCACACTGGTGATAGTGGTGATACATGACACGTTGACATCACATCTCCAACTTCGCTATTTTAAATCCGAGGTTTTGGTATTGTAAGTCGCAGCGACTAACGCTAAGCTTTTGTTGATAAAGTGCAATGGTTATATTACTTAGGCGAAGGCTAGACGTTCAATAAATATTGTCATCTTTCAATATTTATCTCATATTGTGATATACATACATACATACATACAATCACGCCTGTATTCCCAAACGGGGTAAGGATATACTATATTGATCGTCTAGTCTTGCTATATTGATGGAAAATACACTGAATTCATGAAAGATTGTGATCCATCAGTATTCTCATATTGAAGGATCACAATATTTATTGAATGGCTAGCCTTCGCCTTAGTTCCCTCATTTAATTAGTTTTACCTAATGTATAAGATATAAAAAACTTGTTATTGTTATAAAATGTACTTAGTCTTATTATAGTTATTATATTATAATAGGTACAGGTCTACGACACCGGCTTCGATTCAGAAAAACAGCTATACAGCACGATCTCATAACTCTGACACTATTTCCATATAACAACATTAATTAAAAATTAAAAAAAAAACCCCGATGAGCCCCAACTCGATGGGTTTACTGAACGTGTAACATTCTTATCACACCTAACAAATGACCTGATGACCTTGAAGACCTGAACCGATTTCCACCAAACATAGCTAAGAACACACACACACACACACACACACACACACACACGCACACACACACACACACACACGCACACACACACAGACACGTCAAACTTATAACACCCCGTCGTTTTTGCGTTAAAAACCAGTTAGGTGCTACTGAGTGGCTACGAATCATTTTGTCTCGATTATAATAGTATCTCATCTATTCGGCTTTCTTCCGGCAGAGGACTTTTGACCACGCAGACAATACCTACTTAAATTTATTTAATTTATTAAAGTTTAACATTTGTTTTTGCTGGTTTCTTTTGGACAAAACTGGTTATCTTTAATATCAATGTCAGATAAAATTGAACGTAATTTCACATCGAATTAAAAATGCAAGTCATTTTACGAGTTCCTTGATTAATTTCATGAACAGCGTCTTCATGGCACGCCTTACAAAATATTGGTTCGATCTGAAGCGACATCAAACACAAACTACAAATGCTGTAGTCGCAAGCGCAGTGTTAAACGCTTGATGTTAATAAAATAATGTTACTTGAAATATTTTAGCGAGTGTTTTTCGGCGACTGGCCCTAGGCCGCTCTGGCCGCTCTGGATCGGGAGGAATGGGGGACACGGAGGCATTTGCCCAGCAGTGGGATACTAACCCTAGCTAGATTTTTTTTACAATATAATCTCACCCTATAGCCTGCAGGAAGGAGATCCTCAGCCATTGGAAGAAGTGGAATTCTGAGGCTCGGCCGGGCTTCACAGCGGGGTTGGCGGCGCCGATGTACAGCCACAGCAGCCACAGGATGCTCAGGCAGCCCAGCGCGTACGCCCAGTGCACCAAAAACATCAGCAGAAGCTTGATTGCCACCTGCAAATTACAGAAGTCAAAAACTTAATTTTTATGTCAATGTGTTTGATCCGATATCTTAATACGGCAACGGATTGTTAAATAATTTTGATCTATGTATAGTTTTATGCTCCGTTTCGTTTAAGGTTAGACGTTTATCAGACAAAATTTGATTTTTTCTCAGAAATTCAAAGGCAAAACTGGAACTCACTGTTGCAATAACACTTATTACAGTTACTGTCGGTTATATTTTTTTCAATACAAACGGTATCACCATTTGCGGTGACCGTTACTATTAAATGTTATACGAAACGGAGTATAGTTGCGTGCCTTGACACTTGGTACTTGTATCTATCGTCTATTTATAAAGCTTTTTACTACTCTAAGCTTCAATATCGAGATTTCTTTTGTGTACCAACAGTAACATACAGTGCGACAGTGTGTGACAGTCCAACAGTCTACAGACGACTCTGAATCTCAGTCAACGATTCACCATTTAGATTTCAGGCTATGGTATAGATTAGGCACTGACCCCGACCAGAGACAGCCACCGGTTGCAGAGATGCGAGTACCAGTTCTTGTTCTTGGAGTGCACGCTGACGCTGGGCCGGCGCGCGTCGGCCGCGCGGCCCGCGCCCGCCTCCGTCGGCGACGGCGTGAACTCCTGCCAGACAAATATTGAGTAAGGGGCAGTCCAGACGACAGACTTTTGTGCGATCAAGTCTGCGGCGCAATAAAAACTCTGAATGGAAACTCTCTGCGCGCCATTCAGAGTTTTTATTGCGCCGCAAACTCGATCGCACAAAAGTCTGTCGTCTGCGCTGCCCCTAAGTGAAGATTTTGCAGGCTCCGCAGACTTAGCACGGCAACGCGCGGGATAGACTACCCATCATTTTCTGACGTCTCTAATTAGACAGTGACCGGTATAGTCTATCTCGCGCGTATCTCTACTCGCGCCTTGCTGTGCTAAGCCGGGAGGTTTAGCTCTAAAAAAAGGGTGTGTATAAGCATCCGAACACATGTCAAGTGGGAGATTGAGGTACTGTCCATGTGAATGGGCGATTCTCGCTTGAGACTCCTTTTACCTACTTAGTAGTTTTCTGTAAAATGTATTGGTTTTATGCAGTAACTTTCTTTCGTTATTTTAATGCAAGCTTTTTCTGCAGGCTTACTTACTTTATACGACGAATTTTAAGCCTTTTCGACTGTTGGAAGTGGGTCAAAATCGACTGGCAAGATTCGGATCGGGACACACTTCAAATTAAGCATAAAACACAAACAAATATCAAGCGATGAAGAAGAAACTAGCATCAATCTTCGTAGCCTGTGACATTAGTAAAAGCTATAGAACAATTTGAATGGCATCAGGATGTACAAGTCGACGAACGTTAAGAGGGCGCACACATTTTTTACGAACGTAATATAAGATCAGGTGGGGGAAGAGAAATTCAGGGGCAGGGCAGGGGTAAGAGGCACCACAGACCATAACTCGTCGAGTTATGAGTGATTATGGTCTGTAGAGCCCTCTTATCCCTGCGTTTCTCTTCCCCCACCTGACCTTAGTGGTTTTGGACCAATGTTTAAAAAATCGTGAAATGTAAATTAACTCATATTTAGCCATGAAAAAAATATGGTTAGACTAAACATATTCTGTAAATTTACAATAAAATTGTTTCATTTGTAATTACATTAAAATCAATGAGAAAAAAAATAAAGTAATAGTTCAACTTTCAAATTATGTAAAATGATATTTGAATAATAAAAACTAATAATTTGATTCATGTTAATCCGTTAATCCCCAGTAGACTATATTGTCTATCAGATAATAACAAGTTTATATCGTTTATGGTAAATTTTAATGGCAAATTTTCAAGTGAAAGACAGCTCTGACGCGTATTTTTGTGAAAACCCTTCAACAAATTGGCTAAGTAAAAGAAATCTGTGTTGCTAATAAAATATTTTTTTCCGTTAATCCCTAGAAAAAGAGTTTATTTATATGTTACAGTAGTTTTTCTTTAAAAACTTAAGGATTTATAGCTTTCTAAAGCATTGGAAAAACATCAAAATCACCGAATTTTGTGTGCACGCTCTTAAAAGAGCTCCAGGCGACGTATCTGAGCAGAGACATGCGTACTAAATTGGTGGTGGGCGGTGGGGTAAGCGGGAGGAGCGAAGAAGCGTACGGCCAGCGCGTCTCACCATTGGCTTTTTGACTATACCAGATGCGAAAATGTAACCTCTTCGCTCTGTTTTTACATGCTTATAGCTTTCTCAAATTCGTCTATAATGTATAACATAAAATAGATTAAAGTCAGACAGATTTGAGAGCCGATGTTTTCTAATACTTACACCAACGTTTTTGTGCCTTATCCTCTCAGGGAACAGCAAATCTAGGTCACTACCAGTTGCTCCATAAACTTGAGTATCTCTTTGTGAATTCCCCTGAAATCTGAAAGTTGATACATTATTAAAAAGCTATTTTTGCAACATTCATTACGACATTAACTTCACTAGAAAAAAAACATATTTAACAGAAATTAGTTATTAAACTAATGATTCTAAAATAATGTAGCTACAAAAAATAGGTAAATAAATATCATACCTCATCTCACGTCTATGTTGCAAATCAAATGTCTGAGCGAGGGCAAAGTAAGAATAGTCAATGCTAGCGTAAGTGATAAGGAACGGCATGGTGACGATGGGTGCGAGCTTGTTGATGTCGCCTATGATGATGAATGTTATGGTCACTATTGCTACTACGCCCATTGAGTAAATAGGAACCCTATTAGGGCCTCTCTGTGGAACAAAAGGAAAGTAAAATTATAAGTACATGCATGTATTCAAACTACATGATGATTGAAAAGAAAAAAAAACATTTATATTTACACCATGTCCCAGAGCTTCCAGTCCTGGAATTACCCTCTCATTGGCAATACTCTGCAGTACCCTAGGGGTGCCATACATGGCACCCAAGCACGAGCTCATGGAGCTGACATATAGGCCTGCAAGGAGGAGCACAGTAATAGCGGAGATATCTGTTGCTATTGAGAAGTTTGTAAGCAGAATGTCTCTGCTAACTGTTGCAGCTAAAGTTATGATGAACATCAGGTATAAAAGAGTGCTGAAAAAGAAAAATAACACATATGAAACAAATACCACTAGATTTAATATATACGGTTATGTAAAAAGGTACAAGATAACTCACCCTGTGCCTATAGCAGCCAATGAGCCATTAGGTATATTCATGGAAGGATTTTTTAAGTCTCCACTCATATTAATCCCAGCTAATATGCCAGTTATAGTTGGGAAGAACACACCAAATACTTTAAACCATGTATATCCATCGTACTGTGGCCACATGTTATAGGATATGGTGCTGTTAAACCATCCATTGAATCCCGGAACATCTGTAAATAGATGATTATTCAATGGATTTCTTTTTACAATTTAAGCTGCCTACTTTTCTACTTGATTTTTACTAACCAGTGTTAATTGAGAAGGAACCAACAAAGAAGTCCACAGCTGCCATTAAAATAATGAGTAACAGTACAAACTGCAGTTTGATGACCCACTTAACTCCAGCAATATTGATTGTGCCCAGCAGAAGTACTGCTGCAATGGCGAACCCTCGAGCGGCCCATGTTTCCTCTGTGCCAAACAATTTGGCCATTGATTCTCCAAAACCAAATACATTTAAAGCACAACCAACAGCCTATAATCAAAATTGGACAAAAATTAGTACAAGTTTAAGTCCATTGATACGTTAAATATGTATTTGACCTAAATATAAATGACCAAATGGTCATAATAATCATACCTGCCCAAAGCAGTACACAATTCCCAACGAACCTCCAAGGCGGGATCCCAAAGTATGTGCTAATAAGAAGTAAACCCCACCACTTTCTATTCTACATCTCTCACAAATACCGACGGCTGACAGTACTGAGATCAGAGCCACAAACACTGAAAAAAAAAAACAATAGTGAAAAAAATTATCAGCTTTAAGATGTTTTTAAAAGAATAACATTTTACACTTTTTCTACAATCAGTGGTGTCTAATTAAGGCATTCAGTTTTACTGTTGCCAAAATGCATGGCTGCAAGTTAACTTTGTTTATTTTTCTTAGTCATTACCTGTAAAAAAAACTATTAATATAGCATTAACTAAACCAGCCTGCGCTACTATCCAGCCAGACCGCAGGAACACTATGACTCCAAATATGTTGATTAGACATGATGTGAACACTCCATCCCAGGTCCCGAAGAGAACTGGTTGTGATACAAAGAAGTTTGATTTCCACCATGGTACATCCCCCTGAAATCAAAAATAAACAATTACTGACTTTCAGTATCTCAGTCAATATTGAAAAAATATAAATTCCAATGACTTATGCTTATCTTGAGTTCTTAACTGGCTTAACAATGAGTAATGTTGCCGATCTATTATCTAAGAAAAATGCCTAATCAAGTTACAAATATAAATAACTTTAACAATCTGACAGTTGTTACCTGGATATCTGCGAAAATCTCATTAGCACCCGAAGCTTGATGCCCGCCTGTGCCATATTGTGATTCATTTCCCAGATCCACGAAACCACCGGACTGTCTTCGCATCCGCGCTCTATCAAAGCCTGGTTCATCGCTTCTAAAACTATCTATGTCCAACTCGCTCCTTCTCGCACGACCGTTTTGTTCCATTGTGTAATGTCCAATACATACGAAGTAGAATTATTGTAATTTAAATTATTGTTTACCTGGAGCTTCTTCTTAAAGACATTTTGCGAATCGAATACGCGAACGCGAATACATACGTAAACTTCAGTTGTCAATTCAGTGTCATTGTCAGTTGTCACGTTGTCAGTCATGAAGATCTGTCAAAAATCTTGTTTATTTTTCATTTACTTTTTTACTTTAAGGCAAAGGAAACAAGGTCTATACGTAATTTATATAAATTCTTGCCTAAAATTTTCTTGTTTGTTCTATATAATTGGGTTAGAGGCCATGTCTGAGGTTTTTAAGATATCCTAAATGCTGTTACGATATATTTAAGTTTTGACACTGTTACACCGATAAAATTCATTGTTGACCAAAGAAGTAGCTGCCCTGACGCAATAAATTCGAAAAAACATCACTTTAGGCTGATTTCACAGCTGTCCGGGAGACCCGTACGTGCTGTTGCTACGGGTGCCCGGAGCGGGAGCACAAATGAGGAACTAGAGCATCTTTTCACAGCGACGCTTAGTATTACGTGCTGGTTTTGTTTGGTTTACTAGTTACGCTATGAATACTTTATAATTGTAACAAATATGCTTAACCATCTGCATTAGACGTTAAAACTTGTTCAAAAACGAAACTTCGTTAACTTTTAAAATTTTAATCCAAGGGAGAAAGACCGTGTTAATATTAAAAAACTTACCTACAGCCTCTTCAAAATGAAGTGTATACATACATACATATTATATATTCTCACGCCTGTACCTATTCCCAAGAGGGGTAGGCAGAGCACATGAATTTCCACCAAACATAGCTAAGAACACTCTCGACGGATATAGCTTTGGAATAAAAAAAAAACGCAATTAAATCGGATCATCCGTTTGGGACCTACGATGCCACAGACAGACACATACACATTTACACACACACACACAGACACGTCAAACTTATAACACCCCGTCGTTTTTGCGTCGGGGGTTAAAAATGAGCCTAAAGGCAAATTTAATAATGAAATTTTATACGTGTGATCTATTATCTAAGTACAGTCGCACAGGTACTTATATAGCTTTGTCTATATTTGTATTACAATAAATGGCGGATAAGGTCACATTCAAACAAAGTAGAACAAAGTTTAGTTTTTAAATAAGTGACTATATAGGTACTTGCGACTAAATATGGGTGAAAAAGTTATTTAATTCAGAACTTTTACTATCTTATACTTACTATAAAACAGACTTCCAGAAATAGCAGAACATAGGCCCTTAAATTTTGCCAATTCTAGTAGCCGCGCTATTTACAATAACTATGTGTATGCTCCAAATTTAAAATATACATTAAATACTTACCTATTTGGTTTCTTGTTCCTACGATATCTGTTCTTAAGATGTTCGAAATTTGAATGAACCACCAACTACAGCGCATGCCGCCAGCACGTCTTCATTGAGGACGGATCTAGTTTCAGCGCATGCGCTGTGGTTGCACGGGCATGCGTCAGAGGATGACGCAAGGTGAACGTGAAAGCGCACTGGTGTGGACATAGCTAATTGGTGTCGTAAAGGACTCAAATTCTGGTAGTCTAAGTAGGTACTAGCTTTAAGTAAGTCTGTGAGTAGGTTTATCCGCTTCCTCGTTTTCATTTTTATTTTCATTTTTTACAAAATTTGAGAACCGTTCACAGGATGACTTCCATATATATTCCATAGGTACATTATCAATATACTATAATATCTGTTCATCAAAACATTTGTAAATAATTAAAATTTCTATTTGTTGTTCCGTAAATTGCTAAAAGGTTGGCTAAAAGAGATCCCTTTTACCAAAAAAATTACGGTAAAACGACGAGTGGATTGTATTGTTTTTACGATATCGATAAATGTACTAGACGACACGACAGTGAATATTTCCTTTAGAGAGATCCAGAAACAAACTCCCCTTTCCTCGGAGAACCCGGTGCTTGCGACAGCCAGGCGCAGGGCTGCTAAACTTACTAGCGCTAGTCTTACCGTTCAGCAAGAGCTACCTGCCACCTACTGCGTCACTGGTTCTGGATCTGAGCTTCTTCCAATATCCAAGGAATATTCTTCCAAAATGTGCTGTTAGGAGTGCTTCCAACGACACGACAAATGAAACACTTTCTTGAACAGACTTTAAGGCGAGGTATTCCAAGGGAGACGGAATTGAAGGTTGCAAGATCTAATGTTTTACATACTTTCTGCTAAATGACAGTCTTAAAAAAAATATATGTTATACATAAAGATATTGCCTAAGGAACGTGCTAATTGGTTACACGATAGGATGTACTTTCCTCGATCATATAAATTCTCGAACACAGGCAAAAATAAAAACTAAAACGCATTATTTGGTGTTTATTCTTTTTAATTTCTACAATATTTCTATATGGAAATATTTATCTTTAAGTACTACAGAGAACCTGCTAAATTATAGTTTTCAATCGATGTTGTTTATTTTTTAAATTCATAATTTATTCTAAAACTTGACCGCGTGCCCAACGTATTGACAACCTGCCGTGTCGCCCGCTACCCCGCCTTCGCCTTCATTTGCGCGAGAGGGGCGCGGGGTACAAATCTAGTAGAACCTCGCCTTAACAAAACGATTTAAACAAACGAAAAGTTTTTAAAGTTTAAAAGCCTTTGCACTTTTATTTGCAACTCATCTCTACTCTAGAGTTTTTACTTACTTACCATTGTCTACATAGGTATGTCCATAACTTAGTAGTTACCTGCGTACTTACCTACTTCAAGTACGACGAAGCAGATTAAAAGTAAATAGCTTTGATTGTTCTGATTCCTGATACAATTACATTTACTGATTCAATAAATAGTACAAATAAAGCCCTTTTCACCGAAGAGTTAAATCTCTAGTAGAGATGATAATACACAATGTTGTTACTATGTGGGTATTTAGGTGATGTACTGGTGGCAGGTTTTAAATAAAAATCTAATTTCTGTTTATTATCTACGAGTAAGCAAGCTGTTCCTTTTACGAGGGCTGACCAGGTGGTCGTCGGAAATTTACAGAAAATCTATACTAATATTATAAAGCTGAAGAGTTTGTTTGTTTGTTTGTTTGTTTGAACGCGCTAATCTCAGGAACTACTGGTTCGAATTGAAAAAATATTTTTGTATTGGATAGACCATTTATCGAGGAAGGCTTTAGGCTATATAACATCACGCTGCAGCTAAGTAATAGGAGCGAAGAAAAATGGGAAAATGTGGAAAAAACGGGGGAAATTAGACACTACTCCACGCGGACGGAGTCGCGCGCACAACTAGTGTTTTAATAACCAGTGGTCGGGTACACGTATCTGAAAACCCGTGGAAAACTCCTTTAAAATATTTCCTGTTTTTTTGTTATTGAGCGTTTGAGAGACTAATGTTCCATCACTTTTCGAGTTAATGCGAAATTGCAAACCTGTGCTATACAATGCAAGTCAGCAAGTTTTGATAAGGCCCGGGGTACAAAAGAAATGTATTTTTTTTTAAATTTCGTTTCTTTTGATATGAAAAAAAAAAGACTTCACAGGGGTTTTAAAGCGCGTGTATCTGACCGCTACTAGTTAAAATAATTATTTTTTATTTTACGGTCGATGTCCGGTTTAACGCAACCAAACCACTGTGTACATGCATCACTGGTTTAGTTAGTTCAATAGTGGACGTAGTACGCTAATAGACGAAGAGAAGGTCGCTCGAAATCCATCGTTACACAAACATCGTTACAGACCTATCACAAGATAGAGGCGACTCTATGCATAGATTTGACGAGCATTCATAAAATCTCGCATAACATTTAGCTCGAAATCAAACAAGAGTCAACATTGTGGGTGTTTCAAAATGAGTCGAACCCTACGAAAGTAACTCGTGCAAAAAGCACTTTAAAGTAAATGATACCCTGCTTTTTTGGGTTTAAATGGACGTGTGGCTACAGTGCCACTAGAAAATCCTTAAATGGGCAGTTTGGAGTGAAACAACCATTTGTTGTGAAGTCTTTGAAGAAGTACGCAAACAACCAGCGACGAAGAACCATCATCATACCTTCACCACGACAATGCTAGATGCCATACGTCACGCGAAACAAGTCGTTTTAAGAGGGTCAAAATATATAATTAACAGGTCATCAAACGTAAAGCCCGGTTTGGCACCCAATGATTTTAATATTTTTAATTTGTTTCCAAAATTGTCAACGATTTTCGATCCGTGAAGATGCTGTTGACGCGTCTATTCGAGTTCATAGTCTCTTATTCGAAAAATAAATTTAATTCTGGTTTGGTTGTATACTTAGGACCTTATTTAAAAAAAACTTACAATTTTCTTTCAGATTATAAAAAAAAATGTTGAATGCAAATTAACTAATTCATACTTACTTAAATTAAATTACAATCTCTATACTAATATTATAAAGCGGAAGAGTTTGTTTGTTTGTTTGAACGTGCTAATCTTAGGAGCTGCTGGTCTGAATTGAAAAAATATTTTTGTGTTGGATAGACCATTTATCGAGGAAGGCTTTAGGCTATATAACATCACGCTGCAACCAATAGGAGCGAAGAAACAAAGCAAAATGTAGGAAAAAACGGGGAAAATGACCCAAGTCACTATTCCACGCGGACGGAGTCGCGGGCACAGCTAGTACAAAAATAATTCTGTTCATTTTAGTTTATTTTTAAAAACTGAGGTTCAGTTATGTATGAATACTTTAAGCTGACATGCAGCAGTAATGGAGACTTCACTTTTGTGGGTAATTCTAGTTCAGTAACGAAACGACAATACTCCGCATTTTGACTAACGTGTGAGATAGTTAGAGAATTGAGGCTCGTATAGTAAGACCACGTGGAATTTAGAGGCCAAATTAAGGGTGCACATTTGCAACACTGACAACATTATGCACGAAATTGTTTTTGTCGGGTTCAACTTGACACAGAGATTTACTGTTATCAAGAGTGATCAGATTATTCGTAGATTTCAACTTTACATGTATTACAAAATGATTTCAGTAGTATGGTACCTCTGTGATCTTAACAAGCGAAGATTATGTTTTGGAGTTATAAAAATTAAAGAAAACATTTCACGTTAAATTTTTTTGTTATACTTCATATTATGTTACAGAATATGTTTCAATAAAATATGAAAAAAATATAAACGCCACTGTCAGTTCGTCCTGGCTGTATTCCAGCGAGTTATAAAGTCCCAAGTTCACCTCGATAAACACACCTAATAAGTACCTTTTAACTTTACAAGTTCAAAACACAGTCTCCTTAAGTACCTTTATACTTACAATGTCGGGCAAAACGCGCCGATAGCACAACGCATCGCATTTGGGCCGTAATGGTTACCTGTTTGATGTTTTATCCGCACTCGTAAATCCGGAAGCGCGTTTTGGGCGCTATCTTAATCGTCAGGGCAGATATATTTACGTCGCAATAAGTTATCAGGAGCCTAATTACGGCCGCGAAACCACCTGTCCGCTATCGTCTGTCTGTACATAGGCCTCCGCATATACTTCCGCGCGTCTTACGCGCGGGCCCTCCCCCGAGGCGCGATTGGCCGGCGCGGGCGCTGCGCGCGCAGCGGCCCTCCTCGCGTCCGCCGGAGATGCCGGGACTCCGGAGGAGCCGGTCGCCGACACGATGCGGCGCGGACAGTGCCGCCGCGACCCCATCGCCTCGCGGCCCGAGCCAGACGCTCCGCACAGCCCGACGCGAACGAGCGCACCGAGCGAACACACGCTTATGACACTTTATAAACTTACCACTAACTTCTTATCGTAAGAAGCTTTGTAAATAACAATAGTTGTTTTAGTTTCTACTAGTTTTAAAAAGTTTAAAAACTTTGATCAAACTTTGGAAGTTGATGTAAGTGAACAGTCAGGGGTTTGGTGATGTGAGATGGGTTGTCGCGGGCGACGGGTGGCGGCGCGCGCGCAGGCGGCTTGGTGCGCGTGGGCCTGCGCGCTGCTGGCCGCCGTCGGAGCGCACGCCGACGTCGACACCTCCACTGGCCTTGGAGATAACACCCTTACCAATTCAGGTATTGAGAAGCCCCCATTTAAACACAATACACAGGAGTGATGATGCAAAAGTTAGGTGATTCCGAAGTCAAACTGTGTTAGGTACGCGTCGGTCTGATGCGTGGACAAATTGTAATAAAAATGGTGTACTTTTTTGAGACGTCGGGTCCCTCAGGGTAAGGTTGTAGTCTTGAGATTTGCCGCATGACGCCAATGCCTTACACCTTGCACCGTTTTTGACACTGTGCAACTTTGAAATAAATTAAGGCAGGACAACGGTTACAATTACAGTGGTAACCTTAATCATAGTGTGGTCTCTTCGTTGATAGAAGAGATAGAAACATTTGTAGATAAGATGGTCTAATTACAATCCGATTATTTTATGAAGGAGACTCAGATGTTTTTTACAAATAGGTGATACAATACTTTTATTCGTTGGAAATACTTAGGGGAATAGTTTTCCTATACATAAAACTACAACTTATAGTTAGGCCATTTTTCATTTTAGAAATGCATAAAATGGTTACTGAACGAATGCAAGTTAAATGGAACCAGATGATATCGATTAACTCTTAGATTTTGACATCCCATGAAGAAAGGGGGTTCCTAGATGACCCTTTTTTATAAGAAAACCGGTTTCCTGGCTTCTCAGGTTCACACAGGTTCTCAGTAAAATTTTAACAAAATTGGTTAAGTTTAATTCGAAAATGTCGAGGGTTTCAAATTTATTTCTGAATTGTGGACTCTGTAGGTTTCTTCTAGGTATATCTTGATTGTTAGACTCTACCAAAATAGTATTATGTATTAGTGCTAGAGATAACAATTTATCACACAAATATTTTTGAAAAAAAAGTCACTCTTGTAACCAATTACAGTCTAAAAGACAAATGGTTATTTTTACACATCGTTCTAAAATTTGAATTTTGAGGATTCTTAATACTAGAGTCGGTTTTTACTTTACTCTTTTTTGTAGTGAACTACTTAAGAACTAAGTATTTTATTATAATTATTAACATTAGATTATAATGTTAGCTTCATTTATCAGCACTTTGTGGTCATGGCAATCATAGCATATTAATATCAATGAGCAAATAATCTGACGCTACCTAAATGCTATCGTTACCTAGGTCGTACCTAATGACAAATCATCTCTACCTACTTGTATTCAACAAGATTAACATAAAAAATGTGTATGCATTAGATTCATAGCTAATTTGTAGAAATCTTTACGTTATTTTATTAATCTCGGTGGGCGGTGACGAAATAGAACAACACCTTCTTATGTACGTAATCTGAGGAGCGATTCGGTTTCACTTACCGTAGGCAAGATTTATATTTCTTTTCAACTTTTTTGTTCACGCTTTTGTTCCTCACAAAAGTTGTAATTATAAATGTTAAATGTTGGGGTGCATAAGAAGTATATCTTTAGTTTGACAATTAGTAGGTGTATTTGTTTTTAATTTACAAATTGTCACCCGCGGATGCCTCTGTGTCAAATTTGATTATTAATTATATTTTTTTTTCGAATAAAGACCAAACATTCATGACATTATTCAGGGAATTTTAATTCTATAAATATTCGTAAATCTGTCCAAGCAGTTCTTGCATGAAAATGTGTCAAAAGTCCAGTATTCGTTAAAAAAAACCCGCTATTAATATGAGTATGTAAATTTTATTTTATTGTTTTAGGTTTCCTTTCATAATCGTAATGAAAATCTACAAAAAAAAGGATTGATTTGTAATTTGGTTTAAAATATCTGAGGAAACTAGAACACATATCTGTAAAAAAATAATTCACTGTTCGCTGTCACTGGTAAATTTAAATAAAAAATAATTTATTAATGCAAATATGAATAAAACGGAACAAAAATATTTATCAAGGAGAATGTTTCTTAACATTTACCTAATTTTTGAAATTTGGTAAGAATATAAACCGAAATATCGCTATACTTATATAAGATTTTAAATGATTTATTAAATCAGGTGTTACTGTGCAGAGCTTCATTGTAAATAACTATACGTAACAATATCTGTTATCTGTACATTATTTTTTGCTATAAGTAACGCTTATTACTGTTTGTAATAATGTTCTCTACACAAAAGGTAGGTATATTTGTGGTGACGCCTTATACTTAGAAATTGTGAGAGAGCATTTGACCATTAAAGTTGTAATCTCAAATAAAATGGAGGATAAAAGCAACAGAATGTGTGTTCATGCACTTCCTCCCCTTCCACGCCGGTAGTTAAGTTGGTGTGATGTGAAATAGTCGTGAACCACAAATGTCTGTGGCGGTGAGGATGTGCTTTTACGGAGTGATGTTAACATTGTGTGCTACCCTACATTTGACAATAATAATAATAAATGACAATGGAAAGGAGGGTAGTCGTGCGCCCATATTAGTTTCGTCAGGCTCGACTAGAGTAGACTTGGTATTAACCGGCGCGATTTCGAGATAAAGGGCTACGGACTAGTCCGAAACATGTCGAGCTACACTCGACTTAAGACGTGAGTTTATCTACTTATTTCACTGTGAATGTGTTTCACTGCAGTTTCGTGTTTAAAATTATTATGACTTATTATTTATTATGTTTGTACTTACTTAAGAATGTTAGCAAAAAAACACAGAATACTTTAAGCAGTGTTTCGTTTATTGAAAAGAATCATCCTACCTACTAAAACTTAGCTGCCGAAATAACGATTTCTATTAATTTATTACCTTTGTTAAAAATATATTTTGCACTAGAATAGAATACCTTCTTCGTTAAATTTAAATACATAAAAATCAATTCTGCGACGCGAGCCGTTTCTAAGAATTATGCATAAATCATACGAGAGATTGTAAGTTAATCCAAGCCGCCTCGGGCCCGTAGAAGTTTTAAATCCACTCCACTTATTATGATTAAATGGTTTCCACAGGGGCCGTGGGAGGTAAGCTTTAGGCGTTTTCTAACTTCTATTTTGCAGAAATATTAGAAAAGACATAGGTACTGTATTCTCTTCACGTAAATTATTTTAACAAGAATTTAAATAACAAATAATAGCGAGATTTTTGAATTAATTTTACCTTCCCGTCGGATGTTGAACGACTTTCTTCTTTGAGAAAATAGTTTTTTTTTTTACTTCTTGTAGCTTTGTACCTTTAAAGAGAAAAAGGAATCCTTGTGATATCTATCATTTCGCTGTCCGTCTGTCTGTCTGTCTGTCTGTGAATCCGGAAATACCGTTTTTCTCTGGAACACGTAGTGATTTCAAAGTTAAATTGATACCTGATACTGAGATAGTGGTCCCTTGAAGCTTAATATCAAACCTCTCAAGTCTGATACATAATCAAAAGATATGACCGTCTATGTTGCATTTTCCATACATTCTCAAATTGACCCAAACCTACCCTATGGGGCACCTACTTATTGTTGATTTACATGAAGCAATGTCATGTCATGTACATACTTAGCTTAGCACAAAAGTAAAGGAAAAAATATACAGTCGTAAATTTTCTATTGCATCACAAAAAGATGATTTTGCGACTACAATCTTATTTTTGCAGTTGGTGTCATATGTCAATGTACGGGGACAACGGCAAACTTATTTTGCCCATCCGTCCGTTGTTTTTGATAGCGTGTTTTCGCTCAATAACAACTGATGTTATACCTACAGTTTACCTGACCCTTGCTTGGGCGCAATTGGTCGATTTATTTAAATAGAACAAATTAACTTTTATTCCACCAGATGGCTCAGAAAAATCGTCATTTCACTTCATAATTCATTAATTTCATTATTAACCGGCCGGATAGCTCTGACTAAAAAGACTGAGGTCCCTAGTTCGATTCCCGATCGGGACAAATATTAGGGTGAATATTCTCAAATGTACATATTGGGCGTCCCAAAAAAAACCTAAATATTGGCTCAATCAAGGAGTTTTATTGATTCACGGGAAAGCTTATGGTGTTCATATAGTAAAAAAATGTTTTGCTCACTTGTTACGCTATTATTGCCTTAAAACCAAAAAAAATATGCTATAACTGGCCACGAAACGTGAAATAGTCATCGTTTTGTCTATGTAGCGTTTTGTGTGCTCTGCCTACCCCTATTGGGAATACAGGCGTGATGTTATGTATGTATGTATGTATTCTCTGAGGTATGTAACGTAAATAGTTTACAATCAGTTCAAGTATTCGGGAATTACTTCTTTTATATGGAAATAAAGAAAACCATATACAAAATACAATACACACATACCAACCATATACAAAGTACCTTATAAAGTACCGAACAACATCTCGTTGCACAATAGCAGCCCTAGTAGGTATTTATTCAATTTCAATGAATTTGATCCACTGACGACAGAGTATGCTACTTACCATTCGAAATGGTTTAAGTAGATATTGACCGCTTTTTAATCTTTGTGTAATATTTAAGAAATCTAAATGCATTGGTTGATAATCACTGTATCAACAACTCAATAATATATAATTTAGTCTATTTTTTTAGTCTTTTTTTTAAAGAAATATATAAGGCTCGTCGAATGGTAAGGAGATCTTTCTTGGACTAAACTCCATTTTCGATGGAATATTGCTAATTTTTCGGCAGCAGATCGCCGCACGTATGTGTGCCTGCTGCGGTTAGCTCGTGCGAGTTGAGGCCGAAGCATTGCTTTGACAGTTACTCGCCAAATATGGGTGTACATATATTCTTTAAATGTTTCTTTTAAGTTCACGAACGGTAATGAGCAGTGCACCTAGGGACAATTTTTGACTCTATCACAAAATGCCTTAAAATGTTATTTAAGCAGTGAAATTTTTAAATTAACTAGTTAAACTATTAAATTACATAAATAACAGCGAAAAATACGATCTTCAACATATAAGATATATGTACATTTTTGAGTAAAAGTACTCAAATTTGGGTTTTGTGACACGAATGGTAATGAGCTTTTACGATCGTTTGAATTTATTTTATATATTGACGTAATAACTTACTGTATTTATTTTATTAATAAAACCATCAATTACTGAAATAGTGATTTAAACGAATGTCACGTTTTTTATATCGAGATTAGCTCGACATGTTTCAGGCCAATCCGTGACCCATCATCTGGAGCTACGCGCCACGGCAGTGGATAGACGCACACTGCGCGCTGCCGCTCTTTCCGCGCGACTGCTAGAGCTAGGGAGAAGGGGTTTCTTTTTGATTTGTGTAATATCGTTTAGCTATAACATAAGATATTAGGTACACTAAGCATATTTGTTATGAAACTAAAGTTTTAAACACAGATATATGTACACAGCAAACGCAAAACACTGCTCTTTTTTAAATACATAAACCACATTCAACATAAAAAAGAATATTTACTCATGTGAGGCGTACACAAAAAGAGTGAATATTTTTTTAACGAACCAGTAAGTTTTTTCTGTATTTTATCGTTTCATGTTCAGTGGACCGAAAATAGCATTATTTATAAATGTTTCCGTATAAAACCCGTTGCTCACTGATATTTAAAGCCTAGGTGACGTTAGAGATACGCGCAAATTTTGTATTTCGTGATCCGGTTGTGACGCCAGATTCAGAAATATTTAGAAACTATTGAATAATTGGACACGGTTCAATCATAATTTTGTAGCCACCATAATTTCCCTTCCAGGAAACATACTTATACAGGGACATTAATTAATGCTCTTTATCGCGCAACAAGCACGTCCCTCTGGTTGCAGTAAGTGGTGACCACAACTCGGTGGCAGTCAATAGCAGAACAGTTGCATCTAATAATGCAGAAGCGCAACGCTGTTAGCGCGGCTGATGGGCAGTCGTGGCGATGTCAGTAATTTGGCCAGTCATAAATTACTCGTTTAACTGAATTATTCGGCCCGAAAGCATTCCTCTGCTATTCGACGCGATCCATTTTCATTCCCTACAACTCTCGCGCGGCCACTGATAATATGTAGGCATGCGGAGCTCTTCACAAATGAGCTTTGAATCAATGGCATTTAATTAACGAGTGCGTAATTGGTGACGAATTTAGCATTACGCCGTATAAATAAAATTATTTCATTCGCGAGCGTTCCTCGTATAGTTACATACTTATATTTTGGTTATTTTTTGAGTGCACATTGTTCATTGTACGTACGAAGTACTAATACCTAGGCCATTATACACTAGGTTCTCGGTTAAGAAAAACATCACAAGGGCACTGGTAAGCAACTATGAAACAATTAAAAGTTGTGTGTGAAGTTCTAAAAACGCATTGGGCCTGCAGCCTAACGAGAGGAAGTGTGTCCTTAACTAGCAGTGAGATGATGTCGTATGTGTACAGTACGAGTTGAATGATGATGATGCTAGGTGTAGTTTATTTAATTAGTCTTCCCAAACATCAAACAAACAGATTGTGTACGTAAGGATTTTTTTTACCTGAGTTCAATCAGTTAATTTCAGGAAATGCAACCCGTATAGCTTTTCTGGTGGGAAAACAGTTGTATTGAGAAAAGGGAACTTTTAAGGGAAAAGTCTGTAGTAGGTAGTTAAGAGCGTGCACACAAAATTCGGTGATTTTGATGTTTTT
>BHDV01042452.1:266606-285483 GCA_005406045.1 Adoxophyes honmai | reverse complement strand
CTGAGGCAACATGCCTCGAGCTGATCCGTAGCCGTTGCCTCAGGGCGAGCAGCCTCGACCTGAGGCAATTTGCTTCAAGTCGAGGCCGCTCGACCCGAGGCTGCCTCTAGTGGATACGAAGCTTTATAATTTCCTAGAAGCAAAAAAGTTCTTATTTTTCCTCAATTGACCTTTTTAAGATTGTTGTTTTTACTAAAGCTTGTTTTTAAAGTAGCATTTTTCCCCAATTAGAATCCGGTTCCAATTAGGTTCCGTACCATAAACACCAAAAAAAAAACACGTTGTTTCTATGGGAGCTCCTCTTAATTATTGTTATTATTTTGACTTCGGTATTTGTTTTTATAGCGGCAACAGAAATACAACATTTGTTTAAATTTCAACTCTCTAGCTGTCACGGTTCGTGAGATACAGCCTGGTGACGGACGGAGATACAGACGGACAGACAGACAGACAGCGAAGTCTCAGTAATAGGGTCCCGTTTTTAACCTTTGGGTACGGATCCCTAAAAATGGTACTACATACAATATAACAATCACGCATGTATTCCCAAACGGGGTAGGCAGACCACACAAAACGCTACATAGACAAAACGATGACTATTTCACGTTTTGCAGCCACTTCAAGCAATTTTTTTTAAATGTAAATAGATATTCAGTAAAAATAGACAGTGGGGAAAAATCCGAATACAAGCAAGTAGAATATACCTACTTACTTAACAGTTTTTGGGGAGACAACATTTTAGACAGACCAAGAAACTGAATTCAAGCCCGCACGGTTAAACCTAAAAACGTACATACAATCACGCCCGTGTTCCCAAATGGGGTAGGCAGAGCACACAAAATGAGACAGATTAAACCTTGTGACTATATCAGTCAGTTCTAGCATAGTTTTAGGTTTGCAAAAGATGGAAGAGGTAGAATAGTGACAGGTTGCTAGCCTGAGGCCTAAACATAGAGGATAGAACCTATAGAGAAACAATGTTCGCAACCCCGGTCCGCAAATAGTTTGTTGATTTCAACATACTAAACGTCACCGTCACTGTCACAGAAACTGTACAGAGCCAATAACCGTAGAGAAAAAGGCACTAGCGTTACGCGCGATCTTGGACCGGCCAATAAGAGCACAGCGATCACTTCAATTGTTTTGCGGAATAATTTCCGAACAACCAAGATGACATTAGTACTCCATAGGTTCTATCCTCAATGGGCCTAAAGCATACCTACCTATTTCCTTAGTCGCCTCTTACGACAACGGAAGAAATGGAGAGGTGTTATTCGATCCCGACAACACACGGCAAATTGAAATGTTTTAGAATAAATTGCCTAGTTCTTCCTAGGCAGGATCTGCAGGGATCTTAAAACGCCGTAAATAATATATCACCTCAGTGACATTAGTTTTATGGTGTTTGGGTTGGCAACGATGCCCGTGGGGACCCGTAAACTTAGCACGGCAACGGCAACACGCTCTAGTCGCCTCGCGCGCAGCTACCCGTCACTTTCTGACGTCTCTAGTTAGACAGTGACAGGTATAGTCTACCTCGCGCCTTGCTCTGCTACGCCGACTGACGCCCATTAATTGTTTAATACGTTAAGAAAACAATGAAAATTACAGATGACCAAATGGCTGGCACGCTGCTTGCACAACGAGGCATCGTCTTTCAGAGAGGAAACGTTGCCTATAGGACACTTTAATTACATACATACAATCGCACCTATGTTCCCAAATAGGGTAGGTAGCGCACACGAAACGTGACTTAGACACGACCATGATTGACTATTTCACGCTTAGCAGCCACTTCTAGAATGATTTTAGGCTTGAAAACAAATAGAAGAGGTATAATAGTGATGGGTTGCTAGCCTGTCGCCTAAAGCATACCCTAAACCAGCCATACTCAAAGTGTGTTCCGCGGAACCCCAGGGTTCCGCGACACCTCTGGAAGGGTTCCGCAATAATTTAGAAAAAAAAACACCACTCTCTGGTCAAACGTTTTGGCGCAGCGTACGGACGGACGGATGGACTGTAGTTTTTTTGTAGGGTTCCGTTAAGTACTTCGCTTTCCAAAAGGGTTCCATATGCAAAAAGTTTGAGAACCGCTGCCCTAAACCTATATGCTTAGTCGCTTATTACGACATCCACGTAAGAAAAGGAGAAGTGTTATTCTGACCCGACACCACACATTAACTAGTTTATTAATATGTCCATGTCAATGTGTTTAACTCGTCGATGAGCTCGACAATGTTTCAAAATCAGCTGTCATATTGTCTGGAAATTCGATAGCTCGTCAGCTCAGAATATGTAGTAAATACTACGTAAAGCTTGAACACGCCAAAACGTGGGCACATAAAATATGAAATAAAAAAATATGTAAACCATAATTCAAGTTTTTTATTATTGTAATTGCCTACTTACTACATTATTGTACATTTTTACATATCTTTTTATTAATTGTCATTTGAATACGCCATAGACCGTACTTTACGTCGGATCTGGTTCATTAGGGTCTGCACCGCACTATCGGGATATTTTTTGCAAGCCCAAGTCCACATTTTTTGCAACTCGGCAGCCGATTTAGGGTGTCTATGTTTTTTTTTCAAAATCCCTTTCATTATGGACCAATATTCTTCGATCGGCCTCAGTTTAGGACAATTCGGAGGATTGCACTGTTTGGGTACCACAGCAACAGCATTCTGGTCATACCATTCCATCACCGCTTTAGGGTAGTGACAGCTCGCAAGATCAGGCCAAAACAATGGTTGTGAACTGTGGTTGCGTAAAAAGGGTAAAAGACGCTTTTGCAAACATTATTTTTTGTAGATTTCACCGTTTACTGTGCCTGTTGTGATAAACGAACGACTTCGTTTGCCACAGCTACAAATAGCTTGCCATACCAGGATTTTTTTTGGAAACTTCGATCTCTTTTTTACCTTACAACATTGAGGATATAACCTATAGAGTACTAATGTCATCTTGGTTGTTCGGAAATTATTCCGCAAAACAATTGAAGACCTCGCTGTGCTCTTATTGGCCGGCCCAAGATCGCGCGCCACAGTAGAGTTGGGCAAGTTTACAAATGTATCGATAATATCGATATCGATAATAGTAATTTTTTACTAATTGTCCTGGAACGCAATTCTTAAAACAAGCTCACCTCTCTGTCTTCGCACTCTTCGTTCAATATTAATATCGCTCTTGTACAATTATAAATGAAATGTAAACCACTTTTAAAATAAAAGATTATAATAAAATTCACCAACAAATTTAATTCCTTACCAATGCAGTCATCTTTTGGTTTATTGAAAAAAAAAATGCTAATCTGGACCGAGATAATAAAATAAAACTGTCAAAAAATTAAAAAATACGAATTTTTTTATCAAGGTTACCTACTGTAAACAGTGAACTGTTTCGTTAAATGAATCTAAAATAAACCTACTTTCAATCACAGCGGATTACAGCTAATTTAATTTAAGTGAATACAATCAAAACTTTACAAAAATGATTGTTATTGAAAAATACAAAAAAGCAGTTTTTTTCTAAATAAAACCCGCGGGGACACTGGACTGTAATTGTTAGCAGTGGAAGACTTCGGCCCCTCAACACGAACCCCGAAAATTGATTTGATTGATTGATTGGCCCAAAATGATGCTAAAAGTGGCTGCGAAGCATGAAATAGTCATAATCATGGATATGTCTATTTCACGTTTCGTGTGTTTTGCCTACCCCATTTGGGAACAAAGGCGTGATTTTATGTTATGTTAACATTTATTTAATTCGGCACCGTAAAATACGAAATACTTATAAATATCGATACATCATTTGATTATTAACAGCGCAACTCTAGTTACACTGTGTATTGACAGAATGAGATGAAGTAATGGGATGACACCTAGGTGAAAGTGAGATGCATAATTATGTGTCATTTTGAATGACCAGTTAACTTGAGCTGCACTAAAATGAATATAAATTGAAAAATGCATGTTTACTGTTAATAACGGGTTAAATGTAACACCGTCTGTTTTCAAATTTGAATTTTTGCCGTTTTTACCACACCAACGAATGGAACAGTACGACATTACGCAAGTATATTAATTTACATCTAGAAATATGAGGAGTTGCACGCAGATCTGTTGTTGGCTCCATACAGTTTCTGTGACAGTGACACTACACGTTAGTATATTGTAATAAACAAACATTTGCGGACCGGGGTTGCGAACGTTGTTTCTCTATAGGTTCTATCCTCTATGCCTTACAATCTTCTGGGGCATCTCTACGACTCTTAGAAGTATAAAATTCTTGCCCCGGTATCTGTTTAAAGTCTGCTTTTATATATGTTTCATCATCTAATACAACGCATTCAAATTTTGTCATCAAATCATTGTAAAGTTTTCGTGCTCTTCGTTTTGCAGATAAATTCTGCTTAGCATCACGATTTGGTGCAGCTTGACCCTTGTACGATTTTAAATCATCTCTTGATTTGACTTTTTGCACATAGGACTGCGACATTTGTACCTTTTTTGCGACATCGCGTGATGATAGCTTGGGATTCTCTGTAAAAAGCAGCAAGACACGGGCTTCTTTTTTTTTGTCCTTTACTCCTTGCTTTCCTCCACTACCGGACCTCCAATCCAAGGTCAAGCGTTCTCGGAACTATTTTAAAACCGAACAGACGGTGGATTGTGTGTATTTTAATAATTTTGCTAGTGCTCTATAGCTTAAATTGGGTTTTTGCGTATGGTTGAGCAAAATATTTTCACGCTGCTGATATTCAGAGCTCGCCATCGTGAAAACGACTGAATGAAGTGATACGCTCTCAAGATATTTTTTGTTTATCATATAAAGGAGTTTACATTTACAGCAATAACTAGTTCCTATACTGTGTGAATGAAAAAAAAAAAGTACTTATGTGTGCCCACGTTTTGGCGTGTTCAAGCTTTATACAAGGTCCACTCCCGAACATAATTCATGCTTGGACATAAAAAATGTTGTCTCTTGCTACCTTCACCCGCTTACACGCGAAATCGAAGCTTAATACGTGACCCGAGCGTTCATATTCCGTTGGACGCTGACTTAAAACCGGTATTGTAGCATAGGGTTACCACTCGCCGATATATCGAAATAAAATAATGAATGAAAAGGGTTTTAAAAACAGAAAAGGCCTAAAACCGAAAACCTTTCACGAAGTCTCACCAGTGGGGTGTACTTGTTAACTGGAATGAGCACTAACGAGTTTAGTTAAGAATATCCATTCTGTTTCTATATACAGGGTGATAAAATCCGTAACGAAATTAATTCCTGACACAACACAATAGTAAAAGTTTTTTTTTCATCGGGAAATTCCCAAAAAAATATTGAATTTTGAAAGGCGAAGGGTAAAAGCAGTTGCCTGTGCGGTGTCAATAATGTTAGCACTTGTTAGGAAAACTTTGATGACACATAATTTTTTATTTACAAAAGAAATTGAGAAACTACTCAAATTATATTTTCAAGTTTTATTAACAAACAGGAATCTATGATATCGTTACGGATTTCATTATCACCCTGTATATATATTAATATTTCTGTTTAGCCATTCGGTACAGAACAATATCGCTCTTTCACAAAACCAATGCAAGTATCCAAAAAGTTACAAGTATCAAAATCGGGAACAATAGACCTTTGGGGCGGCCCTGGCGGTCCAGAACGTCGTATCTCCATTAGCAACTCTATACACATCGGACGTTTTCTCTTTAAGAGGATCGAGTTACACGGTACTTGAGTCAAGCACAGCGGCCATTATAACCCAAGTAAAGTTTTTCATTGGTTTAATTAATGGGACAGTAGCTAAGGCTCTTGCAATACGCGGGTGTGCCATTTATGTCACATTAACGGAATCACATTTCTTCTGTGGGGATCGTAATCGTAAGAGGCTAAGGAAATAGTAAGGTAGCTGTTATACCTCTAAAGCAAAGATCTGTTAGAGCTTGACAACTTACTATTTGGCCCTCGCCATGTTGCGTATTTTTAAACGGTTTTTAAACGGTTTTACTTAGCTTACCCCGTTTGTTTTAGTCTTTATTCTTTATTTTTTGTTGGTTCAAATTTAGAAATTGACATTTCACCCTCTTTCCGTCAACTGATTAATCTGAAATTCGGTATGCGCTTTTAGTTGTGGTGACAATACAATAATATATATTCGTTGTCATTGTAAATTCAAAATGGCCGCCGCTACAAAATGGTGGATGACCTAATTCTTATCAACCCCATCAATATGGGTTTCAATTGAAAGGTCTTTGAGAGGAGAATACAGTGCACTATATCAATTTAAAAAAAAAAACTCGAAAAAAATAATTAAAAAAAACTTTTAAGTAAAACGGTTTTGTATACATTGATAAGACAAAAATAAAACCGTTTTACTTAAAAGTTTATTATTTATTTATTTTTTATATTAGAAAGCTCTGATTCTATTGCATACGTCATTAAATTTATAGTCATCATGGTGTGTATTGGGTTTGTGTTGATATTTTAATAATACCAAAACATTGTTTACAGAGTATCAGAGCTTTGTAATTTAAAATACGCAACATGGCGAGGGCCAAATAGTAAGTCAGGCTTTACACATACTTCTAAATTAAAGAAAGGGCTAAATAAGTGAAATAGTCCCATTTTTGAAAATAGTCGTGACGTGTGTATGTATTAGTCTAATGATGTAATCGAAATGGCCTATATTACATTTACCTTTTTTTGTTTTGACTAAAACACATAACAAAATACACGCACGGACGTACACACGCATGCACGGACCCACGCACTAGCGTACGCACGCACGCACGTATGTACGCACCTACGCACGCACGGAAGCACACATGCTTGGCATTTTGGCGTCTTAATTAAAATGGAACACTGGCCCGGTGTGTAATGCAAGGGTCATGGGTCTGTACTCTTCCTGAACTATGTTAACTTAGTAACATTTATTGTACATTGCAACACTACGTAACATTTTACTGTAGCAAACGCCGCAAACATTTATCAATATTTAAATGATTTTAAATAATTCATATTCCCGTTTCAGAACGTAAACGTGTCGAATTCCACAACTTTCACTTCCAAAAAGGTTCTACTTAAAATTCCAATAACAAACGACTTAATTATGATGTGATTTAGTACAAAGTATTTTCTCTTTACTTCATTTTCTTGGCGATGTAATTTTCGGGCGCTGTTCGGATAGACTCGGCTCCGTTCGGCTGGTTCCGGAGTTTACTTAGCTCGGCAAACTTAGTTTTGCCGGCGGCGAAAACGTGGAACGACTGTGCTGCATACTAAATTAGCGTCTAGTGTTAGACAACAGCGCCTTCGTTGTCGATTTCGTTAATTTGTTTTATCTAAGACACCTAGCTAGAGGCATTGAAATCGGAGAGGAATAATTTTGTAAATAAAATTGATGTGACTGAAGAGCATCTTGCAAGCTATTGCAAGATTTGAATTTGGAACGTATGATAGCTACATGGCCAGATGGTCGGTGAAATATGTTTTTTTTTGCAGATAGCCAGCTATATCCGAAAATTGCATAACGTTAACTAACTTGCAACTGTAGGCTTAGCATGGCAACACGCGCGAGTCGTCTCGCGCGCTAAATGCACTACCTGTCACTTTGTGATGTATCTAGTAAGACAGTGACAAGAAAGAACATACCGACTCTCAACTACCCATATTTTTGACCTAGTCACTATTTTTTCGTCTGGGGTAAAGAAAAATGTGTACATGGAAGTAATTGAAAACAGTAGCTGAGTACAAAAGATACAGATATCAAATTCGAACCTAGGGCACCATAGGTAGCGGGGCAAGACCCAAGCTACCGATGGTTATGACTGCTGACTGAGGAACCTTCTGACGATGCGAAGGAACACCGCCTTTAGCATCACACCCTTGAGCCAACCGTCCATAAATTTTACGTGAGGTGTTTTTTTTTTCAATTTTCTGAAATGGTGAGATGTAGTGAGATTTTATTCAACCCACCCCCCAATCTCACGTGAGATTGTTCAAAATGTGAGTTTCTTACAAAAACGCGTTGGATTGTAAGTGTAAAAAGGAAAATATATAATAATTTTAAAAGAAAAAAAGTGAATGACGTAACTTCAAAAAAACCTTTAATCTTTCTGCGTTCAGTACAAACATGAAGAATCAAATATAAAGCGCCATCTACACGTCGATTTTTAAGTATTAAATGGACCAAAATAGTAGGATTTTTTGTTTCAAACAAGAAAAAAAATGCGTAATATTTGCCGTGACCCCCCTCCCTTCAACGTAAGATTAGATGAGATTTGACGCGACCCCTTCCCTAAACACCTCACGTAATTTATGGACGCCCCCTAGCGAGATTCTTGGTGTTGGTCGAGACTCTTCGCTACGGGATTACGGGACTACCTACTAAAGACAACTATCCGAAAAGTGATCGTCGTTCGAGTCGAAATACTTGAGTTTGTCCTCGGTCTGTACGATTTTCGTCACCATTCACTCAATATTTCAGCCTAAGGGCGTTTGTGCACTACCATGAATTTTACGGTCAGGCTTTTTCATTGAGGTCTCGTCTCGCTTGCTCTTCCATTAAATTGTATTGACGTGAGCGGGAAGCCCGCCACACACCTTAAAAAACCGGACCGCTGGACTTGAAAATTCATGGTAGTGCACAAGCGCCCTAAAACTATGCTAAAATGGCTAAGAAAGTCGTGGTTTTGACTGTTTAGCATTTCGTATGCTCTACCCACCCCAATTGGGAATACAGGCGTGATGTATGCATGAACACGTTCACGGACAGTGAGATGAGTACGTCGAGAGACGGGATTGAAAACCCTCGTGATATGGCACTACGTCTGCAGACGGCGAACTTAATTTCACCAAAAGTGGAGCTCCGTCCCCAGCAGGCTAATTCTCGTAGTACATATAGGAAGTCTATGACTCTGTGCCGTTTTTGGCAAAACCATAATCCACTAGTGCCACAGTCATTCTTACTACAGAACAAAAGTTACCTCAGTCACGCATACATTGACGAAGCTCGTGTTGTGGCACTACGTCTGTGGCCGCTCGATTCACTATAGAACTATAGACGATTCCGTCTGGGGTCGTTTTTGCCGTAACACTACTACCCGCTTGATATGAATATCCGTCTACAGACGGTACGTCTCTGGCCGTTATTGCCGCAACACACAGATTCAAAACGTTTTAATACGATAATCCGTCCCTAGACGTCATGTCATTTTGTATGGAGAATTTGTGTGCCGTATCACAATAAATTTGAAATGGCCCTGTGTCCGTGAACGTGTTAATAATGGGTCTCGAATTGTCCCAAAATACGTCATACCTATCTCGATATTAAAACGTAGTCGTACCTTTCTTAATACCCTCACCAGTTCCATCTACCAGTGTTCTCCTAAATGCCTGGATGTTGCTATTAACTACGCCAAAGAACTCATAGATTAGATAGATTATTAATGAAGACGTTAATTGCTTTCCTAATTATATTAAAACGATACCGCGGTCACGCGATCGACCTAAGAAAGATGGCCGTTTTTCGCATCGTAACGTTTCTTGCCACTTCCTTATAGGTATGAAATGTCACGGGAAAATAACAGAATCTATGAGAGAAATGAGAGATAAAACTTTTTTACGCCCACAGTTTCGCAAAATTTAATCAAATCTAACCTAACCTAACCTGACCAAACGTAACCTAAATTGTAGTGTCCGACCGAAATTTCGGTTTCGGTTTCGGTTTCGGCCAGTTTCGGCCAAAAAATCAAGTTTCGGCCCGAGTTTCGGTTTCGGCCAAAAACGGCCGAACCTTTCGGCCGCGCCGAAACTTACAACATCGTACCTTCGGGTTGCGCTCGGCACGGCTGGCAATATGGCGTCGCTCGCCTGACTCCGCCGGCAACTACCTATACTTCATTCACGGAAACAAGTTAATATAGCGCTCTCTCTGTCACGTACACGTAATCCCATACAAACGACAAATACAAAAACTCTATGACATTTGATAATCTCGAAAACGAGTTCACACCTTGCTACTAAAAAAGACATGAATTTTGATTTTTAATTGGAATTGGAAGTAAAACTGTTTGGCTTTTTCAAGTTTACAAATTTTATATTCGTCACAATAAATAGCAAAAATGATGTTAAATTGTTGTCTCATTCAAAGTGTTTTTTTTTGTACGACCCTTAAGTGACACATTATTTAACTTTATTCATTGGTGGAAGTCCATTTTTTTAAATAATAATTAAACACTTTAAATTGTACGAAAATTTTATTGAAATTACAATCTGTCAAAAGTTTTTTGATAAAATTAAAGGTAGCTAAGTTTTAACTCTGTATTTTTTGTTTTCCCCATTAACTTGTTTCCGTGAATGAAGCATAAATCAGTGCGCTTTGCTCGTGTAGACGTGTCAATACGTGTTGTGTTTGTTTAATAAGTATGTCAAAAACACTGTTTTTATTTTTAATTAGATAATTAGTTATAAAAAAGAAAAAGTATAAGTATAGATTTGTTACTATATTGATTATTGTTGAGTTTTATGCACCTTACATAATAAAAAAATGTACCAAATTTCAGTATTTTATGGAACTTTATACTTGACCACGTGAGTTTCGGTTTCGGTTTCGGCCGAAACTGAAGCCACTGCCGAACATTCGGTTTCGGTTTCGGTTTCGGCTGCAAAACCAGTTTCGGTCGGAAATTTAGTAAATTGATACTTTTACGAAAATGTGGCCGTAAAATATGTATTAATACAATTTATCAATCGTTGAGAATCTTACGGATGTTTATAAATTTCCTGGAAAATTTCCGTATGTATTTCCTAATGGGGTAGGTAGAGTACGACTATGACTATTTTAAGTTTGATAACACACCAATAAACGAGAATCGATTTAAGATCGATACTTTTGAGATCGATAATTACAATTAATTAAATACTTGATTCTGGGAACAAAAATAAAAGTAATTTTTAACTTTTTGAACCTAATAAATAATTGCTTAAGGCGGCAGGGTAGCAACCTGTCACTATTCTACTCTTCCATCTTTGCAAACCTAAAACTATGCTAGAAGTGGCTGCGAAGCGTGATATACTCATAATAATGGTTTTGCCTGTGTCATTTTTCGTGTGCTCTATCCCATTTGGGAATACAGCTGTATGTATACATGGTGCTCGTGAGCATTGCGAGAGATTTCAACCACGAATTCCAGAGGCTATAAGAAGTAATAAATGTTAGATGAACTTAGGTCGAAACACGATTTTTTTTATAATTTTCATACATAATAATTGCTAATGTCGTATAAACGTGCCTTAATAATAGTAAAAAAATCGTGTGTCGACCTAAGTTCATATAACATTTATTACTTCTTATAGCCTCTGGAATTCGTGGTTGAAATCTCTCGCAATGCTCACGAGCACCATGTATATGTAAATTATCTAGTGGAGTAGTTTTCAAAAATGTGTACGTCGTCAACGGGCGACACGTCTCCATACAATTCCGCGTTAATTCGCAAATGCATTATTGCATTAAAAGAGTTGACTGAGTGCTAAGAGCCGTGTCCATTTCACTCGTGGTCGAGTTTCCCTTTATGTAAAAGAAAATATGTATTTGTACTCTGTTTTAATCAGAGCTTTTTTAAATATATTTTTAAAAAATGTACTTGATAAAATCGGGACGTCATTTTGTTATTTTTTTTTTTAAGCAAATGTTGTAAAGGAGTTTTTTGTGCCATGTCATGTTTAGACAGGAGTATATGTATGTAATTCTGTTTTATATTAAATTTTATTGAAAAATTACTGCATTAATACGAATTTCTTAATTATTCAATTAGTGACCAGGCTGTATCCCAGGAATTGTAACAATACAGTGGAATTTTTAAAGATTTTTAACAGAAAAATAATAAAAGTAAAACGAAGTACACAGTTAAAGGGTGTACGTGTTTCACCGAGTTCAACGGGCGTGCAGCGCTTTTATGTGAACTTGTGTGAAGCTTTTGCGGGGGTATTCTTTCACACAATATGGAAGCCTTCGTGCGTGGGTTTTTTTAGCTGACTTAGCCGTTTTTTTTTAAGAAAAATATCTTAATAAAATTGAAGTATTCTTTTTAGAAGTCTTCCTACAACTTCAATTTAAGTTCTGTTTCAAATCACAGGCTTTTTACAAACCGGACATAAAAAGGTGCCCTAATGTACTATTTTTATTGTGTTATCATTTTACTTCAAACACATCGCACGAGGTAACACTAGACGAGATAATTTCACTAATTAGCAAGTTTTATTAATGCTCACGCGTCCTTAAAACGGAAATAGCGAGTGGAAGTCATAGCGGAACTTAAGATGGGCCTATTTCATGCCAAGTAAGCTTTTAAGTGTGTTAAATATTCATAGAGATCGATTCTCATGAAATTATTCCATGCTTCGTCTTACAGCCATGATTTCAACGTTACTCCGGGCGGGAAATTTAAAAAAGGAATTCTTTTTTTCGACTGCCAGTATATTTTATCCATCTGTGGTTGTGCGCTATTCTTTTTTATTACAAAGACGAATTCGAAATTTAATTTTACAAATGAGTGAGGGCGTAGGAGCGTTCCAATCGCCTTTATGTTAGAAAATCCAGTAATACTGTCAACTAAAACACAATTAATATCCTTTTATTTCGCGACGTGCGTGTTTAGTGGTTGCTACGTAATTGCTCCTAATCCGTGGAAATATTTGCCAAATTTTGTAACATAAAGTTGGGGCGGTTGTACACGCTTCGCTGCCTTACCCAAATAAGTACCTGATTGCATTTTGTCCTTCGCAGCGATAACATTTTATTCAAATTGTCAGTGAATTCGAATCCTGCGTTGAATTGATATCGATATAAAAGATCATTAATTCCGTACTTAGATTCAGAAAAATAAACTGCTACGAGATAAACCGTTACAAATAAAATGACTTACTGTCAAATACAGCAAACCGTCATTTGTACAAAAAATCCCGCAAAATAAAGTCATCGCCATTAGTTTTTTGTTTTAAAAATCCGCGATGGCATTGATATAACATTCGCATTACCAACGTAAATATATGGACCTCGTCCGTGGTTGGTTTTAAAGTTAAGTGCTTTTCCGACGAACGGGATTCCTCTTGAGTCGATACGTCGAACCCGTTCACGTGCGAAATAACTTTTTCAATCCCAGAATTTCCATTAGTAGAGCTGGCAGCAATTAAAAGTAATATTTTTCCTCGTCGCGAAGCGTTCAATTAAAAATTAATATTCGAATTTGGATTGCTTGAATTCGATTCGAACACGTAACGAATTCAAACAGACCTCTTTCGAACATCGCGCACGTTGAAATAACAAATCGCTCGCCGCTTAAATATTAATTAATCTTAAGTTAATAAAAAAACATCTTACCAAAAAATCCGGTGCAATGTGCGAAACATTCCCACGCACGCTTGCCGCTTTTACGACCATGAGGCATCATTATTATCCTTATCACATACTAGTCACATATATGGGTATCAGAAACAAAACATGAAAGTCAATACAGGCCGCTTGGAAATTTTAAAGAAGAAAAAACTACGGAAAAAGTTCGTCACGCGAAGAGTTCGAAATTTGAATTTCGGTGGGAGAGGAGGCGCGGTTTTTTTTTATTTGGCTGATGGATAGTTCGGTTGAGGCAAAGGGAGCGGAGCGCGTGCGTCCGCTCTGCCTGTAGATTCGCGACTGTCTGAATCGGATGGAATGGTCCGCCCGTGTGATACCTGTTACTTATATCGAGGGGTTCGCGCTTGCGTACAGAGTTCAAGATCAGACCCATTCGACAAAATGCGAATGCGTGTGTCCGTTGGTTTGATTGGAACTTTATGTCACATCTGAACCGAACTTTGAGTGAACTTTTTTTACGTCAAACAGTAAGGGTTGATTTTCATTCTGCTCTACATAGGTGTCTAGAAGGATTTTAAACTAAAAACGTAACCCAAAGGACCCGTGTCCGACGCTGTACCAATAATCGTCATTATTCTCAATTAAACGACTTAAGTAAAGAGCAGTAATGTCGATCATTGGAATCAAACTGGCAAACGTTGTGGTTTTTTCATTCTATAAGTATACAGTTTGGACTTATTTACCAAATCCACGGAAAAAAGTGCTAATTTAAACCCCACAGTGCCCTATTAAAAATTGTACTAATCAATTTCGTTTAAAATCACGAATTCTTTCCATGCCAACGGTAAAAAAGGTGTCCCTTGTGTTACTACTTTTCATACAATATCTTATTGGGTAACGCAAAAGGAAGTTATAAAATAAGCATGGAATTTCAGGACACTTTTTTTCTCCCATTGGAATGGAACTAGTCCGTAATTTTTAATAGAAATACAGGGTAACTTTTAAGTCGTGAATAGAAATATTTTTTGTTGACTTTAAACCTCTTGATTTAAATACTTGCACATAATACTTTCTGAATCTGTCGACTTTTATTTTAACAAATTTTATTTTTTCTAAATTTCATAAATTGTCATAACTTTTGGTCAGCCTATGTAAGTGAAGTTTTAAGTTATATACTAAACAAACCTTTTTATTTACGTTATAACATAACATTATTTTGATCGAATTTGCTGGGCCGTGTAGGGTGACCAGATGACGATGATAAGTAGGAACCGATATTCTTTTTTTGTTTTAATTAATTGAGGGGCTGTCTAATTGCGATGCCAACCAATGCTCCGTGTTTATATTAGTGCAGCTTTGTCGGAAAATGTGGTTTCTGTTCACGACTTGGAAGTCACCATGTACTTATAATGAAAAATAATCACTCATAACGAAAAATAAGGTTAACTTACATCGTAAAATGATGATAATGGTGCACCGGTTAGTTTCGTCGATCCGTAGGTAAGCCTCACACTCGGCAACACACTCTAGTCGCGTCGCGCGCGGGACAGTATACCCGTCACTTTCTGACGTCTCTAGTTAGACAGTAACAGGTATAGTCTATGTCGCGCGTATCTCTACTCGCGCTCTGTCGTGCTAAGGGGACAGGAGTAGTCGCGTAGTCGCAACTCCCAGATGAAGGGCTACGGTCTACCCCGAAACAAAAGATGTAGCCCCACTACATCCACCACTAGTAGTGGCAAACTTTATAAGGCATTTTGTGGTAATTAGCAAATACTCGTGCAAATTGCGAGTTCTATTAAAAACCCTATTAAGGTTCATCGAAAAGCAATCGATGTGCACCGGTAGGCTGATGTTGACGGCTCTCGTCGTTCAGTTTATTTATATCTAATTGATTTAGTATTTTATGTAATTGATGCATAATGAGGGACATAATGCGAGTAAGTTATAAATGAATAAGCGAAGCGAAACCAATTCTGCTTACGCGAATCGAATTTGTGATGATTTTCAATGTATACTTATGGTCCATTGGGTAACTTTTGACTTGTAACGGACAGAATTTGAATTATTCTCAGAAGTCCACTGGTAAAACTGTAAAAAATATTATTGCAATAACACTTATTGCTGTTTGTTATAATGTTCTCAAAACAAACCGTTTCACCATTTGCGGTAACGCCTTGCATATACTTAAAAAGGTGTAAGACTCAATTCACACCAGAAGAGCGGCGCAGCGCGGCGTAGCGGAGCGACTCGCTCCGTGGAGAATGCGCGAGGATTCCTGCGACTGTTCGAGAAGCCGCTGGAATGCGTAGGAAGTCGCTGGAATTTACATAATTATTAACATATTGACATATGTATTGACAGCGGCCGTCGCGACAACTCGAGCATCCTCGGGCATTCCCGCGACAGCTCGCGCAGTCGCACGGCTTTGTTTATGGAATGCGCTGGAATTCCCGCGGATCCGCGGGCATCCGCGCGCATCGTTAGAGTTTCTCATGCGATAATAAGTCTTATTGTAATGAAAATAAAGTTGAAATTCTCATGACACTGAAACTGCGCTCCGCTACGCCGCTCTTCTGGTGTGAATTGAGCCTAAGTGTAAGGGTTTAATCGTTAAAAGTCTAATCCCTGAATGGACCATAGGTCGCGGCAGCCTAGGGGTTGTGCAACCACTACTAGGGGTCGCGGGGGTCTCGAAGTTAAGAAAAAGAAAAGATACGAGGATCATCGTCATTATATTCTCAGCCGGACGTCTATCATTTTATCGAAATTCCAGTCATCGAATTTTATATCGCCGATAATTATTCCGCATTTTTTTTCTAATCACATAATCAATTCATTACTCATCGAGTAATATATACTATTCATCGTCAATAAATTCTAATGTTTCTCAAGTCGTACCTTAACTATTCATCGAATTTACCTGTCATAAAATAATTAAATAGTTGATCGATGTATTAATTAATGGAAACCTGTCTTAATGGAAACCGTTTCCTTACTCGTCTTTACAACATCCACGTAAGAAATGGTAGTGTTATTTTATCCCGACACCACAGGCAAAGGCAAATGAGTAAAATTTGTGTCTTTCTATGGCAACACTGTCCAAAGGATAGCTAATAAAATCCAAGGAAATAACGAAGTGTTTTAATTTAGGAATAATTATTGGAACATACGATTGTTTCCCACGGCCCGTATTATTTATTTATAACGTAACATGTACTGTTCTGAAGTTACAAGTGGCAACACTTTCTAGGACCTTACCGCAGTAAGTTTCTTTAGGACGTACCTAGTACAGTAAGGTAGTATGCAGCGGGATTTACTGTGAAAACGTTGTAACTAGCGGTTTACTACATTTATTTTGTTACGTACGGCGCAGTGCATTCGCTGTGGAAACGATTTAAAAACTTTAAATTGCGTAGTTTGTGAATCGAATTGACGTAAAATAATTGTTCGTAATTGTTATGATTAACAGGAAAATTACAGCTATGAAATATAAAAAGGACTTTAATAGATAACTAGCTGTGTCCGCGACTCCGCTGCTCCGCAACAATGGGGGGAAATTAAACACTATAGTGTTTAATTTCCCCCCGTTTTTTCCACATTTTCCAATATTTCTTCGCTCCTATTAGTTGCACCGTGATGATATATAGCCTAAAGCCTTCCTCTATAAATGGTCTATCCAACACAAAAATAATTATTCAATTCGAACCAGTAGTTCCTGAGATTAGCGCGTTCAAACAAACAAACATACAAACAAACAAACAAACTCTTCAGCTTTATTATATTACTAGCTTTCCGCCCGCGGCTTCGCCCGCGTGGAATTCACAACTATAAGAAAACTTCTCGTTTCAAACGACACACAGCGCCATCGATCTATCATCCATCGATCGATCATCGATCGATATCGATCTATCATCGATTGATATCGATCTATCAAGCTATATTTTTGTTTTCCCTCGGGAAAATCAATTTTTTCCGGAATAAAAAATACCCTATTATTTAATCCGGACTATCTTTATGTCTGCAAAATTTCAAAGCAATCGGTTCAGTAGTTACGGCGTGAAAGCGGAACAAACAAACAAACTCACTTTCTGACTTATAATATTAGTAAGAATTATAGTATAGATTGTGAGAAATTTATTTTACGTGATTTTGTTGTTGTAGTTCTTTGTGGCGTCGAATAAGCCACCGTTCCCACCGCGTCGGGCGCCCGCACGATTTTTAATCGGGTGTCGTAGCCGCAGTACATTTTATATGGAGCTGTTCACACACGAACGACACGAATCGGGCGCCCGACGCGGTGGGAACGAGGGCTAAAACGCCTCTCCATTTCTTCTAAAGAGGCGACTAAGAAGATGATTTAGGTATATTTTAGGCGACAGGCTAGCAACCTGTCACTATTGTGCCTCTTACTTTAACTTATTTATGTTGTCGCCTCTTACGACATCCACGGAAGAAATGAAGAGGTGTTTAACTGTTTTTTGTATTTATTTTGTTGTTACAGCATAGATTAGACGCATCTCTGCAACGATGTCTGTGGGAATTTCAAATTTAACTTAAAACATTTTGTTCTAAAATAATAACAACAATTAAAATGTTTTTTTCTTTCATTTATTTCATTCACTAGTTCCATACGGTATTAGTATACATCAAACACAACTAATTCATTTATTTTAATAACAATTACCATAGTTTGCCATATAATTTTGAGGAATAATATCAAGGAAGTTGATAAATTAATACCTACTCCGAATGATAGTTAAAAAGTGCCACTAGAATTCGGGACTCTGATAATGTGTTAATTTTAGTGGCACAATAAATCAACAAGATTATTTTGCACACATCGGATATCTGGCTTTTCCCGCCGCATCCAAATTATGTGGTCGCTCGAATAAAACGAAATGCACGACTTACTGCAGTTTTAACATCTGACGCACTTTTTATATCATTCTCACACCGTTATACTAGTGTTAGTACTTAGAAGGACTATTTTTGTGTGTTTTCTTTATTTCATTTTGGAAATTATATCTACTTTTACTTTTGACATGTGATATCATAGTAAATTCATGAAAGGGTCGACACACAAGTAGATGAAAAGTGATTCAAAAAGTAGACACTAAAATATCTTAAATAAAAAAACGAAAACTTAAAAATAAAAATAAATAACCAAAAAAAAGGCCAATTACACAACGTCTGCACTTCATAAATATCACTATAAGAGGCAGCACGGACGACAGACTTTTTTAACGATCAAGTCTGCGGCGCACAAAAAGTCTGCGTGGATTATATGCATTGAGTGCCTGACTTTTTGCGCGTCGTGTGCGGTACTGTATATAATTCCATGGGTTTTATTTTCACAGACTAAAAAATCCGTCGCGTATAGTCTTTCGTCAGCGCAGCGCCTGATACTTCTATCATCTATGTTTAAATCAGGGATCGTTACCGGTATTCTGAATACCGGTTTTAAATACGGTATAACCGGTTATAATGCAATTCGGTATCAAATATCAC
>BHDV01042452.1:176002-213321 GCA_005406045.1 Adoxophyes honmai | reverse complement strand
CACTCCTTCTGATCGGTTTAGCCATTATAACACGATAATACTTCCGTAACAAATCACTGATGCGATATTTTTAGGTTATGTAAAATCCGTGATTGACAATTAGTTTGACAGATAAAATTGTTGCCATGTATAGAATTCTGAAAAAATGCTTCTGCAGCGACTCGCTGGTTTAACTCTAATACGTAACGCAATTTGAGGGAAGGGGGGGTCCAAACAAGGCGTTTCGTAAGATTGATTTTTAGAAAAAAGTTAGTTAATATTTTTTTCCCAAGTTAGCAACCTTTTACATTTTAGACCTTATGAGGAACCCCTCAACTGTGTACGTCTCTTTTATTTTGTTTTTCAAAAGTGGCCACACCTTTCGTTTATGTTATACAGGAAATTCCCTACAGTGTTGTACCTAATGCAGGGTTCCCAATCTTATTCAGCCCGCGGCGCACCTTCAAGTTTAGAATTTTGTCACGGCGCCCTACCTGAAAAAGATACAATACAAATAGGCTCAGATAATGGTAGTATTTAGGTTGAAGTGTAAAAATGAAAATGGTTTCGGATAATGATAAAGAATCGACTCACGACGGCTCCCCTCAATACTTTCTGCCGTAAGAGTCGACTCTGTGAAAGGGTTAGTGTATTGTGAGCGACGGGCTAGCAACCTGTCACTGCAATATCACGTTTAACCATCTGATTACACCGAAATTGCTAAACGTCGCACTAGATTTTTAATTCATGTGCTCTGTCTTCCCCTCTTATGTATGTATGTATGTCTCATACAGCAAAAATCTCATTGTTACCCTATTAGAAAGGGACACACTACATTTGTACTAGATATTTCAACTTGTCACAGCTTTGGCACTTGGCAAGTGCGCAGTTCTTATATGTAATGTCCTTGCTGATGACTACATTTGAAAGTTGGTGGTGAATGGTCTGACAAAATGAATGAATGAAGTTAAGTTAACATGGCTGACACTGCGGTGTGTCGATGTCGAACGTGTAGACTTTCTTTTGATTATCATTATCATATTTGAAGTGAAAAAGTTTGTGAGTAAAGTACAAACTATTGAATTAAGAAGTGTAGTTTGTAAGAAAAGTACTGATTGGTGAACCTGATTGTGTTACTATGACTATGGAAACTTTGCGACGCCGCCATCTCCATAGCTAATAAAAAGAAGAATTCTCTCGAGCCCTAACCTCAACAAAAAGCACTGGAAATGGAACTGCCGCAGCCACCTCAAGGTTTGTATAACTGTATCTTTTGATAATCTATTTCATGTCATGATATTACAATGTAAATATCATATGCTTTTAGATCAAGACCTGCGCAACATAATAGACAAACTGGCGCAGTTTGTCGCAAGAAATGGCCCCGAATTCGAGAAGATGACAAAAAATAAGCAGAAGAACAACCCGAAGTTCAGCTTCTTGTACGGCGGGGAGTACTTCAACTACTATCAGTATAAAGTGACGACCGAGCAAGCAAGTAAGCATAACAGAGTGTGGACGGAAGAGTTGAAATGAGCGCGGTGCCGCGCGTTCACTGCCCGTTATAACCGACTCAAGTGAATCCTGCTGTTTATAGTTCTAAAGCAATCGGCCGGTGGCCAGGCGGCCGCTCCCGCCGGGGCCTTTACGGCTCAGAACAGGCAATATGTACTGCCCCAACAGGGCAGCGCGACGGCCGCGCAGCTCGGGCTCGCCGCGTCCATGGCGGCGGCGCCGGCGCTGCAGCAGTGGCTGGCCGCCAACGCCGCGCCGCCCGCGCCCGCGCCGCCCGAGCCCTCGCCCGCCGCGCCGCGCTCCGACACTGACTCGCTCACGGTGCAGATCAACATGCTCAAAGAGCAAATCACACAGTCTGAAAACAATCTCAATGCTCAACACAAGGTGAGTTTATCTTTAAGGACTCTTCAGGGTCTTGAAATGTATTACTGTTTCTATAAGTATACACATATGATAATTATGTAGAAATTACCATAGGGAGCCAATTTTCTACTTTGTCCTGGTGCTAAGCATTGCTTTAAATGAGAAACTCAAAGGAAAGGCTAAAAAAAATGTATAGTTGTAGGTTTGCTATTGCAATTCCAATCTGTTTTCTCGAATTCTAACCAGCACTTGTTCCACACTAAAATTTATTGAGTTTTGTCCACTATTTTTGATAAATATCAATATCATCTAAGAGAATTATAGTGTTACATTTGAGTAAAAAGTTATAAATGTGGTAAGTCTGTTATGGGCTAGCATAGTTGCACAATTACAATCAGCAATAATAATATTGGAAATACTATTAGTAACACAATTTCTTAAACTTATTATAATTTTTATTTTTACTGTCAATGCTGTTTGTTATTGTTACCGATGTTGCATGTCTAAACATTTTATATTGTGCTTAAATAAATGGAATGTTATTTTTACAGGCATCGTTTGAGGTTGTGTCCTCATCCTTATAAATGGATAGAATAAGGACTTAAGACAAGAGTAGCATGTTTATTCCATTCTATGCATGTTAAAGGATGATATTTTTTCAGGTGTTAATACAGCAACAGCAAACCAAAGTTAATGAATTGGTGAGCAAAGCTCAAGTAGAAACAATACAGTCACTAGCAAATGAGAACAACATAAATCTGACAGAACTTGACAACATTCTGCAGCCAATAATTGACACTTGCACCAAGGACAGCATATCTTCAGGTGAGTTATTTTATTTTGTTTCTCCTTCATACAGAAAGTCCCTGAAACTAAAGCCAAAATAAAGGCTGGAAACTGTTTGGCAAGGACTGACCAGTAATAGGTGCCTCATTGCAGATTTTTTTTTCTGCCACCTCTTCCGAGAGTTTTTACTGAGACTAAATTATTCAGCCAACATTTATTATATTTCGTAAAATTAGTTTTATTACAAAGTGTAAGTACTTCAGTTTCCAAATAAAAATACAGTTATGAAATGGTTCAGTTTTCTACAATAAATCAAATTTGAAAAAGCAAACTCTACTGAATTACATTCTATGATAGAATCTACCATTGAAATAGCTCTGTTATCATTATTTTCGCATGTAATATAGGTTACCAAACAACTAGACACATTTGTTTCTAAACAGAGATTAGATAAGCTCATAATAACATGAACCAATTAAAAAATAAAGTAGTAGACAATTTTTGACTGATTTTGCACTTGTCTCAATTGTTAGTAGGTATAAATATTGTTAAAATGTATTTAAAGGTTTATGTCTCATTTGCACATTGATTGTCAAAATGTCCAATCTATACTATAGACCGATAGGTACTTAAAAGATGGTAAACAATCTTGACATGTCTTTTTATTGAAATACACAGTCTAAAAATGAAAATCGTTACAATATACAATTCAATTATGAAAGTAAATGATTTTTCCATACCTAAATTGTAAAATGTAAAGATTTTGATTTATGAAGTGTATGTTTAAATAAAAAGACACGTCAAGATTGTTTACCATCTTTTAAGTACCTATCGGTCTCTAGTATAAATCTAAACCTATTCTACATAGTCAATGTAAAAGATGAATGAAAACGATAACTTCTTTTTTATTTCTAGTTTCTTAGTTCTAATTCATCAACATAGATTTCTACAAAGTAAACTCCTATTCAACAATTTAATATAAAAGAATTTTCAAAATATTTTCAGATTCAGTTGCAGAAAAATTAAGGCTAACAATTATTCCAATCATTAATTTTAACTCATTTTTTTATAAGCTAATTGGCTAATATCCAATTGGATTTTATACTTAACTGTCTCATTGAATTTGGCAACTTTTGTGACTTGTTAAATGTGTATGCTCTTAAATTTTTGTTGCTCAGACTTATTAACATTGGAAAACACTTTGTAAAATCAAGGCTAAGACTATAAATAAATAAGCAAATTAGCTTGTTGTTATAGTTTCTTTGATGATACTTATTTAGACTTGGTTTTCTATCAATTCGATACTTATGTGTTATTATTATGACTTGTAACACAGGAGACAGCAGCAGTCCACATTCAGAGGAAATTAGGAAATTTAGGGTATATTATATTATTGTGCAGTGACATCTGAAGGAATTTGCTTACAATTAACTATTTTTAGCTTATTCGGATTTTGTATTTGAAAAAACTTTTATTGAGTAACCCAAGAGACATCACTATGTCATCCAACAATATAAAATAGTTAATTGATCCACTCAAAATACACATATCAAACATTACTCAATCTTGTTGTCAAGATCTGTTTTCTCTTATTTTGTATCTTTTTACTCTGAATGTTTACATATTTAACTAAAAAAAATATCAGATTTGGCACAATCAGGGTTTTTTATATGTTTTTGTTGTTTCCTTGCCTAATTTTATTACAGTTATCGGAGTGTAGCTCCTAAACTTAAGGACAATATTTCTAATATTTGTGTCTGTTATATTATAGGCAAAGGTTGGATCTTGCAACATGCCACATCCCACGATGCCGGGAAAGTGATATCGCAGCATCTGTTACGCAAAGTGACCCAGCCCGGAGCTGCGTTTACTCAGAAGCTTCACATCATCTACCTCGTAAATGATGTGCTCCACCATTGGTTAGTATCAGCTACTGCTCAGACCGAACGACGGGTGTTTGTTGATTCCATTGTGTGACTAATGCTCAAAATATTTTGTTTTATTTTTTACATCTTTTAACTTTAATACTAACAAATTTCACTGTATTCATGGTTAAAAATACGTAAGGAACATTAACTTTTTATTTTTATTAAATTAGTTTATTAAGTATTATTGGAAGCATGTACTCAGTAAAAAAGTTTTTTATTCCAAATTTAAAGTCAATTCTCAAAAATATTTTGGAAATACTTTGTTCTTATAAACTATTGTCTAGGCTCTCTAAACTGAATGGTCATGATCTCACATTTTTAAGGATAGTATTTTTAAAATAAATGTTATATGTACTTAGTTTCGTTAAATAGTAATGTTTTTACCATTTAAAGATTCAGTAATATGTTGAAAAAGTTCTTTCAGAGTATTATTTATGATATAAGATAATATTTTTTTGCATTTACTTTACTTGATTCTCCTGTTATTACCTCAGACATGACCATTTATGTTGCCAGCCCCTGTATTCATTGTCAATCCGGTGTCTATGATACTGTTATTCCTAATTACAGTGCACGCAAAAACGCAGAAGATCTCAAGAAAAATTTGGAAAATGTGGTGGTACCAATGTTTTGCAATGCCAGTATAGGTAACATATTTCTAATAATGCCCTCGAGATATAGGTCTCTTTTGTTCGATTGTGCATTCTCATCCTGTATAAAAGCATCTTTAGAGCATCGCCTGTGGTTTGCGTCCGTCAGGTAACTTGCTTAGAGCCTCGGCCCATACGACATCGGTTTAATCATTTTGCTGTTTCAGCCGTTACGGAGGAGCAGGAGGCTAAGTTAAATAAGCTGCTCCGGCTGTGGGAGTCCAAGTCGAACTATTTCGAGACGGCCGTCATCGACAAGATGAAGAGCCCGACGAGCAGCTACCAGGAGTACCAGCACGGGCTCGTGGCGCGCCACGCCGGCGCCGTCGCGCACCTCACGCAGCAGACCAAGGCTGCCTTCGACAAGTATGTGCCCAAATTATATCCAAGAATCTCCCCTGTACACCGGATACTCAACCTTTTTTTTTTCAGCTACCAAACCCAACACCAAGCCTTCGTGGCTCACACGATGCAGCAAGTACAGCAACTAGAGATGCAAAAGCACGCCATGGAAATGCAAAACAACCACGAAAATGAGAGCATGCAGAACAATATGCAGAATAACTTCCAGAGTTTCAACGATCAAAGCTTCAATTCGAACTACGATCAGAATTTCAATGCGACCGCGCAGCAGTTGTACGGTAGCGAGAGCGGTGACAATTATGCTTCCAATAATAGTCTGAGTGGGAACGAGAACAGTTATGATAGTCAGATATTTGAAGCAAAGAAGCAGAAGAATGCGGAGGCTGAGGAGGTTGACTTAACACATTTGCCAAACGTTAACTTCTCGCAGCCTCCGCCGGGCTTTCAGCCAGAGCCCGCGCTGCTGCCTGGCTTCGGCAACGGGCTTCCAGATCTCACCAAACCACCACCGGGCTTCCCTCCACTACCCGACATTAACAATGACGAGTTAATGCCTTCCGTTCCGTATTTCGAATTGCCTGCTGGTCTCATGGTGCCACTGATTATGGTAAGTGACCTCGAATTGTGCCTATTTTATGATCTTTTTGATTTTATAGCTTAAAAATTCAGCAGGTTCGCCCTTATTCTATTGTTTATCGCAGGACATAAAGTCGTCCCTTTGGATTTCGCTTGGCTAGAATGGATCGTAAACGTAACGAGCTTACTAGACCGAAATACATTGCGTAGCTATAAATTACTAGGTTCGTTCGCGACATCGTTTGTATAGCGTTTGTTCTTTGAATAGCTTTTGTTATTCTGACGTATGCATTCCATACATATTATTCCGAAGTGTCATATATGCCCATTCATTAGTTTTAGTGTTAAACTTTTTCGTGTTAGTAGGACGGATTTAACTGTGGTATATAATTTCAGCTGGAAGAAGATAGATATAGGCCTTTAGACCCTGCGAAAATCCGTCTACCTCCCCCGGCTCCGCCCAACGATAGGTTGCTAGCTGCCGTCGACGCATTCTACGCATCTCCCAACCATGAGCGACCAAGAGACAAGTAAGTTTCGGCATTCAAAATCTTAATTTTATTTATGCAAGTACGCTGTATAAGGCTCTTTTACACGTCTTGTTTTTGAGTCTACCAGCGCTTCGTAAAGACCATGATTGCCATTGAAACTTGGCCAATTCATTGGGTCTACGAGCTACTGTGTTATTTTGATCCATAACCCAGGAGACGAACGCTGCAGTTGTTTAGGGACTCTTTTATAAGCTAAGGAGATAAGAAACGAAGACATTTGATTATTACCACATCAATCTCTGGCTCACCGCAGACTAAAACATGCTTTTGCCTGTGACACAGGAGACATTATCATTGTGACCAGAGTTTACATAGTGTACTGGCCCAATTCAATTCACAAATTATCAATGAAACTGGTTTTATTGCTTAACCCGTTAACTGCAGTGTGAGCTTAAAATAGCGTTAATTTGAATACGTAAGCACCTGGGTCATTGGTTAAATTATTCATTTTGTCGAACTTTATAGCAAATTGGAATGTAAGATTGAATTAATAATAAGAGTCAAATGTGGTTTACAGTCCCGTATACAATGTTTCTACATCCTCTTAGTACAATAACTATACATCTTACTATTATGTTGTACAAATTCAGATGCATACTTGGCCTTGGGCACTTGACTTGTGGAGCTAAATCACCATCAGTATGATGTGATAGTCTAAATGTGTGTGTGATTAAAGCATCAACCAAAAGAAATTCGTATAAATAGATGTGTATTTTTAATCGAACAAGTATTTATTTCAATTTTTTTTTATTTTAGCGAGGGTTGGGAGAAACTAGGCCTCTATGAATACTACAAAGCCAAAAACGCGGCCAGAAAACAGAAGGAGGAGGATATTGCCCTCGGCAGGAGAGAGAGGTCGCGGTCACCCACGCCCATACCAAAGGACCTGCAGAAGCAACCATCACCACCTGGGAGGAGATACAGGTTTGTTGTTTAAATAGTTTCAACATACAGTCAAGGAAATCGATACCTGTGCCACTTTGAACCTATTCATAATGAAATGAGTTTCATATTGCTTTTGATCAGTAGACAGTATGGTATGTCACAGTCTCACAGTGACATTTCTTTTAAAAAGGTACAAAGTGGCCTTATCAAATTCTTTGATTGTACAGCTGTTTAAATTCCTTTGTACGGGTTTATAAGTTGATGCACGTAACTAAAAGCTCTGGGCGACTAGTGGAGGGAACACTTTTGCGCAACAACTTTTGTCACCAACAAACCATGGGCGTTGCGCGCTGGTCTCGCGCTTCTTTGCTCCTTCCCCACTCCACCGCGCACCGCGATCTAGACCTGCCCTGACCCTAGACGCCAATTTGGTCTGCATTTTGCTCACTGTGCCGGTACGTCGCCTGGAGCTCTTTTAACGTGTGTCGACTTGTACCAGTCTAATCAAAAAATTGTGATACTGTTTTTCTTTCGTAGATACGTAATTTTGTTTCTATGGTCTTTGTTTTGCTTGTTATCTAGCATAGTTCAGCTTGTATGTCAAATTCCAAATTCAGAAAGGAAAGAAGAATGTACGAAGCGTGTCTTAAAGCAAAGTCTTCAAAGAAACTAATTTACGTTTTTTACAATTTATTATGTAAAAAAAAAAAAAATACATAAGGATCAACAAAAACAAAATCACGATCACGAAAATTACTTATACTATTGTTACACAATGGAATCAATTAAGTTTTGATTTAATTAAGCCCTAACTATGTGTTTTTTTATTACTTTTCTCATTCTATTCGATGTCGTATGGGTCATGTCATTTTAATAAGTGGTGTCATATATATTTAATAAATAAATAACGAAAGTTAACATTATATATTGTATTTTAAAATATCCTTTAACTTCAACAGGTCAAAGAGTAGAACGCCAGAAAAACCGTCCCCAGTAAAGTCAAAATCGCGGTCGCCCTCGCCGCGGCGGCGGTCCACAAACTGGAGGCGAGAGCGAGACAGTAAGTGCTTTCCTTAATCAGTGATCTGATCCCTTTCCCTTTTGATGATCTTTCCAGGCAAAATGGCGGACGTCGGAGTTGCCGGCGTCGCGCGCAGTATAGCCAATGGCCGTTGAAGATTTTCCCGCGGAATCGTACTGCGTTGTGATTGGCTAAAATCGTATTCAAATAATGCATTCTGTGCAGATACATTGGTGTGACTTATATTTCTGATACAAATCTTAGGATTTTATGATTAGGATTTTATTTATTTTATTTTTAGGATCTTAGGATTTGGAAACCTAATCCCGACACTACACAGGGTTGTTTGCTATTACTATAATAAATCGTTCAAATTCGCAGGTCGTCGGAGATCCCGGTCCAGGTCCCGATCGCGCTCACGAAGCCGGTCGCGCTCGCGCGAGCGTCACCGCGAGTCGCCGCGCGCGCGCCGCGTCGACCGCGATCGTGAACCCACTCCGCCCAGCTTCCTGTGAGTATACCAAGGGACCGCTCTATACATGTACCGCACGGGTAAAGGCTGGTCGCGGAGCACGGCGAAACAGTGCGACGCACGTGCTCAAGTGCGAGCGTGAGGGCAATATTACTGCACGCGTGCGACAGAGATAGCAACGGGTCAACGCACGAATTTCGCTGTGCTCCGCGACCGATCTTTAGCACGGCACACCGCCACCAAACTGACAAGTACAGAAGTCAATCAAGTGTATGTACCATTGGATAACCTACGGATGAACACCATAAGGGCCGGCGCTCACTGCCGGCATGGCACAGGACGGCACGGTAAGTTGTGCTGCAGCATCCAAAAGAATAACCCGAGGAATGCTTCGGCACGCTGTGGCATGCCGCGGCCTCTCTCAGCATCGTTGTATCAAAATAAAGTAACATGAGTTCTAAACTCATAGTTATAAGATTAAAATAGTTTTATCAGTAACGAAATCCTTTGCCATGACCCGCCGTGCTATGCCGGGAGTCAGCGCCGGCCCTAAGAGTGAATCTTGTATGTAACGTGCAAACGCTGCTCACAGCCACGTCCAAGAATAAAAATACTGCACTGGTACATTTGAAAAAAAAACATGTAAAAGTGCTTTGGAATTTGCATGAAGTTGTTGGTGTTCTCAATCCTTCGAAATCTGAACTATCTATTTATTTATGCCTTACCCACAGAAGCAACTCAGGCCCGTACAACCCGGCGGGCGGTCTGGACGCGAGCAACAAGGGCCACCAGCTGCTGCAGAAGATGGGCTGGAGCGCCGGCGGGCTGGGCGCCGCGGGGCAGGGCATCGCCGAGCCGCTCGGCGGCGCGCCCGTGCGCGACCGCCAGGACCAGTACAAAGGTGGGCCCTGTAGGCTTAGCACGGAACACGCTCTAGTCGCGTCGCGCGCGGGATAGTCTACCTGACACTTTTTGACGTCGTTAGTTACAGTTAGACAGTGACAGGTATAGTCTATGTCGCGCGTATCTCTACTCGCGCCCTGTCGTGCTAAGGGGACTGCACTGCTAGTCGAGAAGAGACTTACCTGCGGACTTATCATAGCAAGGCGCCAATGGGCATTAAGAGCCCGTTCCCAGGGCGTCAGCGAGCCAGTAAAAAATCGTGCCAGGCGCGCTGTTCACATCAAATCGCATGTCGGGCCGACCCCGCTCGCGCCTCACCCCCTATTCCTCCCGCGCGTCGCGTTCGCGCATTCACATTGTCGTTGTCGGCAGCCGACTGGTGTGAATAGAGGCCCCAACACCGATTAAAAATCGGGCCGACAGCCGGCCAGTGTGAACAGAGGCGCCGAGACCCGATTAAAAATCGTGCCGGCGCCCGACGTGGTGAGAACGGGCAATGTTTCAACCGTTTCATTTATCTGGACACTTTTTTGTAAAAATTTAAGAGTATTCTGAGATCGTCAGTCAGTAAGTCATTTATTAGAAGAACAGGAACAAACAGCCAAAATCTGCGTCAGATTCGTATAATCTTTAGCCAGATTTCAGTTTTACTCTGCCGTCACGTCAATGTGTAAACGTCTACTCAACCGAGCTAATGTTGAACTTCAATTCCAGGTGTTGGAGTAAACTTGAACGATCCATATGAAAACTTCAGAAAGAACAAAGGTGCAGCATTTATCACGAGAATGAAAGAAAGAGCGCTCGAGCGCTCGTCATGATCGCCGTAGATTCTAGATGTATATTGTGTACAATGAGATTGTGTGGTTGGGACATGATTTATTTTATCTAAATCATCTTTAAAAAATAAATTTTATGAATTTTCTTTTGTTGTATCATTGTATCAGTCACCTTATATTTATATGAAACTCTATACTGTAAGGCACACTTATCGGCAACGTCTCGCTTCAAGTTAGCAGCGGGTGCGTAGAGACTAGAGTTCGACGTTCCTTTGCTAACGAGTGACTACAATCCCCGGAGATTTTAAGCAGTAAGGGTGTGTTCGCTCGTCGCTTTACCATGGAAAAAGCGGTGCGCCAACTTTCCAACCTTACCAAATTTAAATCGAGGTTATCTTGACCTGTTTAAGACCCTAAGTTTTCATGATGAACTAAATAATTGTTGCAAAATAATGGAACTCTGAACTGTAATGTGTGGATATGTAGCAACAAAAGCTATTGCATTTGCAAACAGAAAGGGAGGCAGGGAGCACATTTTGAGAAGAAATGTCTATGTTGCTATTCACACCAGACACGAATTAATAACAACCCAGTAAGTGTTAAAAATATGTATACTTATGTTGAAAATTTGATGGACAACTCACGTTCATTAAATCGAGTTTAGCTCGACATGTTTCGGACTAATGCCGGTGTTAGTTTCGTCGAGCACGAACAGTCGAGCACGAGCAGTCGCGCGAAGAGAGCGGAGGCGCGCAGTTCGCGCTTGACTGGAGCAGCCGCCGCGGCTCCTAGATGAAGGGCTACGAATTAGTCCGAAACATGTCGAGCTAAACTCGATTTAATGAACGTGAGTTATCCGTTAAATTTTCAACAAGAGTGAGTCTCACAGTAGTTTAATGATTAATATGTCACTTATTTACAAAAGTAAGTTAATTATTGCCTAAATTTAAATTATAGTTCAAAGTTATCTTCATAGTTGTCTTTGAATTCTGCCAGTCTATCTAGAGTTTCTTGGTATTCTGCTGCTTCTAATCCTTCCTCTCTGAACTTATGCAGCTTTGCAAACTTTATCCTGCTTACTTCCCGGTGTAGCTTCTCAATCATGTCAGTCAAAAAGTTGCCATTATGATATCCAGCAATAACCGGACAGCTTTCAATCTTGTCCTCAATGAACTCATTTTTAATGAATCCATATTTATTTAAATTCTCAGAGAAGAACTTGGGATATGGAGTTTTCACTTCCAAAGGCTTTTCGCAGACCGTAACATTTGTTGCTGAGAGGAAATTACTTGCTTGGAAGTATAATTCAAACATTTCTTTCACATCTGTGCATCTGTAAGCTGGTAAGTTTAACTGTTCCTTAGCATCCTTCGGGGGAGCTTTCAGACGACTCTCTTGAATACCTTTCACTGTAATGAGCTGGAAGATTTTATCAGTCGCAATCTTACAGCTAGGTGTGATGCAAGTGTAAACAGGTTTGGTTGTTTTGTTTAAGTAATCTATCAGATACTCTGACTCATTCATTGTAAGTGGAATGCCTAAGGACGCTGCTGCCATTTTTCTTCCATATCCTGTCATGTCTGCACAAATATCTGACAAAGTGTATGTGTTATTTTTATGCCTGTACTTTTGACTCAATGTGTCCATGGCTGATGCAAGTAGAGCAGAGGAGTGATAGTATTTTTCTGGACTATAGTTAATATAGTCAAACCTTCTTGGAGTACCTGGCTTCCGCCATCCTTTCTCTCCTGTACATAGTGGAACAAACAAGCTAGCATGTTGAGACAAAGCTTCAATAGAAAGGAGTATATTGACAAGTCTTGCAGAATCTTTCAAACTAGAAATGTCTCTTTCTTCTTGAGTGGTAGGCGAGTTGTCTGGATAATAAGAAGCTATGATTGGATGAGCCAGTATTGGCTTACTATATTCATCAACAACATGCTCGATGCACCCCATGGCGAGACCTGAGAAGCCATCAGTGCAATCGAAGTTTATGTGGAAACCCTGGATACTATCACATTCTTCAACATATTTTCTAATGTTGTCACTAAAATCATCTCCAAAATCTGATTTCCATATTGCATGCCCGGTATTATATGTATCAAAGAGTGTCTGAAATAAGGCAGAAAACATAATTAATTAATTTGCTTATATTTGAGTTGAAAGGAAACACAGTTTTGTACTGTTCAGTCTGTTTAATTAAACAAGATGGAAATAATGAATTTATAGGCATTATGTTTAATTACATGTATGGTAAACACTGCAATAAAACATTGATAAAAGAACTGAGTGAATTGCAAAAGTAAAAAACCTTCAAGGACCATTGTTTGTGTATTATTTTTGGAATACAATATGTAATGAAGTTTATAAAGGCTTATATATTTATACTTACATTATTATCGCCATGACTATACTCCTTGACAATATTTACAGAACGAGGGTGTAATCTGGGATATAAAAAATCTGTCCATGTATTTACACTGTTGTCCAAATCATATTGTTTTGATGCTGTGACAGAAGGGCCCGCACTATCTATATCTTCCAAATATTCATTTTTAGGTGGAACAGGCTCTTCTATCTTCTCAAATCCCTCCCAAAGGACATCTTCTTCATACTCTAAGTGTTCGGGCAAACCACCACTGGAAGGCAATGTTTTTAAAGACCCTTTTAAATCACACAAGAGTAATCTAGGTGTGTATGTCACTTCTCCTTTGGATGTTTGACCTTCTCTATACAGTATATCGTGATTACATTCAGTCTTTACAAGCCCGGTGTAGTCAAAACCAAGTTCTTGTATGTTCCAAAAATGTGATCCTACAAAATTGGAATAGTGTCCAAATTGTAACGTAAGTATCTCGCGTGTCGTCATGTTTTATGTTTTATCTTCAGCCGGTAATCATTTAATTTAAAATAGAAGTTGAGCCACAAAGAAAGATATAACAACCAACCACTAAACTAACTCTAATAGTAGTTTGTGCTCTAATAAAAGAAAAGAAACGTGCGAGTGACGCGAATGAAATTATGAATTATGAATGACAATTTGTGACAATGACAATTGACAAGTGACACAAGTGGGTAAGGTATAGGCAAAGAGAAAATAGCCGAAAAAAGTGGACAATTACTCGCCGTTGACAATGCAAGACAGTCCTAAGAATCTAACTTTGTAAGATTTTAAGTATTATAGTGAGGGTAAGTATGGGGTAAGTTTACGCATCGTTTTTAGCTTTTTAGGTGCCGGGGACTGTATTTATTATGGATTCTTTTTTTTTTCGTAGGGAAGATCGTTTTAAAAGTTTATTGAAGTAGCTCTTGTTTTCTACATCATCTTCAAAAAATAGCGCGTTATTCAAATTTCTTTCAGGCGCTCACTCAAAATCAGACCAGGTCTCATTGTAAAAATAACAACGGGATTTTACGGGATAGAGTAGCGGTTCTTAATCTTTTTGCCTGGCGACCCAAAATTCAAAAATTTTAGAAGCCCGCGACCCAATTAAAAACAAATGAAATGCATTGATTACGGTGTTTTTCTGTGGGTCCTGCGACCCATCTCGATATGGCACGCGACCCAAATTTGGGTCGCGACCCGAGGTTAAGAAACAATGGGATAGAGGATGAATTATTTAGCATTTTACCGTATCAATACATTCTAAGATATCACAAATCTTAATTTATTTTTATGTAGCAGCCAAAATTACAATTAAATTTTAACCAGTTAAAAACTTGTGGTACTGGTACTATTCATTCGCCATTTCATTTCATGGACAGTACAGAGCTTGTCACTTTTTACAGACAAGTTAACATTAAATGTTAAGAGGAAATTTTCCTCTCAAAAGTGGTCGCTTCTTAGGCTTTCTTTAAAACAAAAGCTACCTTGAGTGAAACTTATGGATACTACATAATATAATATGGATTGGAATGGAAATTTGAACAGAACAGGGAGGGAATTAATAGATATACGTAAATGAAAGTGTATACACGGTGATTTTTAATCCGTGACCAGGAACCTGAAAATATTAACATATAGCCTAAATTGAACTTATTATGCGAGGTTCCTTCTTTGTTTAATTTGTTTATGCAATATGACAATGACAGCAGGGGGGGGGGTCGTTCATTTATTAGCAAGAGGTTCGTGGAGCCAAAAGTTTGAGAAACCCTGGTGTATATGTATGGATGATATTACAAATGAAACAGAAAATACTGAATTTCATTTTTATTACAAAAATGTTATTAAAAATCATATTCGACTCAGCATCCTTACATTAATAATAGTAATAAAACTACGTTTTAATTGCTACTGCTAGGTATACTTATTGGCTAATTATTTTATTATATTTTACATGGATGTTGAAATACTGGCAGTGGAAAAATACAAATTCTATTACATATATGTTACAAAATTGATTAGAGACACGTTACATTGCTTCTTCATTACTTTACGGAAGTCCAATATTACAATTTTAGTATTGTTGGCATTACTTTGGGGCAATTCCACTTTGGATATCGAAACTCCCACTTTCATAATCGTTTTAAGTCTACCTTAATTACGGATTCAAAGTTATGTCAAATGGGGTTAACTTTGCAATACAAAGTTCATGTATATCGACAGAACGCATTCTTTTCCTACACTAAAATAGTAATTATGTATTAATTTATTCTCAATAAAAATTCACAATCATACGCAGTGTTATTCATTATTATTATAAGCAAAGTTTATTTTTTGCCAAGTCTATTTGTACACATTGCACGCTATTGAAGTTTGCCAATTTAGTGGATACTTCATATTTTAGTATAAGTATGCTCTACACCAAAAATCTTTCTGCGTTCTGTGAACACTAAATAAGTTTAGCCTAAAACCAAGTAATTAATAGAATTCCAAAATTCCTGATTAAAATCGCGTTTTTTTAACATCCATAACTACAAGCCTTGTGCGTAAGACCGTTCTTCTATCACAACTGACATGCCATTGTAGTATGTACTGCTGTAGGTGAGCCAAGCACCATAGCAACACTGTCGTTTCGTTGTTTGTATAGGAGAGCGGGCTTACAGACGGCCGGCTTACCCTTCAAGACCGATTTGTTGCTTGGGCCACCAACTAATTGACTACTTAACTTACAAATACTCGTATCCAATATCAAAGCAATGATACTAATGACATTAATTGGATCATTAAACAGTATCATAACTATCAACAATTTATTAAAGGCTTTCTTTGTAATTAGCATCTGAAGGAAGTCCATCAAGGACTAGTAATAACATATTATTTAATTTCACTGGGACATACCGCATAATGTAAATTCCATATTCACAGCCTAAAATTGCATTTAGGCTATTCGTCAGTTACAAGAAGACACTTAGCTCAACCATTATTACATTGAACAGTACAATTGCCATAATTTTATAATTAATGTACTAGACCGTAAACGATTTGTACGGAGTCACAGTTGACGCAGTCTCAAGCGAGTACGGTCGATATAATGGTACAGAACAATCAGTTCAAAGCAATAAGAAAAATCCAACAGATAAATTGCCGTAGATGTCCATTAGATCATTGCTCTGTATACAATCACATGAGATAGTAATTCACACACCATTCGCTGGCCACTTTATCATAATGAGATAAAAAATTTGCAAGTTGCGATTTTTCTACTTAATTTCGAATCGATCACTTATCTGTGATCTTGATTATTTCTCTACCAAGTACCATGTAACATGGATAAATGCATTGGACTAGGGGTGTGCTGTACTTTATTTTCCATAACAATCCACGATCTTGAAGTCAATGAGATCTATTGTAATTAACACAACCACGTATATTTTGCACCTAATTAGACACCCCTGAACATTGTAAAACAACATTATTTTTTTACTTGAAAGACAACTCCTTGGGACTTGAAAGCAAGTCATTTTTAGGGTACACCTGAGAAGTAATTTCTGGAAGACTTTGAACTTTGATTAAACTTGTCATTCCTGTTGAAGTACCGAATAAAAAAAATGGCTTAGTAGTCAGTCTGAATTTTATGCAAGCTTACACTTTGTATACTTCTCCTTGTGCATGGAATGACTTACAGGTTAAATTTACGATAGGTAACGTAATCTTGCATATTTTGTAAAGGAGTATATAGGCAATATAAATATAGCAATGAATAAAACACATGTCACAATCAAAAATCTAAATTATCATGACTACAGTGCACGTTATACAGTATTGCCCATCAAACGAGTCATTTGCAAGCCTTACAAAAGAAAGGTGACGTATTGTCCCCCTTTCAATAAAGGCAAAAAAAAAGTCGTTTGTGTTGAACCCAAAAATCCCAGTAAACCTCAATAATGCTTCTAATACACAATGGCGTGTCTCAATAATTTTTAGTGTTTACGATAATAGCCCACCGGTATTTCTCCAACACAACAACTAAATTTGCTATGTACAGTCGTTCAGTAGATATGACAGAGATTGTACATAACGCAGCCATTGTTTCAGTGTTAAGCACACCAACGTTAGTGATCAAGGCCGCATTAAATTGCACTGGAGGTAGTTACAGGGCTATACATTTAATAGTACCAAGAATTAACGCACTTTGGACGCGGTGTGAATATCTTTTGGCCATTGAAAAAGAATGGACCAATTTGAATTATAATAAAGTTTTTTGATGCTCCAACTAGAGCTGTCAGTGTCAACTGCTTACGTATAGAAAATTAGTAGAAAATAATGTAATAGCGGTGGGAACTTACTTAATACCCGCTGTAGTGCACGCTACTGTACCGAGACTTTAGTCAACAATATCATAAAAGCCGGACTCTAAAGGTCTTGTCAAAGACGATTCTTAAAAAGGCTTGCTTTGGTGAAGAAAATTAGAGTTCGGCGCACAATGCCAGCAGTACTTATAACATAAAATTACAACAATAGCAGTAATGTCTTACAATAACAAAAAGAAAGTCAAGACTGCGAAACGACGGGAACAAGAATATCCAGCCGCCGCATATAAATGCCATGAAAAGTGTCAATACAGCAGCAGAAACGTTTTGTACTCACGATGTGGCCGACACACGGCCGCTTACAAACTAGAAAGGGAACATTTCATTATAATATATTGCCTACGTTTGAACACTATTATTTTATAGTACCATTAGTGTAAAGGTTTCATGTACCTATCGAACATCTAGAATACCGATCGTTCGGTAAACAGTTACGCGTGAGCTTTCAAAATCCCCTTAAAACAAACTAATTTACAGTGTAAGATATGTAACAAGTGTCCGTTCGCGGAGGAACGATTCAACTCATACCTACAGGTTACAGAACTAGCCGTTAAAATAACTCAGCACTCACACCACTCGCAACTTAATTATTACAATTCGAATTTCCCGTAATTTAAACATTAATGGAACAGAATAATCACTGAAGAGACTACGCTAGACTACCGTTGACCCCGCGTCGAATGATCACAATGGATTAGGAAGCCGTCGCTCGTTAGATGAGCGCGACTCTGTTGACGAGCGGCGTTTTCCGCCGGCTCGTGTGCGCCTGCGCCGCCACCGGCTGGTAGATGAAACTCGTTTTAGCCCTCTTTGCGGAATGAACTGGAAATCACGATACATCCGTCAAAAGCTGGTACACAATAACAATAATGCACAACGGAAAAACTAGTTATAACACGAAATTCTCTGAACGATTATGTAATTTATTTAGTTATAGGAGTCGCTTATCGATAGTTCAACACAAATATGAACACTGAGCTACTTACTTGTGTAGTTTTCTGTGACTGATAGATCTAGCTTCACGGGTTTTGTCACGTCAATATCAATTTCTTCATAGGATTGATCTAAAACCTGGAACGAATTAGAATTTGGTGAAAACGTCATTTAAAATGATTATTAAAGCTCTACGCACTGAGAGCGAAAGCGGAGCGGCGTGGTGCGATGGGTACAAACGAAACGCTTGTTTACCAGCCGGTGGAATGTGCGTGCTCCTTCGCCTGATTTCGAATATTACAACCGATACTGTGACACAACCGCACCGCGCTCGCCCCGCTTCTGCTGTCAGTGCGTTTGGAGCTTAAAACTGGCAAAAATGAGACAAAAGCATATTATTTGAATAGAATTACATACATACATACATAACCATCACGCCTTATTCCCTGTGGGGTAGGCAGAGACAACAGAGCGCCATTCGCTTTTATTTTGACATACTTCTTTCGCTTCACTAACATTCATCACTCTCGTCATACACGCTCGACGGTTTCGGGTACTCTTAATTTGGCCTCCCTTGAACACATCGCCGATCTGGTCGATATACGTTCTTCGAGGGCGCCATCGACCGACTTGCCCTAACACACTTCCCTTGTAATGCTTACATACCCTTGCTTCATCCATTCTCTCCACATGTCCAAACCAACGCAGCATACCTTGTATCATGTAAATACTTAATAATTGGTTGGCTTACTTCGATATCGCTGATTTCTTCCCCGGAGTCCACATCGGTGATGTAGGAAGCGAGCGCCGAGGGCCCGGCGGCCAGCAGCCGGTAGGTGCCGCCGACCATGCCCGTGCCTTCCACAACTTCCTCCACCTCCAACTCTTGATCAGACACCTCCTGGGGGGATTTTTAGTTATTAACTTAAAAAAACTACGTTTTGTCAGTATTTTCACTTATGGCGACTGTGAGCTTCTAGAAGGACAATCCATTGCAAGAGTGTATAAGTAGTGTCGTGTATTAGAAGCCTTGGAGGGTCATCCATAAATTACGTCACACAAAATTTGGGAACTTTAGAACCCCAAGTCACCCATTTAACTATTATGAAAATGACAGTAATTTTTTTCAAGTAGGTCACAAATCACTGTACGGATTGTTCGACATTTCAGGTCTTGTTTCTTCCTATTCGCGATTTCGCAAAAGTTTTTAAAGACAGTTACGTAGAATATTGTAGAGAATCGCGAATACAGAGAAACAATAATGGCATAAGTGCCAATTTTATTAATCCCACTGAAAGCGGACTTATTTTATGGATGATCAAGCGGCCAAGGCGTTTAGAACAAACATAAATCAGACGCTTTACAAGGAAGCGTGTAGTCAGGTGTTGTAACGAGATATTCGTGTTTGATTTATTTTTATTCAAAACTGCGAAAAGAAGGTTAGGCGACTGCTATAACATGAGAAGGTGTAATATTAGATTATTATTATTACTCATTATCACTTTGTATCAGTTTACAGCTGAGAGCCACCCGACACCCACCCGCTCCGCGTCGCCAATCGAGTGAGGCGATTCAGCGCCGCTATGAAGTTAACTTGGTAATTTGGTAAGCGCATGCTGTACTGACCAATCGAGGCAGAATGGTGTGAGTCAGATGCCTATGCAACACATTACTATGCAAGGAAATTATCACACTGCCACGCACCACGCAGCCTAGTGCTGGAATGCGTGTTCTTGTTCTAACGTGGCTTGTAAGTATTTCCGTTTATACAGAAAACACGCACAGTCCAACACAGAAAGAAAACGCACCCACGCGCGTTCATGCAGATCATGCGTCTACAAGCGGAGACATGCAACCCTACGGCGCCCATCAGGGCGAGATGGAAATGCAAGGCATGACACACCGAATCACGCAAAGCCGTGCGTGATTAAGGACGGGATTGACGTGCGTTTGAAAATGGAACCTTACGTTGATCTATTTACGGCGTAAATCCACAAAACGATACGCGCGTGCGTAAAAACTAGCACGTTGATGCAGATCTGCACTCCCGCAAATACGCGCGTAGGTGCGTCGACACGCAACATGCAGCATAGTGCGGGACAGTGTTATCACCTAAATAAACTTTTGCGCATATGCCTTCGCAGTTTACAATGACATACCTGTTCTACAATAGCCTCCTCTTCCTCGACCTCGGCCTTGACCTCGGGATCGATCTCGATGTCTGCGTCGAGTTCTGCGTCAGCATCACCGTCCACATCGTCTTCTTCCGCGTCGCCGGCCACGCCGCTGTATTTCATCTCGCCGCGCTCTAAGGCTTCTAAACTTTCTGTAAACAATGTTGGTAACGTTGAATTATTGTTGGAATTGTATGGTTTCAGAATTTTACATGTGCAAAAAAATATTCGCAAGCTATAATTTTATGAGCCTTGGGGATTTTGAACAAATATAGACAGACTATTGCGACTGTGTCGAAAACAACAGAACGTAGATAAAACAAAATTATACGGGTATTTGTGAACGAACCTGGATAAACCATTGCTTTCTTGATTGCTTGCGGATCTTTTCGCGACCACTTTTGAACTTCCTCGTCCATCTTTCCAACTTTAGATGGATTCATGGCCCATAAGCACCCCTTTCTTTGACTTCCATTCGTCGAAGGTTTTTCAATTTTTTCAAAGCATTTATTTAAACTAAGATTGTGACGTACTGAGTTTTTCCAACCGTTAGGCGCTGTTTTGAAATATGGGAAATGTTGACTGAAACAAAAATAACAAATAAGACGACCATTTGAAACGGGAATTAAACAATCTTAGTAATGGTGTAGTTATGTCTGTTTGCTTACCACATAAAATTGTAAATTTCTGAGACGGGTAAACTGCCCGTTCTTGAGTTTTTTAGCGCCATAGCAATTAAGCAGGAGTAAGAATATGCAGGTTTGGGAAATTCGCCGGCGCCGGAAGTGTGTTTCGTCGTGGAATTAACATACTTTGCTTGGCTTGTGTCCACTGTGAATGCTCCATTTACTGACGTCTTAATTATTTGCCTACTGCCGTTCAGCGTCGAGTTGTCAATTAGTATCGTCGCTTGATTCTTGTTACTATTTGCTAAAATTGTCCTAGATTGCTGTGCGTCTAATATATGAATGTTACCAGATATAATAGTATTAGTTCCTAATTGTTGTGCTACTTTTTGGCTTGTGTTCAAAATAGAACAGTTTTTATTATTAACTTTGATTATTTCGTGGGCTGCCTTCACTCTGACTGCTTGCGTCGGAGTTGGCGTGGTAGTCTTCAGTTTGCTAGTATCTAAGTCTTTCAATAGATCCTTCACTACATGCTTGTCTTGTTTTCGTACATAAATGACCATCTGGGTAGCTTCTTCTAGAGGTTTCTTGATGACTGCCTTCTCTTCGGGTTCCACTTTAGATACTTTTATTGCGTTGGGAGAAAAAGTTAAATGGCTTTTCTCTTCTTTAGGACTAGGCACTGACGTATTGCTATTTAAATCATTATTAGCAGCTGATGTTAATAATAAATTTGAAGCTTCTTCTTTCACAGCGCTCTTCACTGGTGTTTCTGCAAATGTGGACGGCATGACGGAGTTGGGGTTGACCATAACGGCGTTGGCTTCTGACCCGTACAGATCTAAGTTATGGACAAAACTAGAAGAGTTGTTGAGCCATATTGATGAATTGTCCGTATCCATATCTAATAGGGGCGGCATTTCAGAAAAATTTAGTCCTAATGAGTCCTGAAAAGATGTGAAGTATAACATTAGCGGTCATTAGACTATGATAGATTGCATACGCTGTGAATGTTGTGATAGTCGCAATACAATATTTTCTTACTGGAAAATCTGTTATACTGCTCAGGTCTGTGGCCATTTCGTTTTTGATGTCCATGTCCAGCATGTCCTGGAGTGAGTCGGTGATGTACAGGTCCATGTCTGAGCACGTCTGAAATAAAATAAAAAAGACTTGTTAAAAACTTGCACAAAATTCAACCGTTAACCTTTAAAATTCAAAATAACATAAACTTATACTACAGATAAGAAAAAATATGACACAATAATATACCTATACCAATTCTTATTAACAATGAAGAAAGTTTCAATGAATAAATTGAACCGTTTCGTCATTCAGGGCAAGGAAACGTTTTCGCGCCATTTTAACGTATCACAGATGGCGGGCGGCGGGCACAATGCAGTGAAACGGCGGGAAGGGAAGAACAGCACAATGAAACCACTACGCAAGTAGTAGTGTAAACCTGTTCCGCCTTGAGGTATGCGCTGCCATACCACTATGGCGAAAATGAAAATTATTGTAGAAGTCTCTTATCATTTACTTACTAGTTAAAGTAACATTAGATCCCAAAGAGCCTAAATTTTGTTCTGTCTAATATTTAGTTCACTTAATTGACGCTTTTAAATAATGATGTAATTACCAACTTAGTAACTTAATGAAGACGTTCTATGAAATATGCTATTCATTTCATTCTAACGAAGAACATGCAGACACTTTCTTGTGGATGTTTTTTTAAATTGAGACCTATACCAACCCACGATTCGTTGACTACGGGCCGAGGGACCGGACTGGAACGCCTGCCTGAGCGGGCATGCATAAAAAACGACTCGAAGGCTTCAAGATTTGGGACGATGTTTTTTGTATTAACTTTTACTCGCCATACCCTGGCCGTAACTATAAATAAACTCGTTCTGGCGCACCGTAGCCCATTACGTTATTAATTCACTTCCATCTTCCGGTAACTTTAACAGAATTGTTTCTGGCGTATGAGTTTTCTGTACAATTTAGGGTTACCTGGAGGGGGTAACGATCATTTAAGTAATTCAAATCATTAAATTTGTTGATAGCCTCCTGCACTCACTATGTAGACAAAATCACAGTAATACGGAAAACGAGTGCAATGGCAGATAAGAAACTTATAAAGATAAATAACCTATCACTTAACTTTAACTGTCGTAGCATTGATAACAGTTTTAATTTTTTTTTTGGTAATATAGCCTAAAAGTACCATAACTATGAATACCAAGTGGCTGTTTTTTTAATTTAACTCAGTACTTAGCCTGTTAAAGAGAAGTTACATGGAGCATAATATTGTATTCTCGCAGACTTAATAAATTGTTCGTAAAACAAACGTGGGAGCGAGAACACTTAATATTAGGGTGGAAGAAAGAGATAGCCAGAGACGAACTCGATGAGGGTGAATCGACCCCTAATGACAGGCAGCCGCCTCGTCGCGCCCAGTGAGTTAGCGTAGTGTTTCCCACAGCACAGGCAGATTATAGCTGCTCGTTGGTCCGATAACGAAATTAAACATCGTCCCATCTAGTGTAATAGAGTTACTTTTATAAAAGGCCTTGTATTTTTAATTATGTCTATCAGTCTAGTCTAGTTAACCCACACATAATAGGTAATATTCATGGTGACACATGTCTGTCCAAACGCAACATACGTACCTACACTACACCTTTTTGTTCCGGTTGTCTACTGATTATTCAGTTGTAATATTTCACGAGTTGAACAAAAGTCCATGCGTTTTTTCGTAGCAGAGTCGTGCCTCAGAGGGCCATGAACTCGGTCTTTATTGCCTCTAAGAGTTCATCTGGCTCACGTGAGATTACCTATTTCAAGCTTCATAATCTAAAGAGGAACTTTTATTAAATGGTTTTCAAAAATGATACAGAACGAATCAGTTATGTTTATGACATTTTTACAATATTTTTTTAAATAAGTATTAACGTTTTTACCAGGAAATGCGTACAATGGGTACCGGCAATATCTACGAACTAAAATATGATGTTCAAACTGTCTGCCTGTCTAGCATAGAGAGGGTTTTGAGCATTTTCCTGTGTGAAAGATTATCATAGAATATAGTAGGATGGGGTACTGGGGGCTTGTGGAGGCGCCGCGAGGGGCCCGCGTTGCCGGCGTCGTCCGCCGTGTCCTCGAACCTGACCGCGCGCGTTCGCCTTGAACTCGCGCGGAGTAGTCGCCTCTGCGCCGGCGCTGCTCGCTGCTCGGAAAAATCGACGACCGAGAAAAATATCTCTCCAACTAGGCAGACCTACCAGAGTGACCACATGGTTACACGAATTCTGACACTATTCTGTAACGCAGCCTGATCTGCGATCATCATACTTGTATACCAACGTAAAACAAAATAAAAGTATTTACAAAATTGAACTGCATTTTATTCCGGTGATAAGCACGTTTAACTTTTCAATTACCTTCAATGTCATCAATGATAATAAACTAACAGAATTTAGGGATACAGAGGCCAATGAAATTTTTAAGGTTGCACTTAGAAGAGGCCATTTCCATATCACCCGCCCTATGCGCGCGCAATATCAGGGGGTTCCGTATTGATTCGATGCGTGGCGCCATCCCCTCGGTCCTAAAGTTCCCTTTTCGAAACGTAGGGAGGAAAAATTCCTGCACAGAAACTTTCTGTTCTATGCCTAAAACTAGGTAGGTACTTCCAATATTTTCATAGCCTGAACATTTACTTTTTACTATAGAGATATCGAACGCTCACGGATTCGCAGCGCTATGACGATTACGACGATCGGGTCAACAGCCTTTCTGTAAATTAGTAAGTCGACGTTCTACTATTGTTATTTTTTTCAATGTGAATATTTTCACAAATTCGTAATAACGAAGGAAACATAGGAAGAAGTGGATTCAGAAATGCGACTTGTTTAGTTTATTGTACGTATTCTATTGCGTAAATTCATTAAGATATAACTTAGATACGGGAACCAGTTAATGGACAAGGAACCACAGTATTGAACAATGATCCTTATTTAATATCTAACTAAGGAATAGTTATTAATTTATTTTACAAACAATCAACTCACACCCTTATGATCTTCAAACTTAGAATGAAGTGGTAATTTCTGGTGCGTGACAGCTTAAACTGCCCGTAAATGGGGGTGTTTTCTTACAGTTTCAAAATACTGTAAACAATCCTTCGTTACCATTAGGTATATTGTTTTCTACCTAGGTTATATTTATGCTGGAATCCTCAACCCCTCTACAGTCATATCACTTAAACTTGGCTGGTTGCCACTTTTTCTAAAACAATCTAACGTCAAATCTAACATTAACACGATAAAAAGACGTGGATATCGAAAAGGCAAAACCTCAAAGCCTTATACCTAAGCACGGAAAATCTAAAGGTTAGACAGAGAGCAATGGCAGCCTAGACGCGACAACCAAAGAAGAGTTATCAAGAGACTTGCTCGCCGCAGCAGGAGTAACAATACTGAGAGCCTATTGGCTAAAGTTTAACTGTGATAGATTTCTTGAACCGATTCCCAAAGTCCAATCAGGACAGTAGTGACGAAACAACTGTCAATTTCCTGAAGATAAATATGTATCTATTAAACTTTAAGAAGAAGCAAGAGAAATCTCCATCAAAAACAGATGAAGATAAAATAAAAATACATACATCATACATCACCATGCCTAAATTGAGTAGACAGACCGCACGAAACACTACATAGACAAAACCTGGACTATTTTGTGTGGCCACTCCTAATGTATTTTTAGGTTTTAAGGTGGCAGGTAAGAATAATAGTGACAGGTTGCTGGCCTGTCGCCCTTATCCTATTCCTTTAATCAAATTTTACGACATCCAAGGAGGAAATGGAGATGTGTTATTCTAAATTACATCCGATGACTCCGAAAAAGCTTTCGATACTTTCAGCGATATGGCCAGCTGATTATGTGGCTGTGCTATGAAGAAAAGGTCTTTCTCCAAAAAATACAATTAATTCAGTTCCCTTTAGGTCCTAAAGTTTAGGAGGTGTCTAGTTCTCCGCGATGAACTCATTGACACAGCTGACAGCGTGAAGTAATTCTGTCACCGCTTCTTATGATACTGAGCCAGACTGATCTGCGCCGTGTTACAAAACATCAGCCGAGGGGACTCGGAGATGGCCAATTTGAAGATTTTGCTGATTAGCTGATTGCTAGATGATGCTGGAAGATCTTGCTAACTCGCTAGGATGCAGACAACTAACGTGGAAGATCCTCAAAACGTGGCCCCGAGGGTAACAACAAAACTGCCACCATAAAAGTCAACCACAATGAACTCTGTGACGGAACGCGACTAAAATTTACTTAAGACTCTTTTTGCTGCCTCTGTTGCATACTTGCTGACAATTGGGGACTTGACGCTGCGTTGGTAATGGTAATAAGTTATTACTAATAACATAAGAAGGCTATTGGCAAGTTGACTATTTTCGAAAGCATCCGGAAGTCTGGAAGATCACCAGGAAGATCGTCAAAATCGTGTCATTCGCGAAGCGTTTTAAATTTGCGGAATTAAAGATCTTAATATTGGAAGTCGCCACAAATACGCGTAATGATGAGCATTAGCCGTACAATCAGCAACACACTTAACTTAAACACCATGACGATTTTAGCCAATCAGAAGTGCGCTATATTCATTGCGCGTTAAGGTTCGTTTTAAAATAACGTAAATACAGACAGACACGTATTGTTAAGTAAGTCCATGACGATACAACTTATAATATGGGCATTAAGGACCAGAGTTTTGAAAATCTGGACCTGTGAGATGGAATCACTTTTTGCAGTATATTTTAACGCTTTACCATAGAAATTTATTTTCATTTTATTAGACGGTTTAGATTTTTCGAAGTGTCCAAAGGTGATCTCTCGACACAGATGTTAATCGTTAAGATTTCCACATGGATTATCGAGGCCAGTCCAGTGGCCAGTATGCTCAAAATAACTTTAACCCTGAGTCTCGATTTTAGTCCATAAGTTTTTACCGATCTTTCAAAAACAATGTTTTCGATTTAATATTTACTCTTTCATGTCTACTCGAGCTTCCGTCAGTGATTTTTTATTGGATTTAGGTATTCCTGAGCTCATTTGCGTAACCAATCCTTTTCCTTTGAATATCGAACTCATTTAAGCCGTTTAGGTTCACTTCGTCCACATTCCTATTTCGTCTATATTCCCACTTTGTCCAAAATCCCACTTAGTCAACATTGCCATTTCGTCCAAATTCCCACTTCGCCCTCTTCCCACTTCGTCCACATTCCCATATCGTCCATATTCCCACATCGTCCATATTCTCATTTCGTCCAAATTCTCACTCCGTCCACAATCCCACTTCGTCAACATTTTTAACCGACTTCAAAAAAAGGAGGAGGTTCTCAATTCGTCGGGATCTTTTTTTATTATTTTTTTTATGTGTGTTCGCTGATTACTCGAAGACGCCTGGACCGATTTGGAAATTTTTTTTTTTGTTTGGAAGGGTATAGTTTCCAGGTGGTCCCATTGCCAGCATATCTTGATCTGATGATGGAATATGAGGGAAATCGAGGGCAACCCTCAAATTTTATTGGCACAGGTAATGTTTTTAGTACATTTTTCAAAGCTACACCAGTATTTACGGCTGGCAGTAAAAAAAATATGACTGAACTGATGATGGAAGGTCAACTCCTTAATGCTTAGGAGTTAAAGGATAATTCTTTCAATATTGAATGCACCTGCAGACTGGAAATTATAATTTCAGTAATTAGTGAGGTCTGCTGGTGATGAAAGGTCACCTTCATTAGACAAATGCTTCTGACAAATTTCAGTATAGCTCAAATTTGAAGTCGGTTTTTTTTTGTTTAAAATTATTAGCCAATGCGGTTTTCGCTCACTCACTACCACCCTCGAGGACTTTTAGTATGTTCGTAGAGCAAACTTTTAGAAATAATCAATTCAATTGTATTTTTTTATGTTATGCTGTGGGTGTCTTGGACTTGGGAGTGTGAACGAATTGGGAATGCGGACGAACTAGAAATGTGGACGAAATGAAAATGCAGACGAAATGGGATTTTGGACGAAGTAGGAATCTTGTCAAAATGGGAAGTGGACGAAATGGGAATGCTGACAAAATGAGAAGTGGACAAAATGGGAATTGATTGCGGACGAAGTGGGATTTTGGACGAAGTAAGAATGGGAACGAAATGGGAATGTGGACCAAGTGAACCTAAACGATTTAAGCTTACAGGCAAGGCAAGAAGAAGTTTAATTATTACAATTACATTAAAGGTATCAAAATAATATAGCCACTGAATGTCAAATCTGAAGCGAATTGATGATGGTTAATTAGGACATATGTAATTCACAATGACTAAAAATAGATATAAATACAATATCAAGTTGATTCTAAAGGGGCTAATGAAACAGTTAGCGTATTGTTTCATGGGCATGAAGTAAATATAAATTATAGCACCTGTCCTCGTGGTTCCTACTAGGTATTTGCGCCAAGGTCACTTATCGTACAAATTTTATCACCTGGCGCAGGTAACAAGACAACATTTGCCGTTTTTTTACCAATGACTATAAAAGCGCCGGCCGTGAATGTTATAACTACCTACCAACCATTAAGAAGGAATCTTATTTTCGGAAACCAAAAAGAATAATTTCAAATTCGTTATAAAATAGGTGGTCAGTACGTATGCAATGATCGTCTTAGAAATATGTTTCATACATAGGTAGTTTATGGTTTTTTAACGGCTTTGTTTCTTTGCCGTATTCAAGTATTTTAAGGCTTACTCATAATCTACGTAAAGTATTGCGCATCGCTTATACCTGGAAAAAATACCACTTAAAATTTAGCCACATTATTTGCCGACTACTATAGGTAGGTGCCTACCACTATAGGTAATGGTATGAACTGAAATTTATCTGCGATAAGTACCTATTAATAGTTTTGGATTTATATTGAGAAACCAAATTCGTGGTTATTACTAAAATTACAGGTGACCGCCATGTTCATATAATAAACCTATAAATAAATGTTAAGACAACTTGAGATCGTCGACAAGGTGCATAGCCTGCCCGTCCCTGCAGTCTCGGTATTGGTGTGGTGAGTGCAGTCAACACATCTATAGGTCTGTGTATATGCGTGTCTACGCACACATGCACCAGCCAGACGGAACACTGCAACCCTCGCTCGTAACGTAATCACCTTCACCACTACAGGCGCACGATCGCTCATTGTTCAACGTTTTGAAATTCTCGAAATCGGCCGTGGGAACAATTGGTTCGTACTAGTAGATAGGTAGGTAGGTATAATATCTATGGATGGATGCAGAAAAAAATAGGTGAGAATGCAAGGAAGATTTATCTATTAGGGTTAGGTAGGTTGCAGTTGCAGAAAATTTTAGGTGTAGGTGAGCCGTGAGGAATAAAACAACATGTACCTAAGCAAAGTTAAAATGTACGATATAAAAAATCGAGTAGGTAGGATAATTGGATACGCATAAGTATGCACGTGTATTTTCGAGTTATTAGTACCTAGGTATATCTATCTAAGCCAGATAAAAATTATATTTAGGTACACAATATTGTTTACGTCCTGATCTTACTGATAAACAACAAGAATTTGTTAACTAATTGCCTAGGTACCTACCTATTTTAGGTGTTTGTATTTTACGCATTTAAGTTCCGTCATTTGTTTTAATAGGTACCTACAATACGAGCTACCTATGCAATCAACTGTTCAATCAATACAATTATATTTTATTTAGTAAAGTAAGTAGGTATTAACTGCATACTATCACAAATATACGGATGTCGACACAGTGTAAGATTGAAAATAGGTTTGTATTACTATTATTTATTACAAAAAGTATTCAAGGATTAGAATCTGCCTACAAGAACCATCTAAGATAATAATGGTCTTTGGACAACTACCTACACAACACACCTCTAGTTCCCTCCCTTTCCTTGGTTAGAAATTAGAAGACATGTCCTTTTCCTACAACTGCAACTGCACTCCAATCCCACCACATTTGTTATTCTACATCTACATAACAAAAACGTAAGTAGTAAGTAGGTAACTATACTATCCCATTGACGGCAAATTGGCGCCGTTTTAACGGTAGGACTTATTATTATTTCATTTAGATATAAGCAGTAAGTATACTAGATAGTCGAGTGTAAATATAGATAGAAATTTTCCACAATCAAAACAAAAACACTTGATAAAATCGAAATATTTAAAAATGATTTAAATAAGTGATTGTGGAGGAAGGACAAAATTATACCACCACGTGCACGAGATAGAAAAGGATAGAAAATAAAGAAACAAATTCCAATTCGTCCGTTACTATACAATACATTACTACACGTCAGACAGAGTGCAAAATAAACTTTACTTTATCGCCATTTCTTAATGAAAATGTAATTTTGTTACTAATGAGAAACTTCAAAATAGACTTTCACGTATTTTTCATGAAATTTGTCAACAAATCGTGGTCTTCTTGTCGTAATGGGATGGCAAAATCATTTCCCGCCACTTTCTGTTCTTAAATATTTCTATTGGAAAGCGAATTCAGAATTGGACAACGTGAGACCAAAACTGATTTTCCTTGCAAAACAATAACGATAAAGAATTTTATCGTAACAAATATCTTACTGTAATGAATGACATTAAAAAGAGCGGGACATGCATGTTAACTATGTTGCATTGGACTTTCCCATTGTCCGCCGTCTTGTTTTCACAATAACAACAGTAAATACTATTTAAAAATTGAAACACTTTACTCACCGAATATTTCTTGATATAAATATCCTTATGCTCAATAGCAAAATCCTGAATTTCACACATTTACGTATTTAAACACATAAGATTGACAGATATAACACCACTCACTCCATAAAAACCACAATCTGTTTTATTGCTATGTGAAAAGGTACACAAAGAATGGTTCATTTTCCGATTGGATGTTTTTGGCCACGTGACCAACCGTCAACGGCCGCCATTGGTGGAATCCGTAATACAGATTGACGTCATTAGTCAAGACAAGTACTTGAAAAGTTAAAAAAATACAGTGGCCGTAAATAATACCGGTGGTATTTTTAAAAATCTTACATATTATTTATATAATTTAATGTTAAATTGCTTCGAGCTAGAACTTTTATTTTGAAATACTTACGTTAGCTTACCGGTCATAAAGGATCGTCCATTTTGTACAACATGGCGGTTTGTTTACACCGGCATGATAAGGCGGGAAGTACTTTTGTGATGTGTGTCACACTACAGCTAATATTAAACATGCACAAATAATGATAAATATCCAAAGAACATTTTTATTGAATTACACGATACAAAAATTAAAACTTAATTACGAAAATCTAAAACTTAGTGCACATGGGCAATACCACTTTTGTTGCTCTCCAGCGCCACCTACAGGACATCATGAGGAATTACATATAAGTAGCGGGAGATTTGAATGTACTATAATAATTATCAAATGAAAATAGCAATAAAATAACAATAACACTATGATAACACATTTGAAAAACATTATCATTTCATTATACAACAATCACAATAAAAACACTTAACATGGAAACAGTCAATGTCATTTTAACAAGAATCTCAAGATCTACACATTTTTTGTTTTCATTACTCCAACTTGACTAAAATTTAACATTTTTCATCCATATTATTATAATTGTAAAAAACTTCGTTATTGGAATGTGACGTAATTGGTATATGAAAGAAATCAAAATCAACAAAAACTGCTTGAGAAGCAGTTCGAGTCCGATGAGCACGATATTTAAAATGTTTACTTTATTTTATCATTAAGTGCAATAGTTAGAAACATCGGTTAGTCAGGGTTTGACGCCAGCGCCAGTAGACAAGCGCAGTTAAGCAAAATTAAAGAATAGTAATATAGAGCAATCATTTTACATTCTAGCTTCTTTAAGATACATCCTTATAAATACTATTCTTTCGCACTAAAATACTTTCAGAACTTAGATATTTTTCTATTCAATTGTTTCTTGTAATGGTCAAAGGTTCCTAATCTTTTGATACCTTTTTTCTGCAAGTATGTTTCTTTGGAGAAAGTGATCTCTGCTTGTCCTGCCACAAACTCGACGTTCTGAGGCATCTTCTTTATTTGGAAATTAGTTGTGAAACCACTGTCAGATATAGAAGCAGTAGGTATGAACGGAAGTACTTTGGGTTTCTTCATACGTGGTTTATCTTTCTTAGACAGTGGCGAGTTACCGCCTAAATAAATGCTCTCTTCCAAGTACTTTGAAGGCTTGGCTCTCTTCTGTCTAGCATTTTCAACAACAAAATTTGAAGTAGATATAACTTTGGGCGCTTCGAGTTTCTTTCTAGGCTTGTCGTCAAGCTGGCTTAGAATACTATCGGGTAGAGGAGGCATATGCACCTCGTGTAAAGAATTCTCCTTTGAAACCTGGAAAATACGTTAGTTTAAAGAGTTTGCATCTTTGTTATTACTAGTCAAATTAAAGGTGTTATGCTTATGCATATGTTCATATTTGTGTCTGTCAATATACTATAGTTCAGGAACTCTGCGGCCAATGTTATTTTGCCTAACCACGACTAATATGAAAATGAAATAAAACTTTTCAAAAACTATCATTACATTACCTTGGTATGTTTGTTTACTGTGTCCTCATCTCTTTCCTTTCTCTTTTTATTTTTCTTAATTTGCGGCTGACTAGTTTCTGAAAACGAATATCGAGCTAGAGTGAAGTTCACATTCAGAATGCATCTTTTAAGTTAAAAAATAAATCCATGTTACCTGTTTCTTCTCGTGCAGTACTCTGGAAGTTGATTTCACGATTTTTCTTTTTCTTTTTCTTGGCTTGTTTTAGACCATCAGCTTCGTTTTCAACTGAAAAATGTATCAGCTTAAGTTTCACTATTTCACACACATATAAAATACAAGTTATAAATAATACGACCATTCTGAAAAATAAAACAGATATCAAACAAAACTGAAACTCGCCAAAGGATTTTGTTTTAGAGGTTTTAAATTAATATTTTGTTTAAGAATATAACAGATGCTCATGGCGACTAGAGCTAATGAAAATGCCTTTTCTAAGTTAATGGATTAAACATCAGCTTATTTAAAGAATATGAAACTGGGATCACCAAAATGATTATTTTAGGTTTCATCTCCTGTGAAGGAATCTAATTTTGTACCTAGTATATCACTTTGGTCAATAGATTCATCTCGGTGTGATATTTTCCGCTTTTTCTTTTCCCCGCCAGCCGGGGATGGTTCATTTATTGTCATGGTATTGAAACTATCTTGTGCATCTGTAAGTATAAAAAAATACATTAATTTTATAAATTTTGGTTACATTAATACAAAATAGAATTTGGCAATAAGGCAACATTATTCTGTAATTAAGCAAATTTGACTGTGATTATACAATTATCAGTTACAATTAACAGTTATCAATTATACAATTTTTGTGTTTATAAATTATTTAATTACCTTCTGCCGCAGAATCACTGGTTTTACCGGAAGCAGATGATTTACGCTTGCGTTTTTTAGAGCTTGAATTAGCATTATCTCCTACGATCGAAACCGAAGCTGAAAAAATATTCAATATAAATTCTGTTACTTAACTAGCAAATATGTAACATCTAGTATGAATAAATCAAATAAGTGAAATCAGTTAATTATTAAAAACAAACTTATCATTTTGTAGCATAATGAATAAATAAAATAATACACAGAGCTAATGAATGACCAAACATATTTACCAGGTTGTTCAGAGATGGCTGCTTGCTGCTTCTTGTGTTTTCTTTTTTTCTTTTTGTCACTACTGGGTTCTGCCATTTCTGTATTCTCTAAAATAAATAAATCCATATTATATTTATAGGTGGTATAGGATGATACAGATGTAGTGAGAAACTATTTTCCTTCGTAAATGTTCGGAAAAGTTCGTATTTATCGTTTTATTACTTAAAACAATTACAATTATTATTGAAAACTGGATATTTACCATATATTTTACGGAATGAATTCCCTTTAAAATGGGTACCGAAGCTATTTGAGAGAAAACGATAAATACCAACTTTTCCGAACATTTACGAAGGAAAATAGTTTCTCACTACATCTGTAACCGTTTTAAAATATAAAAAAAAACAAAGAGGTGGTGTTGAGTGACAGAAGAAGGCAGTGTTCTCGGAATTGACTCAATGGTTAGTGTGAGTCATATGACATGATTGTTGGCTCTTAGTATTTTTCGGGGTAAGTTGAACAGTATTATAATAATACTTTGCAAATTCATTCTGCTACTGAATCAGTCGTGTAGAATATTCTTCTAGGTAAACTGTCCTATACTTACAGTGAAATAAAACGGAAACACTCACGTCTTTGTATCGAGATTAGCTTAACATGTTTCGAGCCAATTCGTAACCCATCATCTAAGCATGATGAACTAATCTGGATACAAAGACACAAGTGTATGAGTATACATTTTATCTCAAAACGGTTTCATGTCCATAACTTAATTAAAAAAACCACAATTAATGGAAAGTACAAATCCCAATCAGGACCATTGGCACTAAGACTAGAAATACACTAGGGTTTTATCAGTTATATCCTTATATCAAAGTTTTAATGCAATTACTTGCAGGTGTAGCATTGATGCTCTTCTATTTATGAAGTACTAAATGCATATAACTTCATTTAATACAGCTCAATTTATAACCATACAAGTGTTCAGTTAAAATTATTGCAAATGGGTGAAGACCAAAAAGTTGCATCTGCGTTAAGACGTAGTTAAAAATTTCAACTCTTTTTTAATAAGTTAATAGTAGAACTCCAAACGCAATAACAGCGGAAGCGGAGCGGTGGCGTCACGATATGGGTTGTAATATTCGAAATCAAACGATGGAGCGCGCACATCGTACCGACCGGGATATAAGCGTTTTGTTTGTACGCGCCGTTCGCCTTCCGCTGTCAGTACGTGTGCAGCTTTATTTAACTAAGTTTTAAGGTAGTTGCAATTTTTTAGTCCCCACTCCAATATCACAGTAAAAATAATTACCAGGCGTTAGTTGACTTGTCGATAGATCGGCTGCTTTTTCGCTTCTGTATGGGGTTTCTTCAGGGGCATCATCGGAGTCGTCGTCAAATAGAACTAAAATTAAAAAAGTCAATGCAGTGAGACGATTATTATGTACACGTACAGTTAGCTGCTGAGAAAAGTAGTATTTTCTTCAGCTGGCTGTTCCATAATAGTGACAATAGAAGTAATTCTTATGATGTAAAGGAAGCCAATTCATTATACTTTATTGCGAGTGTTTCATAAGACATGTTGCATTAAAGGGATGCTTTTTAACCGACTTCAAAAAGGAGGAGGTTCTCAATTCGACCTAATTTTTTTTATTTTTATTTTTGTGTGTATGTTACTCGATATCTCGAAAACCCGTGGACCGATTTTCAATTTTTTTTTTTAATCAAAAGGGTATAACTCGAAATTGGTCCCATTGGCACGAAATCAGGATCTGATGATGGAATCTTGGAGAAATCGAGGGAACTCTTCAAATTTTGTATGGAGATGTACGGCGTTTTCGGTAATTTGTCGATGAAGTCAAGATTTTACATTCAGTAAACAGAATACTTTCAAAATATTGCTAATTTGAAGTCGGTTTTTTTTGTTTAAAATTATTGATAATGTAGGTTTAACAAGCTAACATAGACACTAGACAGACTAAAAGTTATTGTGCAATAGTTACTAGTTGAGTGATATTGTTTTTAAACATACAATGGCAATGCACGAAGAGGTTATGAGATGGGGTATTACTTTGTTTCGCATGTTTAATTACATCACTACATAGTTTAAAACAAAGTAGCTTCCGATTCAGGAGGAATGTTTATATGTATGTAAATATTATCAAAAAACATAAATTTTAGAGGTTTCTAATGTGATGTCGTAATTCTGAAAATATTTAAATAAAGAAATCAGCAATGCTCCCTTGCGTAGCTGGACAGAGGAGCTATAAATAAATCATAAAATAATTTTATTACTGACCTTTGCAAAGTCTATATCGACTTTTGTTTGGCTATAAAATTGTAAGAACATTACGAATTTGGATACAGCCATACTTTTGCTCACTTGACAAGTTGTGGTTGCGTATTTTAATAAACAAAGACTACGTACCTGACTGTTCTAAAGCCGAGGATTGTTTCCTTTTCTTTTTCTTCTTTTTCTTGCTGCTGCCATTTTCTGCTGATGAAGTTTGTTCTGAAACCATAAATAAAATATTGATAGTCATTTTACCCCACTTTATATCCGTAGTTTAATTCAGTAGTTAAGTTAATTCCATAATTGACAATGATCACTATTAATGCTATTATGTCTTGACACAACCTTTGTGTATTTTTGCATATCAGACTATTTTGGACGTAACAATTATGTTGAAGATTTTTTTTTAATGTCTAGGGTCAGCATCTTTTAGATTACCTGATTTTAGCAGACTGGCGTCTAAATTGGAAGCTTTTTCATATTTATTTGAAGTATTTGTAGGAGAGACATCAGAGCTATCATTGTATGGAACTGAAAAAAAAAAACAGCTTTAGAGCAAAGCCAATCAAAATATTGTTAACATAATAAGTAATAACTGATCCCACGGTAGGGTTTTAGGATGAGCAAATATGACATGTATTTATGTAATTAAATTGTACCATACCTTCTGTCGCACTATTTTGTGATAAACCAGCATCAATAGATTTGTGTTTGTTTGAACTTTCGTTTGTGATGGTGTCTTCACCTACAAATATAAAAAAAAGAAACCATCATTATACAATCACGGTCACTGTATATAGTAATAAGAATTTTATTTTCCTGTATATTTTACCAGTGTTTTTATTGCAAGTAAAATACAAGTTATAGTCTAAAATTAATGTAGAAAGGCAATTATTTTTAGTACAGTCGAGTTCATTAACCTTTTGACCGCCAAAGACGCCAATTCACGTCATCGCAAATCAGTGCCCGTAACGCCACGACGTTATATGGCGGGCC
>BHDV01042452.1:143564-155661 GCA_005406045.1 Adoxophyes honmai | reverse complement strand
CAATTAGTACAGTACAAACTAAAAATGTGAATAACTCAAAACATACCCCGGTCAAGATGTCTTACTATTGAATTAGGGCAGCGATATTTTTAACCCTGTCATCATCCCTATTACATTTGTCACAATGCTGTGGTAGCCCAGCAGTTTCACCGGGTGTCTCTCAAACAGAGGGTCGTAGGTTCGAATCCCAGGCACCTCTGAATTTTTCAGAATTTATGTGCGAAATCGTTTTTTTTTATTTAAGTATTTACCACGAGCTATTCGGTGAAAGAAAACATGAGAAAACCGGCACAACGACGAAGTAATTCAATGCTGTGTGTGAAGCTCCCAATCCTGGCCTGTGCCCATGAGTGGGACTTATTTAGGTTGATGAGATATGACTATAAATTTTTGCATTTAAATCATCACTTGAAGTTTAGAACTATACCCTACGTTTCTACCGTGAAAGCCTAAAGGTAACTGCACCAGTAATGGACAATGGGTCTCATTTAATACCTCGTTAGTCTAAAATTTATCCAAAACCATTCATAGGCAGAAAACCGAAACAGTCACGGTTTTGTTTGACTATGTTTTATGACCACCTCATTCGTGAATATTGGCTGGTTGTTTATGATGAGACATCTTTTGCCTGTAACTGTCTTTTCTGAGTTTATTAGCATGCCACTTGATAAGCAACACTTAGCGCCATCTGACGGGCTGAAACGAAATAGCATTGATGATCGACTTGTTTCACAGATCGGCATTCGCTTCATTTTGTGTACTAGCTGACGATACATTTCTTCAGATTGCGGATAGATGGCGTTTGTTCATTGAAATACAGTGACTGGTTCGTGGCGTAAACTTCTTTCAGCTCGACGTTGTGCATAGCAAGGGCATTTCTTCCGTGAATGTTTGCCGTGTCTCGGGTTTAGATTAACACCTCTCTATTTCTCCCGAGGATTTAGTAAGAGACTTAGGAAATAGGTAAAAGTACATTTTAGGCAAGAGGCTAGCAACCAGCCAACTTAATAAAAAAATATGCCAGAAGTGGCTGCGAAAGTGGAATTGTTACGGTTTTGTTTAAGTAGGATTTCATGTGCTCCTACCCCATGTACAGCATGTACGGCAGGGGCTCTCTGTGTCAAAATGATACAAATTAAATTATCTTAGTTAATGGCCATGATATGGACGTTTACCTGAATCTAAATAGGTAAGTATTGTTCGAATAAATAATAATAATATTAGACCAGGATAGATAGGGCAGGTGGGTTGAGTTCATCAACAATTAACGTAATATTATAACCATTATAATGTATTTGTTTATTTTACGTTAATTGTAAATATTGTTTTTTTTCTCACCTTTATGCGTGTCTACCTATTCTAATTTCAAATGTTTTGTCAATCACTCGAAGTTCAGCAGGAAGAGATCTCTTAAGTTCGTCTTATGTTCGTATTTGTATACGTGTATATTGTCCTGTGCTTGTTATTCCGTCTTGTATTTTTCTACATAAAGAGTTACAAACATACAAAACATCGATGACTTTCCGACCAAAAGTGGTGCCAATTGTATAAAATCGGAAACACATCGAATAATGTACTATATTAACGATGAAATGAACGACATAATATTAACAAATGCTTTTTTGTAATCAAATCGGACGTTTCGCATTGAGACCCAGGTGAAACCTTTTAATGGAGATTTTCTGCGTTGTTAAGGATAATTGCTTAATGGTACTCACAATTGAAACGTTTCAAACGTGGCGGAGAATTTCTCTATATTTATTTCGTTTCCAAATATAAAATAGGCCATTAAATGTCACCAGGCCCTTGAACACCCAAGTGGACGAAGTAATTAGTTGTAATATGGGAAATCATTAATTATTAGCAATTTAACGCAATATATAAGGATATTTTACCCGTGTGGTGTCGGGTCTAGAATAGCACCTCTCCATTTCTTCCGTGGATGTCCTAGGAGGCGACTAAGGAAATGGGTATAGGTAATCTTTAGGCGACATGCTAGCAACCTGTCACCAATACTACCTATTACATCTGTTTTCAAACCCGAAATGATGCTAGAAGTGGCTGCGAAACGTGAAATAGTCATAATCATGGATTCGTCTATTTCACGTTTCGTGTGCTCTGCCTACCCCATTTGGGAACATAGGTGTGATTTTATGTATGTATGTATAAGTATATCTCATTTTGTACCAGATGCTTTATATTTTCACATATTCACATAAAGTCACCGGTAATGGACAAAGAACCAGTAATGGACAATGACTCTTATTTACTACTCACTAAGGAAAAGTCATTTGTTATACAACAATAAATTCACAACTCTATGGTCTTTTAATTATGAATGAAGTGTCTATCACTGGTGCTTGTCAAGTTAAACCGTCCATAACTGGTGCCGTTACCTTAGGTTTTTTTATGAGTGCCCGAGTGCCTCTATGTGTCACACAGACGTAAATATATTTTAATTTTAATGGTTTCTTAGTGAATAAAATAAGATTCATTCATCACATTTAAGTTTTATTTTCGTAAAAAACAATAAATAAAACAGGGCAATATGTAGCGCTTTATTCTATCCAACAAGTATAAAATTATCATCGACTCAACCATTGTACAAAAAAAATACAGGATCATACTTTCTAGCAAACTCTTCTATCTCAAATTCCATCTCAAAACAGAGCAGCATAACAACCTTACATGACATCGGTCTAAGGCGTTAGACAGTCAGCAGGCGAAGAGAGATAGGGACGTTTGTGATTAGAAGGTGACTTGTTTCTTTTGGGTCTCTGCCCTGATGGTGATCTTGGAGGCTTGGAGAGTGGAATCAGAGACGTCGGAGTCGGCGACGAGGGCGCGGAGGCGGGCGGCGCGCTTCTCGCGCGCGGCGCTGCGCTCCGTGAGCTCTGACATCTCGTCTTCGAGATCGGAGAGCCGTGCGCGGCTGGCCTTAGCGCGCTGCGACGCCGCGCTCTCTTCCTCGCTTTTCAGGGCGCTCCACTTGGTCAAAGAATTTTCTTCGTTCAGTCTGCGAGCAATGCGCTTCTCCGTGCGTTCCTCGTTCTCCTGCAGCGCCCGCCTGGCGCCGCTCACCTCGGCTTGGCCGATGCCGACTGTCTCCAAAATTTTGTCCGAAATCCTCATGCGGTTCTCCAGGTTCGACACGGAGTTCTCGAAGTCGATGTCCTCAGCGAAGCGGGACTGCTTTTTGCCGGCGCGCAGACGCTTCAGCGATTCTGTGATCTGTAATTTGATATTTATAGTTACCTTTTTACCACTTACTACCATTTATTTTGCTACATCAACATATGGACAGAAAAATTAAACGTACAATTTCAAATACCAAACAACATTCGATATTTAAAATGAACAATGGGAAATACAAAATCCCTGGACATGGTCTGGTTACGACGTAGTAATTAATACGCTGACACAATGAAAAAAGAAGCCTTACGTCTGGTGAAAATACGAATTCAATTTTCTCTTCTCGCAGATTTATTGGGTAGTGGTTAGGATGATAGTCACCCTTCAGTCGAACAGGGCGACATGTGTTTTGTGTAAAATATTAATCATTTTGTGGTATTTAGTTCCATGTATCATCAAAATGAGAAATATTAATGCGAGGTTAATTAACATAAATGAATGGGCCAACAGCATTAGTATTACGATGATTATGTCGGCGAATTTGATTCCTGCAAATATAATAAATATGGCAGTAATTCTGTCTCTTTGTTATTAATTCGGTTTTCGGTGTAGGTACTCACATTGAGTCCCATGGAAGGACTTGGGCTTTTCAAAAAAAGTTGTCTGTGAAAACGGCTGCTTACGTTAAAATTACTAAATACACTTTAGTTTAGTCGTATTACTTAATACCTACCATAATTTATGATCAACCGACTTCGAAGAAAACTCTAACGCACGATTCATAATTCCATCTACATTTACTTAAGAACTTGATACGTTAGACCTTTAGCAGTGCAAATAGGAAGATGAATTCGTACTGAAGGAAGCTAACTTCACGGAACCACGCGAACGCGTACTCACAGACGTCGAGGTACCTAAACTAATTCAAAGTCTAAATTAATACCAGCTTCTCATTGATCAGAACTTACATGTTTCGTGTTTACAACATTAAGAATCTCCAAGTTTCTAAACAGTGGGGAGTTGGAAAGCAGGGTACGAACTAAATTTTAACATTGGAATTTGTAACCCTTGTTACGGACTGGGTGTGTTGTGGGAGAACTTATTTCTTTTGATTTAGTTTCACACGAACATGGTTAGAAATTTATGACTTAACAAACTATTGAGTTTACACATAGAATATCAAATTGTTAAAATACTACTAGGAGTTAAATTAAATACTCATTTACATGGGCGTAGCCAGAAATTTGTTAAGATGAGATATCTTCACAACTACTATACAATAGACTACCCGTACATTGCTACATCCACGTTTAGATATATATTCCTATGCCTAAGATGAATGAATGCGATTATCTAATATATACCAAAGTCATTCAGAGAACAAGGTGCTCCAGTTGATTGTTGCAAATGAGAATGTTAACAATCATCGTTATCAGTCTTGCTCATCCTCATCATCCTCTTTTATCTAAGGTTCGAGTTTAAAATTGTGTTAAAAGTGTCATGGTAAAAGGGTTTGTCTATGTTTGGTTGCATGTGCTCTGGCCACCACATTTGGGAATACAGGCGTATACAGTAAACGACTATGATGTATGTATCGTTATCAATGTCACATTTAAATATAATAGCAGCTAAATACACTAATATTCACTAGCTGTGCCATGGGTGTTAAATTTTTTATATCAGATATTGTACTTTTATATAGTTTTGGAGCCGTTGTTTGAGTTATCAGTAGGTATGCAGCCATTATCGATTTATAAATAGTGTAACTAACACGACTTTCTTTTATATGTTTAGTTGTATGAAGGCCTGTATGAATTTCATTTAACAATTGATTGCGTTTTTATTTCCATAAAATATTTAAGCCCTTGATTTAATTGTTATCAACTGAAGCCGCTGCGCGACTTGATCGTTTGGGACGCGCTACCTATATACAGGGTGACACAGAAGACGTGATACAAAACCAGCTTATCCGACTCAGTTGTTGAAAAATAATGTAATGCGATTAGTGAATTATTAAGATTGGCCTTGCTTAACTTTTATTAAATTTCTAACAAAAGTAAAAATTTAAATCTTGAATTATGGACACCCTACAGCAAGTGATTAGCTGTCATATCAACTTGTAAAATAATTTTATCTCGGCACTCAGTGTCAGGTAATAATAATTGCGATACTAGGTGCTTTCAGCAAGTTCTAATAATGCATTCATTCGAATAATAAGCCAAGTTGAGTTGTTTTTAAATTTTATTTTTAAACTACATAATAAAATTGTGTAAAGTTCTTAAATGTACGTAAACAGGTGCTCGATATGATCACCACCCTCTCGGCACCACAAGTCTGCACGTCGTCTTAGATTCGACTTCAGTCTACCGAGTACAAACTCGTTTTCTACGACGGCATCTAAAGATTGTATTATTTTTTCACGGAGTTCTTGCATGATGGTGTTGTATCCTCGTTGGTAAATTTATACGCCTTTTGATGTCACTTCACAAAAAACTACGCTACGGGGCGGCCACGCGACTGGACCACCGCGTCCAATCCAGCAGTCAGGAAACTGTTGGTTCAGAGATAGACACGAACCCGCAAAGAAAAGTGAGCTGGAGCCCCGTTTTGTTGAAAATACATGTTTTCTATGTTATGATGTGGAATTTCTTGCAGTAGAGTTGGTAGTACATTTCTTAGCAGGTCTTTGTACTTGGTTCAGTTTAGGGTAAGTAATAAAATATGGCTCTATGACACAATCGTTGAGGATTCCCGCCCAAACATTTAACGAAAAGCGAGTTTGAAAATAATCTCAGCAGATGAGGATTTACGTCGGACTACCAATGCTCGTTGTGGATATTTATTTTAACAAACCTAGCCTGCTAAAAGTGGCTTCATCTGTCCACAAAATATTCTGGTGTAGGTTTGATAGCAACCACTGGCAAAATTGCACCCTTCTGGGGTATCTGCTAAAACGATGTCGTCCACCCTTTAGAAATAAAAGTGATGAAATCCTTCGGTGTTTAGCAGACGCCAAATAGAGTTGTCCCAAATCGTGATGCCGCTTTTCTAGTGCTGGCTTCTGGGTAACGTTGCAAATACCTGAGTGCTCTCGTTCTGATAGCGTCTGAATATCGTAGTTTTCTCTACTTTGAGTATGTACTGGAACTCTAAATTGACCAAAACTCCTCAAATTTTGGACTGTAGAGTTTATAACAGCCGGGTTGGAGTTGGAGACTCGGGGTATCTTAGGCGAAACAGGGTTTGTGTTTGCACCGTGATCGATGACCTAAAATAAAGTGCCACCATGTCCAACAGCTTAATATGGGTGTACGGATAGGCAAAAGACATCGTAACATAACACTAAACTTGAACTTATTCAATTCGATACATTTTTGGGAGAGAAACTCATAAAAACTAGAAATCAATTCGAGATGTTTGTTATGACAAGTAACGTCACCGTGTCAGAATGTGTTTTATTCATCAATTACCGGCAAAGATAAAAGAGTATTTACTATGAAACTGATTTCAAACTTTTTACACTTAACAAGTTGTGTTAGGGTAACCATGAGGAGCAGAAAATAACAGGACTAATTAAAAAAATGAAAAACGATACTTCCAATTAGTTAAACAATACGGGACATGGTGGGATCTTTAAGTATTAAGGTAACTTCTATAAATAAATGGTTTTGTATTACGTCTTCTGTGTCACCCTGTATAACAAACAAAAGTAAGATTAAGGGATTAACCTACTTCACGATATTTTTATTTTTGGCATCAATAAGAATATTTCAACTGGCACCTGCCTTCATTGTAATTACCAATCACGAACATCATCGTAATAGTACAAAATGAAGCATGAAATCATCAGTGATGCCAAGACAGTAATGTGCGCTATAAATCTCCCGTCTTATACAATTTATTTATAAACAGCCTCGACGTCATCAAGCAAAATACACGCTTTTACGTTTCAGGTGTTTAGAGAAAATACTACTGAAGTCTATTCTGGTGAGGTGCCGTACAGCATGTACGATTTCAAACGCTAAAAGGGTTACTAAATCCGCTTCGAAGCGGAAGCCAAGTGACGCATCTTCAAGGCGATGCGTCAGTTTTGGTGCATATTTTGTTATGATTTTATGATGTTAGAATATTATTATCACGTTCACCCATCGCTGAAATACTTTGGTGTTCATTCAGTCGCAGTATTGTGTATCTTTCGTGTAAGTGAATTTAGAAGATAAATTGATCGAGGAATTGATTTCAGTAGTAAAATTATGGATTATTGTTAGACAATAATTATTTATGCTAGTGATAAAAGGCTTTCCATGCGTTTTAAGAATTAATAATTACTGGTAGTCAGTCCTACATTTCTTGGCAAATGGTTAAATTTCGCTTCCTCCTATGTGGTGTGTTGTGGTGTCCGGTAACATCTGTCCATTTTCCTGGTAGATACCTACTGTAGGTGGCGACAAATTATGACAATGCCGTGTTTTGTGTGGTTTAGACAACAAAATGTCAACTAGTCACTGTTATGCCGGTTTCATCTTTGTTTAAACCTAAAATTATGATAAAAGTGGTTTGATAATACAGCCGTGATGTTTATGTGTGTAATTATAACGTAGGTAAAGGTATATACATATTTTGAAACCCACTCCCTATCACGGCTCCCATTTCTCATCTAGATGTTTACTTAGAATATTTAGATGATGATTAATGACAATTTATGATTGCTAATGTTATTAATATAATGCCCGCTGTGAACGCGTCGCTAATTATAAACCTACGCGTGAGTAGTCAAAGGACGTCACAGTTTATAATGCACTCCAAAAATAGATACCTCTAAATATTATTTGGCGAATTTGTACTCGCTGAAATTAAACTTTAAATAGAGCGTTGTTCCAATGAGCGTTGCCTCATTTTTATATCTCCCGTTGAAACGTTCAAATACATGTAGGAAAATTTAAAATAACGCAGTCTGCTATTTTAACATTTAAATTTAACAAATATTATAACATTTCGTCAAAAAACCGTAGTATGTAGTCAAATATAAAACAAAGTCTGCACGCCTGCCTAAATATTGATTACAACGCACCGAGACTGTAGATTGTGTTACAAAAATACCGAGTTATTTAAATATTGGACTCGTTATGTACCTATAGCCGTTAGATATACCTACAGTGTGGAAAAACAAGTTGGTTTCTAGAGGGAAATTACCTGAAATCCTTGAGTTGGTTCATTTTATAGAAGACATTGTTATAATATTTTTTAATAAAACTGCATTCGATGCGATTACATCAATAAAAAAAGATTATTATTTTTCGACACTTATCGATAGGATTATTATTTAGAATAAAATTTCTCTAAAAAACATTCGGTTTCTAAAATATACATTATGATATTTTTTTAGTTGTAAGTAGTTGGTTCGAGTAACATTTAGGTAATCTTTGGATGCAGTTTTGTTTCTTTAAAAATAGTTAGGATGGCAAGTGGTTTCTCTCCAAGGCCCGACATATTTTTCCATACTGTGTATACCCAGTGTTGTAAAGATATAGTTGAAGTAGCATTTTTGACTGTCAGTTCTCGTTTGAATTACGAGTAATTTTGATCAGCACCAGCGTAGCACATTAGAATACCGTTTCAAACGTACTTCTTTAAAAACATCTTAACAAAAAGTGAATTATACATCCATGCCAAACAAAAATAAATGTTCACGTCACGGAGACTATAATAGTTTTATATTGCTTACCACGTCTTCAGTTTGAGATAAGGCACGTTTCAATCAGAACCAGCACACAGATCAAATGTCATGTTGATCCGACCGATTTTTGTAATAACTAAATTAGAATGGTTTGGGCAGGATTATGAAACGTGCTCGACAGCGGGAGAAGGTTAGTGTCAACATTTATTTAGATTCAAATGTCTGATGAAATCGAAGCTTTGCGCGAAAATACGGGCTGTAATAAGATGTTACGTTATTTAGCGGATCTTTGTAATTACAAGAGAACATTTTCGAAGCGTGGTCGCACTTTAATGTTATGATTGTAGGCAATTTAGATGCCTTTCCTACGAGACCCCTATAATACCTACATGAAGGTAGGTACCGCAAAGCACGCGGTTAGTTACTACTCCGACAAATTTAATATGATACGCGTACTTAAAGGAGGTTGAAACATCCCATTAATAAGACTATTAAAAAATAATACAAAAGATATTATTCGCTTTGATGGTAGTTAAAAGGATTCTTTCACGAAATATAAATTAGGACCTCGCCGCTTGTGAACTGCAGCTTATGTGATAAAAACAACCTATGTTATTACCCGTGAAGTGGTGGGCTTAGAATAACATCTCCATTTCTTTCATGGATGTCTAGGCGATTATATAAGGAAATAGGTTAAGGTAACCTAGAACTACTATATACCTCTACCTCTTACATCAATGATTCAACCTAAAGGTATGCTAAAACTGGCTGCCAAACCTGAAAAATAGTCTTGGTTCCAACTATGTAACGTTTCGTGGGATCAGTGTATTCCTATTGTGTGCTTTGCCAGGGGAATACAAAGTCTTGCTTATTTTTCTAAATGACTGTAGCCAACTTACATCTTCAGAGAGGTCTTCCTCTTCAAGAGCCGAAGACAGGGGCCTGCCTCGCGAGGCGCGGGCGCCCCTCGAGTCAAACAGCTCGTCGCGAGGCGCCTCGATGTCATCCAGCGCGCTCTTGATGCGATTCTCGACATCAGAACGGATCCTTTCACGGTCGCTTTGATCTACTGCCACGCTGGCCGATTTGCCGTCCAGCCTGTCCAGCACTGGCCGGTAGTAGCTCTCTCCTTTGTCGTAGTTGCAGTCGTATACGCGCGTGCGCCGGGTTCTTCCTAGACGGCTCATGGTTGCGGATTCTGGGTAAGACAAGCAAAAAAGGATAAGTATTTTTATTGAGTTTAACTTAACAAATGATTTAGAAGCTTAGAAGTAGGACATTGCCGTTGTTAAAGCAACGCGCGAAAACTACCTCTCGATGCTCGACCCGAAAAGGGTAAAAAATAGAACGGCGATCAACTTTGCTCATATTCCCAATGTATTTCGATCATTCCGATATGGATGTTTTTTTGAGTCAGATATCTAATTAACACGTTGGTTGCCCACGTTACTTCAGCAGAAGGGTTGATCCCACCAGTGATGCTCATGGCAGCCAACGTGTTAATTATGATAACGAGTATTCACGTTTGTGACATTTGCGATACAATGCGCTTGATTGACATGTTTTGACATATCGAGGCTGCGCCTAACCGTGACTTTGTGTATCTCGTTAGTGATTGCCCGATCACACATGAGGAAGTTTCCGTGTCATCTGTGTGCATAGAAAAATCTAAATTTCTAACAGATCACTCTGATCATTTGACTCCATTTGAGCAATTCAGAATGACAAAATTTCATCGTAAAATTTGAACTTTTAACCTTTTGACGAATCCTTTTATAACCCTGCGCTTTTGTATTTAATCGGAATTGTCTGCAACTATTTGTATTTGTCATACATAAAGTTACGTGCAATCAACATTCCGATACCCTTTCTGACACAGTATTGTTTCATTTTCGATTAAAATTTGTTTTCTGGATGTTTTATTACGGCTACTGCGCTTCCTGTATTGACTGATGAGTAGGTAGGGACATACAGAGCTCGTGCTAGGGATACTAGCTTTTCCGGTCGCTTTTCCAGTCGGTACCAATAAATAAGTACTTAGGTAGGTAAGTAATGATCGTATTTTCTGCAATTGCAGCGTATAAATTATAACTTAGTGCGTCTTTGGGAACATTTTTCAACTTTACTTAAGACTGTAGATAGATAGTAGATATCATGATATAATTATTCATCTTGTGATTTCCTCAGCAGCAGGGACACCACACACACAGCACGAAATCAGTTCGTTTGGCAACAGGGCGTGATAATAGCGATTGGTTGACCGACTACCTCCGTTTTCATCGTATTTTTATTGTTTACATAGTAAATGTTATGTTAACAATTATTTACCTAAACTCACTACAAATCTTACCTTACATTATGCCGGTTCAAAGTAAACAAGTAGGTACTTTTACGTTTTTTATTAATGATTTATGAATTCTGGAGAAGTGGTCGCTAAGGAAACCTACATCTTGTATTTGCGTTTGTGTGCTGTAGTGCGATTGCTGGGAAAATTGCTTACTATTTAATAACAATTAAACGTTGCACAAATATAGATCGGAGTGGAAGATCTGTATAACTTTCACATGTATAACTTTATCCATTCGATCAACAATTTAGTTTTAGATTTCAGATTTAAAAAAAAGTTTCTTTACTTTATAGTAGGTTTACTCAAAGTTTACTACAAGACAGGATCCATTTTCTCTCCGTTGAAATTTTACTCTACCTGTTCTAAAATTGTGGAACCTTACGTGTCGTAATCGGAAGAAAATGTTACATGTTACCTATGTTAAATATATTTTACTATCAATACTACAATTTTGTCTAAGTTCATTGTTATTGTTATTTAGCAGACCAAATTTTAATAATCTGCTTGTAAACATTGTGTTATGGAATTATTGGATGCGTTGAAACACGTCGCTTCATATTTACCCTCCTTTGATGTTTCCAATGTACATAGGTAAATATAATGCATGTATATTTGCGCAAAAGTCGATATTGAAAATTTCGATGCAAAATTGAAATGGATTCGACTCTACTGGCGCGCAAATTTTATGCCGCAAAAATGTTACAATATTTTCATATTAAGCATAAATAGATAAAAACGGTTTTGATGTTCCTAAACCTAAGTAGGCTTATTAACGGTCTACTTTGCGATTTTTTACTGTCAAAGCAAGTTTGTTATATAAGGCTCTTTTTAAAGTTAAATAACCTTTTTTTAATATAACGCCTGTCCCTATTAAAATGGTCGGATCTGCAAATCGGCAACTTTACAGGAGAGCGATTCAAAGTTTATTTTGCTTATATCTT
>BHDV01042452.1:75725-119488 GCA_005406045.1 Adoxophyes honmai | reverse complement strand
AAGAGCACATTAAAATCTATAATATTACCAATTTTCAAAACTCCCGGAAATCTTTCCAGGCAAAACTACCCGATGACCACACTATTAACACACTGAACAAAATAAGACAGTTGTTACACAAACTCTACGAAATACGAGTAAGCTCTTGGTTCGGATCTGTTATTTTAGTCCGAACGCATCTTTATGAACTAATTGGAGTGGATTGTTCAGTGCGTCTCACGGCACAGAAAATTTCATTCGTGTGATACCGGTGTAGTACGTTGGTACTCCTAAACCTAAGCCTCCATTTCCTTTATAAGGGCCTAATTAGTAGGTGGTTGTAAGAACAGTTAAGCTGTGAAACAAATTATACGATTACAAATATAATGAAAGCAAAATTTAATATAAGTACGAAAAATTCAAAAGTTTAAGATTGTTAATAGTGTTTTTGACACGAACATTTTGTGAAAGGAGAGGTATTTACCTGAATATAAAGTTAAGTAAAATAATGACAGACCTTCTAATTATTATTACTGTGTTCTTAATTGTTATTAGTGTTATGTTGGAATAAGTGTTGTTTTTATTTTAGTTTATTTCTATTAAATGCTGCTGTTTATGTCATTTACTTTTCATATCTTATTTTGAGAAACAGTAACATTGGCGGACGTTGCGTCTTTTAATTCCGTAATAGACAATGGACAGACTCGAGCAGAGAATAATCTCAACGATTTGCAAAACAGATTCTTTTATTTCTCTGAATTCATTGTTTCATACTTATTAAGTATTATTATTAATGTAGATAAATTTCTGAGCCTTTGTTGCTTTGAGGTCCGTTTTAGAAATAACCAATATTAATCATGGCGAAGATAAATATCATCGCTTTGAAAAGACGTCGGGATTATAATTATGTCTGCGGCGTTTTTCTAATTTGTAGGATCTAACACGTTCAACTTCTAGTTTCGGATAAACTATTTAGTTTATCCGAAACTAGAAGTTGAAAGGATTTCCTTTGATGGAAAAGTGCTACACATTATTATGATTGATTTCATTTTCGGCACGACATATTCCGTTTTCGGCACATTTTAGTTAATAAATTATACTATGAAATACTTGTTTTTGTCTTTTATTTGTATTGATTAATATGCATGTGCAAGCTGGTCGCTCGTTCCCTAAATATCAAAATTGCAAAATACTAGATTGCCGACATTACCTGCTTATCAAAAGATCAGATTACCGGAATACCAGATTTTCTTTAAACTATGTTCGTTTTTAGATCGAAACAACCTTTGCGAGCCTTTTGTTTTCGTTATCTGTTATTAGAGGAATTCGGTTTTAAATGGAACATGGTGTATTGAGAACATGGTACTTTACAAAACTGTAATAAAAACGCACATAGTATAAAATCCTGGTATTCCGGGAATCTGATATTTTGATGAGCAGGTATGTTGACAATCTAGTATTTTGTAATTCTGATACTTAGGGAACGAGCGAACCAATTTGATTCCTAGGCCACTAGAACCATGTCGTAATAAATTTATTTATCTTCTATGACATTGATTGTTGCATTACGCATGTCGTAATGACATCTTAACTTTTTCGAATGTATCATCGATAATCAATGGAAAGGAGTTTGTTTAGGTATCAATAACTTTCATGTCATAGATCATCATCATCAGTATGAAAACTTAAAATACTTTTCTGCCAAAACTTCACTGAAAGAGTATCGACTATTTGTTTCTCTGTCACACTTGCGTTTAAAAGAAGGTTAACTGGAATTTTCACTGTCTGATTGTCAAACTTTCTTTTTTAATTTCATGTCATGGAGCTAAATCGTTTAATAGTACATTGAGTATCTAGGGGAGGAAATGGAACATTATTAACGAGAGGCTGTTAGAAGCCCGACGCCGCAGGCGGAGGGCTTTTATGACTCGAGTTCATAATGTCCTTTACTCCCCGTGTTACACACAATGTTTTTCATCACATTTGCGAGGAAAAACTAAAAATTAAAGAAAATAAATGACATCACGTCACCGCACCGCGCTAATTCTGCTTGCGCTGTCACTGCTGTCAGTGCGTTTAGGTCTATTGTCACTTTTTTTAATCATATACCACAGACAAGAACTATGTTTCGCACAGAATGCGAATGGTCAACAGCCAGATTCTGCCAAAAAGGTTCAAACGAATTTACGAAAAAAACATATTAAAAAACGCGTTGACATACATCCAAAGTATTAAATTAATACAGTTTCATAATGCATACATTAATTTTGCATTTAAAAACTGGCCCTTAAGTTTTAATAGCAGAATTTTTATTTTTACATTTGTAACCTCCTTAGTCTGAACTAACGTACCTATACTAACTTTTGCAATTTTTAAAACTAAACTTTACCTCCCATAGGATGTAATGATAACTCCCGCGGTTACAATTTAGGCCTTTGTACTAAAGGATACGCTCTTGTAATAACACCATTGACGAGCAAGTGTGATGAAAAACTCATTACGATTATTTCATACTAGCTTTTGCCCGCGGCTTCGCATGCGTTAAATTCGGGCTAACACAGAAGAGATTTCGGAATTATTAGTAGGAAGCGCCCGCCAGAATAACCAGCAGATAGTAGGTTTTTTTCCTACTTTCTCGACACTTATCGTCATATTTTGGAAAATTCAAACAAAATCTTTATAAATTGTAGCCTATGTGCTATTCTGATGTATAAGCTACATTACTGTAAAGTTTCATTAAAATCCATTCAGTAGTTTTTGCGTGAAGGAGTAACAAACATCCATCCATCCATCCATCCATACTCACAAACTTTCACGTTTATAATATTAGTAAGATTGTGATTGGAGAGTTGATAATTGTTTGACCCGCACCGACGTTGTCATTATCTATAGTCAATGCAACAAAGTTCTATAGTGGCCTAGGAATCAAATTGGTTGACTATACGATGAGGATATCGAAAGTAGAGTAAAAGCGGGTAATGGAAAGAATGGAGCACTTCACTCCATTCGTCAGGACATTTCTAAGAATGCTCGTCTGGCTATTCACAACGGTGTGCTAGTACCTACTTTGATGTATGGCAGCGAGAGTTGGGTGTGGCAGAAGAGACATGAAAGTAGAGTGAATGCAGTTGAGATGCGTTCTTTGCGAAGCATGAGTGGTATTAAACTTACTGATAGGGTGCGTAATAGCGTGATTAGAGAGAAGTGCCGTCTGAAAGAGTATTGTAACAAGGGTAGAGAAAGCGCTCGTTCCCTAAATATCAGAATTGCAAAATACTAGATTGCCGACATACCTGCTTATCAAAATATCTGATTCCCGGAATACCAGATTTTCTTTATACTATGTTCGTTTTTATATCGAAACAGCCTTTGCGAGCCTGGTGTTTTCATTATCTGGTATTAGAGGAATTCGGTTTTAAATGGAAAATAGTGTATTGAGAACATGGTACTTTACAAAACTGTAATAAAAACGAACATGGCATAAAAAAAATCGGCAGCTATGTCGGCAATCTAGTATTTTGCAATTCTGATATTTAGGGAACGAGCGAGAGAAAGGCATGCTGCGTTGATTTGGGCACGTGGAGAGAATGGATGTAGCAAGGATATGTAAGCAAATTTACAAGGGAAGTGTCTTAGGGCAAGTCGGTCGAGGGCGCCCTCGAAGAACGTATATCTACCAGATCGGCGATGTACTAAAGGGAGACCAAATCAGGAGTACCCGAAACCATCGAGCTTGTATGACGAGAGTGATGAATGTTAGTGAAGCGAAAGAAGTATGTCAGAATAGAAGCGAATGGCGCTCTATTGTCTCTGCCTACCCCGCAGGGAATAAGGCGTGACGGTTATGTACTCGTATGTATGATTAAAATATAACATTTTAATAAATATTATTTTATTTTATTACGCAAGCAAAGTCACAAGTATTTCATAGTACCTATGTATAATTTATTTACTAAAATGTGCCAAAACAAAAATATGCCGAAAACGGAATAAATGTCCAAAAAGAAATGTGCCGAAAAAGGAATCAATCCATTATATTGCATATTACGAAAATAACAGGAATCAAAAGTAGGTAAAATCGACTAATGTTTTATTTTAATGTCGTTGAAACTGCAAGTTAGTAACCATCGACATGCAGCAGCAGACGTGTCGCTGTGACACTACTGACGTGACTGACACCATCTGGGCCGCCATTTTGGTACCATCTGGGCCGTAAAACCAATGCGCTTGAAACAATCAGTTTTGTAATTCGTGTTTTAAGATTCTTGTGATTTCTAAACTTGAAATTTAAGGTTCTGGATTTTCAGAAATCACGACGTTTTGAAAATATTGTATTTTGTTATATTGCTTCATAAAAAAAAAACGAGATATCAAACAAGTTTGGTAGTTTGAGAACCTAAAATTTTGTAAATAATAATGGTTGCAGCGGAAAGAGCGTTTATATTTTAGCATTCGTAGTAAGTAACACGACAGCTAACGATTTGGCGCTGGGTAACATCGTCGGCTGCTGCGTCGTCGACTAAGAACTTGCGCCTTTATTCACGCGACGTTGACTTTCTTGCTCGCCTTTGACACGGACGAGGCGGCGCTCTTGACGGAGGCGGCGCCGGTGGCCGCGCCGGCGCTGGCGGGCTCCTCCGCGGCCGGCTCCTCCGCCAGCGCAGGCGTCGCCGTCACGGACTCGTTGCTGAACTGCTCCTCTTGCGGCAGGTATATTCCGAAACGATCCTGGTGGGCATTTTGTGTTACTCATACACAGGATGTCATATCATATCATAACAGGATGTGACGACATTTGACTTAAAATAGGACTAAAACAGAACTGGTAATCGCAAAATTTGTAAAAATAAAGTTTTGAATTTTGAATTCAAATTGTTCAAGCCGTTTTCGATTAAAAGTACACTAATAATGATAATAATCCGCTGTTATTTAAAAGATTGATTCCTTTTTCGGCACATTCCTTTTTGGACATATTCCGTTTTCGGCATATTCTTGTTTCGGCACATTTTAGTAAATTAGTTATACTACGAAATACTTGGGTCTTTGCTTGCGTAATAAAATAAAATAATATTTATTACTAAAATATTATATTTTAATCATAAAAATAAAAGACAAAACACAAGTATTTCATAGTATACCTTATTTATTAAAATGTGCCGAAACAAGAATATGCCGAAAACGGAATATGTCCAAAAAGGAATGTGCCGAAAATGGAAAAAATCATTTAAAATACCGCTCGTTTCCCATAAAACTTATTATACGAAATTGCCGATATACCAGATCATATAAAAATCTACTAAGTACACTTTCGATACTGATCTAAAACTCGGATTACTAAATCGCATGAATCTTAAAATGCTGATAACAGGAAACTGGCTGTTTCATGTAGATTGTTCTACGAACTGGGCGTCTTAAAATCTGGTATTCCGGGAATTCGGTTTCAAAGAGAGTAAGTAATAATGGTATATTGATAACTTGATAAGTTGTTTTTAAAAGTACCTGTCACCTCAAAACCTAAATAATACTGTGCTAGAAGTGGCCACAAAACGTGAAATAGTTATTGTTTTGTCTATGTATAGGTGAAAAACTTAAGTAAGTCACCTGTTGTATGTGTGAGTAACGTGCGCGAATAGACATTCTATTGTCAAAATTTGAAATATATCGTATGGTTTGCCAACTCATTATTTGTTTATCTTTCAAGTTTGATTATTCATGTCCACTTATGATTGACACGACAGTAACAATAAGGTATGAATAGTTGTCAATATGAAGTAATTTGTCTTCGTATTTTTTGCGTCGTTCATTGCAAGCTGTACACAACTACATACAACAGGTGACTTACTTAAGTTTTTCACCTATAGCGTTTTGTGTGCTCTGCCTACCCCGTTTGGGAATACAGGCGTGATTGTATGTATGTATGTATGTTTTTAAAAGGTAAAACGAAAATGGAATAATTCGCGATTTTAATATTTTTCAAATCACGTACATCAGAAATGAGTGGTATATACTTCATAGACATAGGTAGAATTTACAGCAATCTAGGAGAGTGAAAGTTGGTCGTATGATATAGAGCTAAAGATATTGATCCTCACAACCCCTAAAATGTCATGAGCCCTTGAGAAGACGCGCTTCAACAAGGCATACCATAAGAATATCAGGAATGCCGTTGTTGTCAAGAATGCTTTTTGGGGCAAAAAATATATTTGAGTTCTTAGCGCGGCCCACAAAATCTTGAGACTTTTCGTGACGTAATACAGTCTCTAAGCTAGCTACAGCGACGACTTACTAGTATCTACTGCGTTGGTTTGGTATGCACTCAGGTGACTGAAGTATCCCACGCCTGCAGTGAATGTACGACTGAATTCCCTGCATGTCAGCTCCTCTTCGAAGTAATCGTCGCAGCATAACAAAATACCTACTCACCACTTAAGGATATTACTACTATAATATTCTCAGGAGTCCTATTCTCCTCAATAGTCTTTATCAAGTAAGCTACCTTAATATATGTTGGCGTCATAATTTGTGGTTGAATTTGCGTTTGGATTTTTTCGTTGCTTGCGTATAACGGTGACCAATCACAGAGGACAGACCCAATAGAGAAATAATGTTGGCCACCCAGGCCCGCAAACAATTAGTGGTTTTTGCCACTTACTTAACTAACGTCACCGTCACAGAAACTGTACAGAGCCAATAACCACAGAGAAAAGGCACTAGCGTGACACGCGGTCTTGGGCCGGCTAATCGCCTTGATGGTTTGGCGGAATCGTCTCCGAACAACCAAACAACCAAAATGACATTAGTACTCTAGAAGGTTTGTCCTCTATGCCAACAATCTATGTCTTCTAGACTAATAACTGGGATTAAATCAGGTACAATTATAGACGTTCTGCCGTAAAACTTACCGCTAAACCGTTACTTAAAGAGAAATGGAAACGATAAGAGTAAGTGCTCAAGATGAAAATGTGATCTTACCTTCGGGTATCTGTTGTACCCGAATTGCGGATGACACTTGCACGGTCGAGGTGGAGGATTCTTGTAACTTTCGTGAGACGAAATTAGGCTTTTCGGCGTCGGCGGTGTTTCATAACCTAAGTTAAAAATTGGTACATCTTAGACTTTTCAACCCCTAACATAGTAACTGTGCCTACAATATACAGTATGAGTATACATGGCGCTCGTTCAACCACGAATTCCAGAGGCTATAAGAAGTAATAAATGTTATATGAACTTAGGTCGAAACACGATTTTTTTTTATAATTTTCATACATAATAATTGCTAATGTCGTATAAACGTGCCTTAATAATAGTAAAAAAAATCGTGTTTCGACCTAAGTTCATATAACATTTATTACTTCTTATAGCCTCTGGAATTCGTGGTTGAAATCTCTCGCAATGCTCACGAGCACCATGTATATGAAGTTTATATGAGTATTACCTACTAGTGTCAAGTAAGAGCATACCTACCAATTAGCTCAATGTAACGTAACGTAGAGAACTTTAAACACTTGTTGCTCTGATAAGTATTCTTGAGTAAAATAGGCATTAGCAGTAATGGTCATAATTTTATTGTACCTACTAGCCCTATCTGTGCACGAGTTCATTGAAAAGTTAGAAATTTCCCCTCATGCTATTACAGTGTCTCTAGCTGCGGAACTTAGTTATAAACTAAAATGTGCCGTTGTTCAAAATGTAGATACATGCAGAGGATCGCGTTTAATAAGGCTTCAACGTGATTAATTATTCAAGCCCGCAAGGCGAAATTTTACATGCATTCAGCTTCATTAGGCATGACCTGTGAGGACAAATGCCAAAACAGATATCCAAATTCCACGTTTGCAATGCACTGGCTAGGCAAAATCCATTACTTAGGTTTAGCCATTCAATTTTGCAAGTAGAAAGCATGTCGTTACATCAAAGGTGTGCACTCTGAAAAGCAACAACTAAGAATATTCCGCGAACTCTAACAGTATCTATTAAATCCCTGTCCCAGGTTAGCCGTAACATAATAAATATATTTGCACTGTAATCGTCAAGGTGTATAAGCGCATAACTTTATTCGATGTGTGAGTATTTTTACCATTCTCTTTTTCCGCCATTTTGGTATTGTGTTGATGTTCTATGTAATTTTTCTTTTCTTGTTGACATAACCATAAATAATTATCCTATTTCAACTTTTTAGTGTTCACAAAAATAGACCAAAATAAAAATCGGCGCAGGTACTATATCCATAGAGTTTAAGACTAACCTTTTCCGCATTTTATAGTGCTTCGACTTACAGCTGCTATTCCAAGTTTTTCCTACCTTTAAAATTTTTTTGGCGACGTAAAGTTCGCTTCTGTTTCTTTCTCATTCTTTTCTCCCAAGCGATTTCAGCGGCTGTAAATTAATATTGCTGCGTTAGTATTGTCGACCTTTAGCATAAAAAACAAGTAAAACTGATTTTAAGAGTAGTTTTACCAATTCTCTCTTTTTCCAAGATAATTATCTCAAATAACTTGTAGGCGGAGAAAAACAGTTCCGCTATGTCTATCTTGATGTCCTGGACAGGTATCTCCATAGCTTCTTCCACGGCCTTCATCAGCTCCACGTAGGCCGTGTCGTAGCGGAGTGCCAGGTCGTCGACCCGGCTGTAGATAGCCTTGTCCACCGTGTTTGAGACGAGGGCAAACATGACCTCCTCCAACGTCGGGTCCGGCGTTTTCACAGGCTCTAGCGGACAAAGCAGTGTCAACCACCAGCGGTGTAATTAAAAAAAGGCACAAATAGCACGGGAAATTTTTCAGATCCACGCTGTGCACGTTGAAGAGTGTAGACGTTAAAGAAAAACAGCGGAATCAAAGGTCACTGGTATATTAGTGGCTAGTAATCTAAAGAGATGTGTATAATCTAATTGAATGAAAACTACGATTTAGAGATGAATGATGTTGATAATAGAGGGAACTATTTTCCTCTTATGGTGGCTACTGTAGCTAAACCCGAAATTTGTAAAGACGGTCGTGTACCTGTACTATAAATACGTGATGCAAAATACTCCAGTAACTCTACTACAGTACTCCTCGTAACACTCGCATGCGATGTATACATATTTATTTCAATGTCTACAAATTATGCTCAATAAAATAAAAACCCAAAAACATTTATAAAAAGAGCACTGATTAGTATTTACACATACAAAGAGTTAACGAACTTACTGTAGCTTACCTACTTGTTTACATATTGTGATGTACATAAGAATATTAAAACCAGGATGGCACTAATGAGAATAGTCTAAGAAAAACTGAAACCACAACCGTTCAGCTATTAAATGTTTAGAACTAAAAAATGACAACGACAATGGTAGATGAACGATAGTTGTCTAAAATCTGGGCTATAAATCACCCAGGTTAATCTGTACTACGCTAAAATTCTAAGTAGGTAGATACTGGTTCATTGGTGCATATGGACGTTTGGTTGAATAATGCAAATATAAGTTTCGAGACCGTAAAATTCATTGAGGTGATGTGGGACTGTATTTACAAAAATATATATGTGCTTTATTTTGTTGGACCCTTCATATTGTTAGCACAAGTACCTAAAGTTAAAAGATTATTTTAGAGCTGACTGCTTTTTTATCTATTGTGCCTAATTTATTGTAATGTTTTTAAAAATTGTACTACACAAGCACTCACTTATCCTCCAGTGTAAGGTCATTGACTTACAAATTCTTTAGGGACCTATGAAATTGAGTATCTTCATAATAGATTGTTTTACCTGGCGTAGGCAACGTCGTTTCCGAAGTTATAATGGAAATGAACGACGAAGACATCGTGTTAGGAGTCGCAAGAACTGGAGTGGGAACCTTCCACGGCTCTGGTGGGAAATGCTTTAGGATGATTTTCTTTAAATCGGCTTCCAGCATAGTATCTTCATATTGAAAGGGCGGCTTGTCGTCCTAGGTTCACAACAAAAACAACCTGTTACCTTCAGTTCATTGCTGTCCGAAACAATTTATTCGATTATTAAAAGTTCGTAAAATCAATTGGGGCAGCATGAAATTTGAATGTCGCTTATCGTTATTAATTTGTCAAATAAAATATTAAACTAATTTGACGCCTAAATGTTGAATACACCATGTGTGTTTAAAGTGCGATCAGCAAAAAGTTGGTAGGTACCTAAAACTACGAAAAATAAATACCTACGTATGGAAGCGTAACTAAGCTCTAAAGGTCTAAAACAGGCGAGATGAAATAGGCCGCAAACACCTATCTTAGAAACATATACCCTGGACGCGATATGCACATTACCTTAATAGTACGCACAGGGCTATCATTTCGAACGTTTTAAGTGTTACGCTTCCATATTTTCAAGTTCGCATATATATACTTTGGTGTAAGGTCCGGCCATGGGTACACCGAGCCGTTTTCGTATCTCTTCGTCGAGTGGCGGCCACGGTTGGGTGAAATGCTGAGCGGCCGTTTTCAGAATTTCCCTTCGTTTCGAACTGGTCACCATTTTAGCAATAAATATTTCCAGCATCGCCAGAACCTAAGAAGAAAAAAACACGCATATCATTTAACCTACGCAAATAGGTATTTCCACATCATAAAATAAGGTAGATAGGTATGTTGAAGTTTTTTTTCTCCCACGGCACTAGAATGGAGAGAGATCGGGCTTTCCATTGACATTAAAACTGAATTAATCACAAAACAACTTAACCTGTAGTGGCATAAAGTTTAAGAAACGCTCAGATAGGTGTGTTCAATAGAGCGTTGAGTACCAATCAGCCGTCGGAGTACAATCCTTTTGAGACTGTTCGCTTGAACAACAAGGGTACTCTTGTGTACTCACAATAAAATTTAATTTCTAGCTTCATTCGTAATAGTTCAAAGCGTCCAACGTTCTGCCATAGCCTAAAATATTTATTTAAATGCCGTGCCAGCAAGATCTAGTTTAAGTAAGTTAAATTTAATTATAATCTCAGAACAAATGTGTGGTAACAAAAATGTCTGATAAGTAAAAAAGATTTAAGGTACAAACAAAGCTAATTTTGCAACTCTCAGGAAGGCAAGCGTTGTTGCCAGTAAACCTACTTGCCACTACACCTATTAATGATAAAACGCCAAAGGTACTTGATTGACTAATTTGTTTCAAAGTTAAAGTAGAACAGATCTTTAGAAGAACCTCAGGGTGTTGGGTAAGGTAGGCTTCTTGCTCCAACTGGATGGTCATGCCCAGACGCGCGACGCACTCCCGTTGGCACGGCGTCAGCGCTGTCCAGTCCATCTCCAGGATCCCATTCGCGGACACTAGGCCGTGACGCTGGCCCTGCATAAGTCTTTTAAAAGACATGGTGAATATTGGATATTTGTTGCCTTTCCACGCAAGAAATTGTTTCGCAAACAGTTAACAAAAATATGACATCTATGCCAAAGTTGACAACAGTAATCACAACATTAATAAACACCAAAGATAAAAGTTCGTGTTTTTTTAAGGACATGATCGACATTCATTATCCTGTGTCAAAGTTTTTTAGAATTACTCATAGAGGATAGAACCTATAGAGAAACAATGTTCGCAACCCCGGTCCGCAAATGTTTGTTTATTTCAATATACTAACGTGTAGTGTCACTGTCACAGAAACTGTATGGAGCCAACAACAGATCTGCGTGCAACTCCTCATATTTCTAGATGTAAATTAATATACTTGCGTAATGACGTACTGTTCCATTCGTTGGTGTGGTAAAAACGGCAAAAATTCAAATTTGAAAACAAACGGTGTTACATTTAACCGGTAATTAACAGTAAACATGCATTTTCAATTTATATTCATTTTAGTGCAGCTCAAGTTAACTGGTCATTCAAAATGACACATAATTATGGATCTCACTTTCACCTAGGTGTCATCCCATTACTTCATCTCATTCTGTCAATACACAGTGTAACTAGAGTTGCGCTGTTAATAATCAAATGATGTATCGATATTTATAAGTATTTCGTATTTTACGGTGCCGAATTAAATAAATGTTAACATAACATAAAATCACGCCTTTGTTCCCAAATGGGGTAGGCAAAACACACGAAACGTGAAATAGACATATCCATGATTATGACTATTTCATGCTTCGCAGCCACTTTTAGCATCATTTTGGGCCAATCAATCAATCAAATCAATTTTCGAGGTTCGTGTTGAGGGGCCGAAGTCTTCCACTGCTAACAATTACAGTCCAGTGTCCCCGCGGGTTTTATTTAGAAAAAAACTGCTTTTTTTTTCAATAACAATCATTTTTGTAAAATTTTGATTGTATTCACTTAAATTAAATTAGCTGTAATCCGCTGGCTGTGATTAATAACATTGTTATGTTAACATTTATTTAATTCGGCACCGTAAAATACGAAATACTTATAAATATCGATACATCATTTGATTATTAACAGCGCAACTCTAGTTACACTGTGTATTGACAGAATGAGATGAAGTAATGGGATGACACCTAGGTGAAAGTGAGATGCATAATTATGTGTCATTTTGAATGACCAGTTAACTTGAGCTGCACTAAAATGAATATAAATTGAAAATGCATGTTTACTGTTAATTACCGGTTAAATGTAACACCGTTTGTTTTCAAATTTGAATTTTTGCCGTTTTTACCACACCAACGAATGGAACAGTACGTCATTACGCAAGTATATTAATTTACATCTAGAAATATGAGGAGTTGCACGCAGATCTGTTGTTGGCTCCATACAGTTTCTGTGACAGTGACACTACACGTTAGTATATTGAAATAAACAAACATTTGCGGACCGGGGTTGCGAACATTGTTTCTCTATAGGTTCTATCCTCTATGACTTTTACATACTGTCTGAAACTTGGCCAATTATTTATTCTAGTTGCTGAATAGGCTTTGATACTAGTGTAGAGGCGAATAGTCAAGAAGCCAGAACCTCGGTTTTTGGTGCCGGTTTTAAAAAGTTTGATAATATATGTTGATTGATGTTTATCATTCCCAGTCATTCCTTATAATTTTACTGCTACGTCCATTGTCTTAATTTCTTACAATACTTATAAATAGTAGATATTTTTACACTATTGTTCGCGGCTAGACATAGAACAAAAAATAATTAAAAGTAAGTTTAGGTGAAAAGTTCCATTTAAGAACATTAGAGCATTTTTTGCCGGCTACCTACTTTTAGCCGACTGTATCAACTGTTGAAAAGTTTTCTACTGCAGTGACGGGTCTGGCCGGACTACCAGAATTCTACAACCTGTCATCCGTCGTCCACAAAAGTACAGTTCGAAACCCAGGCTTTCGCTAAATGGCTTTTAGGAACCAATGTTAAATAAATTTACGCAAGTAAGCCTGAGTGGTATTGTTTCCATGTGTTCTTTAACGTCGATGAATATGTTATGATTTTTTCAAGCTCTAGAGCCTGGAGATCCCAGCGCAAAACAGAACTCAAAGAGTTTATAGCAACAATAATAAAGCGGGCTCGTTAGTTGGTATAATTACCATTATCATTCTCTTGCATGTATGAATATTATTTGAAATTGCAACTTCACAGCTTAACAACAGGCTTGCGTTGGAGGGTCAAAACGGAGTGAGCAAGTATAGTGCACAATATGAGTGCTGCATTTTATTCGAGCAGCCAAAGTTTGGAGAGCAATCCAAAATTTCTGTTTACTCTAGGTTGTTTTAATGCCACGAAGCCGTCTCATTAAACGTAGTAAAGTTGAGTTCTGGGCGGAAATTCGGTCGCGCTCAGAATTCACATAGCTTTGGGATTGACAACTCTTTTCAATAGCTTGAACGATTGTCAATACCTGAATCGAACGCGCTGACATTTTATTAACCGGTTTAATGGAACAACTGACACCAGTGATGGAAGCAGATTTTCGCGAATACTGCTTGTTCATGTATAACTATGCTAAATTATGAATGTTGTTAGGTAACCTTACTTACCAACATTTTGTGAGGTCTGTCATGAAAGCAATAGTTTTATGTTTCCCAACAGTATTCAACAATTTCGCAGAGGCATTATGACCATCAGTCGTGTAGTTATAAAAGTCAAAAGATAATTATTATTATTAAAATAAAATTATTTACATCAAACGTTTCCTTACAAGCAGTTTGTGTGCATTTATTTAATTGTTCCCCTCACTATACATATCTTATTTTGGCTTAATTTTGTCTGGCTGGGCTTGACATAAACAAAATTGTATTCAAAATTCATTGACAAATAACGAAATTAATGTCCAGTTTCTTGCTGTGTAAGACATTGGCTCCTTCGAAATTCCACAACATAGTGGTACCTCAAAGTTAAGCGGTCAGCTTTACGGTAATGTTTTAAAAAGGATCTTTATTTACTTCCTTGTGTAAACTTTACAAGCTTTGTTACCGTTCCGGCTATTTTTGTCCATTCTGTTATTTTGTTACGTTTACGTATCAACTATCACGTTTTATAACATTTTATTCCCTACTCGTCGACTTATTGTTATGTTTAGATTTTATCTGAAGTAAATAGCTATATGAGTAAATTCTCCGCAGACGTAGTCGTAGGCAACAGCTTGTATCAAAATAGACGGAACTCTCAACAGTCGAGCATCGTGTCGAATTCATTAATTTTCCTAGATACCTACACAAGTAAGAGGACTTGCCACGATGGCAACAAAACGAACATTTAGGGTTGTATATGATTTGTGCATCAATCGGAGGAATCCGTTTAATTCCGCTGTTCAATTGAGATTCGATCATTTCATTATTGATTAAAGGAAACGTAACTAATTTAATCTAACTCCATCTTTCATTTTGCTGCTTAATGATGTCCACATAAAACTAATAACAGTTTTAAATGCAAACAGCATTGTGCGTTGCTCCCCTAGCTTCCGTCCAAAACATTTGAATAATTAAAAAGGCCTAATAATAGCTTCAAATAAGGCAAATCTTGTAATGTTATGCATATTTCACAAACTAATTTGGTTCGTCGTGTCGATCCAATTATCGTAGGCTGGCGCTCGCTCCCCTTCCCCTCAGTAATAATTTCAATATTCGCCCCTGGGTCATTTTAAGTCGAGTATAAATTATTTGTTCGTACAGGTACGTTTTATTAAAAGTACACGACAAAACTAATTGACATTTTGATGAAATCTGATACGGTGCTGTTTCGTTTATATTAAGTGTTCATTTATTTTATTTAGTTAAAAGGGAGGTACTCTTTGCGTTAGTATAAAGTCGTTTCGTTAGTACATAGGAATATCATTTTCCCCAGATTGTTGAAGTCAGGTTTATAGATTAAATTGAATATAAGGAAAAAAACACTACAGAACCGTTATATATCAACTATAATTTAAATCCCTATGGTTTCCTTGCAGCATTTAGAAAATAGATGCACTGTATTGAGTTATTCCTTTGAAAGTGTAACGGCAGCTATCAACTTTATGCTAGAGGAAACAAAACGAGGATGAACGTCAAGGCGCTTGCAAAGTAAAGCTACAATGTGAAAGGCAGTTAAGTAGAATGTTTTTTGTCAGAGATTCTATTTTTAAATTTGAGAGCACCCAAATAAAAACAGAGTGAAATATTGTGAAAAATAAACTCGTGTATAGTTTTTCTAAGGTACTTATTTCAATGGAGGAGTTATACCTTGAAACGGAAGCTTTGATGAAAGTAACATAATTTTGAACAAGTTTATAGTACTGCAATGTGGATGAAGTAAGAAGCCTTCTAATTACACTTATAATTTGTAGAGGGAAGGCTAAGTTGAAACTTAATTGGAAGAAATGCAGCGTCGAAAACTTTATGGGAGTATAATTTGAGATTGCACTCAGTCGCAATCAAAGTTTTGACTTGAAACCAACAAACTTCGCACAAAACATCAGACTTTGTACGTATTAGTCGTTTCGTCGTATTAGTTTTTTTTTGCATTGACAGTTATCAGGAATCATCTGAAAGGATTACTAAAACGATAATAAATTTAAAATTAAACTATACGGGAGTAGTTAATGATACTGAACCACATCTTAATAAGTATCTTGTATTTACGTATAGTCGTAAAACATTAACTTTGTTCCGTCACGTCGGTTATATACCTACGAATACCTATTCCACTAAAACCTGCCCTATTCTATACGTTGGTAAACTTACACAGTAGGTGTACGTAAGCCTAACACTAACATGGCTAACTTACAAGTTCAGCGAACTTGAGCTTTTAAGTAAATAATACGACAGTGCATTTTCAGCAGCGCTTCTCATTCCCGGGGTCAAGGATGCTGGAGTAAAGCTCGCAGCTCCTTGCATTTTTAATGACACAATTTATTTGTCCGCCTCGTGCCTTTAGCATTTGACATTATCATAGAGATCTATTCCAAATAAACAGGGATTGCTTATTCGACTGTTTTATTTTAGCAACCACAAAGGAGAGGCACTCCGCAGGCAGTTTTAGACTAAATAACAAAAGATTTTGTGAAGATGGGTGGATTGGGTGGTCAACTTTAAACGTTTTTTGTACAAACTATACAGGACTAACAGATACTAACAGGATTCAATCACAAGTAAGCTTTCCGTCATTGATATGCAATATGCATGTAGGTATATAATTTAGAAACGTTTATTTTTTACACTTTGTTTAATTAGGGTTTCAACTCCCACTAATATCTACAGTTAAAACACTATCGTAAACATAAAATAAATTTAAAACGTGCAAAAATATTGTCAGAAATTAAAGCTTTTGAAACGAGTGTGATGAAATCATACTGATACCACATGGATACCACTTAACCTTTCCATACAACGAGTTCCCTTGACAACGAATCTACACAATGAAACTCAAGTACTATGTATTTAATTAGTAAGTGTATGAAGTGTCTAGTTGAGTACTATTTAAAACAAATGAAATTACTTTTTGAACGTTTTTTTTTATGAACGTGTCATATAAACTGTAGAACTAGAAAATTTTGCAAATCGCCTTTGCATGTTGGGAGAGCGGCACATTACGGCGCGCTTTGCACAAGATCTTTTAAAAAAATAGTTACCTGTTCAAAACAAAATTAATTACATATAGAATGCACAAGAACTTGTGCAGGATATTTGTGAAGACTTACGAGATTGCTATTAAAGATTGCACCTCTAAGCGTTTCCAATCTTAGATAGTCGCTAAACCAATATCCGCCCTATCAATGAACGCTATATCTAATGAGTATATATGGTCTCTATTGATTAGCCATCGTAGTGCTATTCAGGAAAGCTCGGACGGACAGGCGAGTGATCTCACCGTACCTACTCCTAGTGCCCCGAGCGAGCCAAACAAGAATTCAGTCTAGAAATCGTAATTTACTCAATTACTTCTCTTCGCTTGTTTGTGTTTTTCGTTAATATCTAAAATTCCGTCTGCAGATGTTACCTTTGTCATTTCATTAGTCACACCAAAGCATTAAGTACATTGTAATGTAATGTTAATGTATGTTTATAAACCTACTTAACGTTCGATAATGTTGAATAGCATTCTGATTCCTAAATATTGTGTCTTGCTTTTTTCAGCTTGTACTTAATCTTGAAACAAAATAATTAGTTCAATTTAGTCAGCACTGGATTTTTGAATTCATGTGCTCTGCCTACCCATCTTGGGAATACGGGCGAGAGGATGTGTGTGTACGTGTGTATGTAGTTAGTAGCTAGTGCTCCCGAGTACTAAATACAAAGCAACCTTGTGCAAGTCCAAACTATGATTTAAATATACGGTAACCTCTATTTTCAAAGCCATGCGGGTATAAAAGGTAAGTAGATATCATCTGAAGTCATCTGTAAAGTTCAGTAAGGTCCGGTTCGTCCACAAGTCAAACAATATTCAAGCGAGCGAACACCAACGAAATTGAGCCAGAATCATTTATAAATGGGGGGATAAGTGGGTGGGGGAGGGGTGAGGTGCGCCGCTGCATTTTGCATGAGTTGTCGGTCGCTAGATCTGGTATATTTCTCTCGGCGTACAGGTAAGCCATTTATTGTTTTTCATAATACTCTCTTTGTTCATTTATCTTGTAAACACGAGTTAGGTGTGTAATTTTGGTTCGGGTAGAAATGAGATTACAGCTTAGGTGAGACGACAAGAAAAATGCAGACTGGCCTATACGAACACGAGGTAAATGGACTTAACATTTAGTTCCATTTTGTTAACGCCCTGTCTATTTCTCATGTATATTTGATACTCAAGCTTTTTTTCATTAAATGTACTGATCTCGCATATTAAAAATACAAAACGAAATACTACATAATAGCTTTTCTTGTGTAAATTCGCGGAATCTACTTTATTTACTTATATTAAATTATAATAAGTAGGTAAGGAGTCAGACAACATAAATAAATAAATAAATAAACATACATATATCACGTCTACATATATTCCCACACGGGGAAGGCAGAGCACACGAAACGCTACATAGTCAAAGTCATGTCTATTTTACGTTTCGTGGCCACTTTTAGCATATTTTATGGGTTAAGTGGTTCAATAGTCAGAGGTTGTTAGCCTGTCGCCTAAAATATAGCTTGACCTATTTCCTAAGTCGCCTCTTACGACATCAACGGGAGAAACTGGAGAAATGATAATTGTGTGTACGTGAAGTGTGTTAGTGTTAGTCAGGCAAATAAAGCTATAATTTGAACTACCATGTACTTACTAGAATGCAAAATCAATGACCATATTATATCCTTGAAGTCACTTACTACATCTTACTAATATTATAAACGTGAAAGTTTGTGAGTATGGATGGATGGATGGATGTTTGTTACTCCTTCACGCAAAAACTACTGAATGGATTTTAATGAAACTTTACAGTAATGTAGCTTATACATCAGAAAAGCACATAGACCACAATTTATAATTTTTATTTTAATTTTTCAAAATATGACGATAAGTGTCGAGAAAGTACGAAAAAATCTAATGTCGGCTGGATATTCTGGCGGGCGCTTCCTAATAATAATTCCGAAATCTCTTCTGTGTTAGCCCGAATTTAACGCGTGCGAAGCCGCGGGCAGAAGCTAATATTAATTTTATAAATGTGAAAGTTTATGAGTATGGATGGATGGATGTATGGATGGATGGATGGATGTTTGTTACTCCTTCACGCAAAAACTACTGAATGGATTTTCATGAAACTTTACAGTAATGTAGCTTATACATCAGAATAGCACATAGGCTACAATTTATAAAGATTTTGTTTGAATTTTCCAAAATATGACGATAAGTGTCGAGAAAGTAGGAAAAAATCTAATGTCGGCTGGCTATTCTGGCGGGCGCTTCCTAATAATAATTTCGAAATCTCTTCTGTGTTAGCCCGAATTTAACGCGTGCGAAGCCGCGGGCAGAAGCTAGTAATTTTATAAATGTGAAAGTGTGTGAGTATGTTTGTTACTCTTTAACGCAAAAACTACTGAATGGATTTTAATAAAACTTTACAGTAATGTAGCTTATACACCAGAATAGCACATAGACCACAATTTATAAAGATTTTTTTAATTTTCCAAAATATGACGATAAGTGTCGAGAAAGTAGGAAAAAATCTACTATCTGCTGGCTATTCTGGCGGGCGCTTCCTACTAATAATTCCAAAATCTCTTCTATGTTAGCCCGAATATAACGCGTGCGAATCCGCGTGCAAAAGCTAGTAAACTATAATTGGTAGAATCGAAACAGTAACCAGAAAAACTGCAGACATTTACCAGATCCATTATTTACCTTACCTTACTTGCAGTCAGATGCAGAAAAATTTCGACTAAATTATGCATTAATTATAATTGTCATTCTTCAGTTAACGAGAGGAGGATTTAACTCGATTAAGTGCTGAAAGCATGCGCGTGGTGGGTAACCTTACAAGGCCATTAAGCGACACTTTGAGACAAGTGAACATTTTTTTTTAGGTTTTGAGGTGGTAGGTTAAATAGTGACAGGTTGCTAGCCTGTCTAAAATATACCATAAGTTACCTAAATATGTCCTCAGTCGCCTCATACGACATCCACGGAACAAATGTAGAGGTGTTATTTTACTCGACACCACAGGATATCACACGAGTGAACAGTAGTCAATAAAGAGCCCTGTCTACTAAAAAAAAGTTTTTCTCCGTCAAAAACTTACATTATATGGTGAATAATATATGTATATTTTATGGTGAGTCCTCTTCCTTTTTTCGTGTTTGCTCCTTTGAAAATAAAAGTTTCCGTTGAGAAAAACTCAGTAAAATACTTTTACTCGCCGATAGCAATAGCACAAGTAGCGCAGCACTGACGGACTGGCCCTTCACCTACGAATGGCTTCAGTCCCATTGTAGTGATTTGATGAATGGAGTTCTCAAAACAATATAGTAACTGTGCGAATGTGAAATTTTATTTACTTTTAGCGCGACATATTTAGATATCTGTTACTTTTGACTGAGTAGCAATGTTAATGCGAAAACAACTTAGTATTGAAAATTTACATTGTGTACATACTACTTGATTGAGTAAAAACAACAATCCGCGTATGTACAGTCGCGTACCGGGATTGTTGAGCCACTTACAAATGTTTGTAACTTGGTTGTGTAAAACTAATTCAATAGCTAACAACTAGTCGATCGCATCGGTTAGGTATTGATTACACGTCTAAATTGCGAAGAGTCGCAAGTGGCTCAACAATCCCGGTTCGCGACTGTACAGTGCTACCGAAATACAGGTACTAAATGTACAAATTCAACATTAGATCGTGATATTAAATACGGTTAAATATGTATACAAGGTGGCCAGCAAAGTGACGTCCAAAAATTTTTTTTAGGTGCCTTGTGTTGTGAGGTATCTGAATCACCCCTATGTATGTACATATTACGATTGTTCATAGTTTTCGAGTTCCGATTTTTTTAGTGAATTTTCGCAAAGTTGTGACTGGATCGGTTTCAACATTTTTTTTTGAAAAAAAAAGTAAAAAGTTTTTTTGAGTTCTTTTTTTGTTGCTTATTTTCTAATGAACTGTACATTTATATAAAAAAATAACAGCTTCATAGCTTTGATGGTAGTTACTGAAAAAATGACCTAAAGTTGAGAATTCGCGTTAAGTGAGCTATCATTTAAATTTTCGATTTCAAATTAAAAATCTAAATTGGCACTTTATTAGTTTCTTAGTAGCTTAAAAAAGTGCGCAAGATTTTAAGCTTTCATAATAATATCAAAGAAATAGTACTTCATAGGCTATTTTTCGTTGAAATCAGCCATCAAAGACAGAGAGGCGGAAAAATGGAAAGATTTTTTTTTTCTTTTATCAATTGTAAGATGGATTATTTTGTCAATCAATGAAAAAGAACTCCAGAAAAGTTATAATCTTTCATAATTTGAAAGTTCGTTTCATTTTAAGGTGTTTCGCATCGCATAAAGTTGAGGAATTATGGTGAGGGAGTTATCATTTAAATTTTCATCTTAAAAATTTCAAAATCTAAACAGGTTATTTCGTAGTTCCTAAATAAAATAGCTTAATCATAAGTAGAAATCAGCCATCATGGAAAGAAAAAAATGATTCAATAAAACAAAGATGCCTAATTGTAATGATAAATTCAGTTTATTTACAATCGGTTTTCAAAATTTATTTCTGTGATGGCTGATTTCTTCTTAAGATTAAGCTATTTAGGAACTACGAAATAACCTGTTTAGATTTTGAAATTTTTAAGATGAAAATTTAAATGATAACTCCCTCACCATAATTCCTCAACTTTATGCGATGCGAAACACCTTAAAATGAAACAAACTTTAAAATTATGAAAGATGGTAACTTTTCTGGAGTTTTTTTTCATTGATTGACAAAATAATCCATCTTACAATTGATAATAAAAAAAAAATTCTTACCATTTTTCCGTCTCTCTGTATTTGATGGCTGATTTCAACGAAAAATAGCATATGAAGTACTATTTCTTTGATATTATTATGAAAGCTTAAAGTCTTGTCCTTTTTTGAAACTACTTAGAAACTAATAAAGTGCTAATTTAGACTTTTAATTTGAAATTAAAAATTTAAATGATAGCTCACTTAACGCGAATTCTCAACTTTAGGTCATTTTTTCAATAACTACCATCAAGGCTATGAAGCTGTTAATTTTTTACAGTTCATTAGAAAATAAGCAACAAAAAAAGAATTCAAAAAAACCTTCTACTTTTTTTCAAAAAAAATGTTGAAACCGATCCAGTCACAACTTTGCGAAAATTCACTAAAAAAATCGTAACTCGAAAACTATGAACAATCGTAATATGTACATACATAGGGGTGATTCAGATACCTCACAACACAAGGCACCTAAAAAAAATTTTTGAACGTCACTTTCCTGGCCACCCGTATAATCTCTTAATTTTGGGTTCAGAATAACACCTTTTCATTACTTCCGTGGATGTCGTTTTAGGCGACACGCTAGCAACCTGTATCATTATGTACCACTTCACTTAAAAGTGGTTACGAAATTGAAAATAGTTAAGGTTTAATCTATGCAGCGCCCAGTGCACTCTCCATGTATACTCATAAAGCATAAAAATTATTACCGTTAAACGGCTGACCTCTTGATGATTTTATAGTTGGTTTTAATATCCATCAAGATTTAAAACGATTTTATACTGGAACAGCCGGCTTTACAGATTTGTATAGGTACCTCCTTATTAACAAGGGAATAAAACCGTGTAGACATATTTGGCACATTGGCAGCGGCCATGTCTTTACCATGTCGGCAACTGTACCAGTAATTGAGCAACAGATTCATTTATGGCTGGATATTTCTATTCAATAGCGAAAAGCTAGTCCGGAATTCAGTATGCGTGTTTACCAGGATTTTGCTTTTATTTGGCTGTACTGTACCCAGTGAACACCTTTATAGGATTGGGTATTGTTTTTGTTACATGCACAGTGAGCTGGCATCACGAGTGATTTGATTCGCTCGCGGGTTAGACAACCTGCCATTTTTTGAAGTTGTTGTCTATCTAGCGCGTGACTGAACTCGCGGCTTGCCGTGCAGGGGCTTTGGGGGCCTGTACGTCGCACATTTATAATAAATTAATAATCTTTCGGCACATCTCATAAAGGCTTCTCGTGACCAGAGGGCCAATCTTTCTTTCATTATATCACATTAAAAAAAATGTGTGCAAACTGGACTATTTTACTTTATTTATTCATTTTCATATTAGCTTCAAAAATGAAACAGAACTTTCCAGAACTTCTTCACGAAAAGCAATTTACTCGTACTTCCCAAAGTACTTTAGCTACGTATAACCGAACTAATCAATTTTACATAGCAAGCACGTCTTAAGAGCAATACCAATATCATATTTACTATGTTTACGGCACTAAGACGTACCGTGCCCATACTAATACATAAAAATCGCATCACTATAGTAAGGCACGGGAGCGTAAAGGGCGAAAGTGCTCATAACAAGCAAAATAATCTCCACGAAATAGGTAGTTTGCGGCGATATCTCGGAGTAGTGAGCAACCTAAACTTTTTTGAACGCTCCGGGCTCAGAATTAAGGGTGAATTTTTTATAAGGACGCAGGTAGGGGGCGCGGGAGGGGGCTGGGAGTCGCCGGCGCGGTCTGCATATTGCATTAGATTTAAATTGTTTACGTCGTTAAGAAAGAAAGTTTTCCCGAACTGGGCGAACAACCGAGGAACTTCTACGCGGAGGTTGGTATATTTAATTTTTCCGCATAATCGTGTGGGAATTACCTACTGTAACCTGTTTGTTATTTTTGAAATGTGTGTGCTTGATGAATATTATGAATGAAAACGTTTGAGAAAGAATGGTCATGTGAGCCTTTATGTGTTTTATACGAAGCCTTTTTTTCTACATAGGTATGCTGAGTCATGTCTAGACATAAGGATGTTAAGGTTAGTTATAAATATCAAGGGAATGTTTCTAAACACTAGACGAGTTAGATTAAATATCATTGATTAGTAGGCAGTGTTATTTTATAACACCCAATTTAACTTACAGACTTAAGTACAACATTGTTATACGAATCGATATGAAAAGAACGCGTGGAAAGTCTCATTGTTTCGGCATATAAATATAGGTTCATAAATTGGTTAACTGCATACTTGTGCCGCTATTCGGTGAAGTAAGTACGCGTTTGCTCAGACATACCATGTGCAAAGTACTCTTTGCACTCATTATTTTATTAAACTATTATCAAAATGTTAACTGTACATTTTTTGAGTTCATGTACGATCAGCTCCATGAATTTAAACTTAACCTAGTAGCCCATTTAATGGATTTAACACACTACGTTAAAACTAATTTGATAAAAGGCAGAGAACGTGGGCCTGTAAACCCAAATTTAAACAAAGCCATACGAATGTATCGGCCCAAGGAAAGTACAGTGCCGCACATGCGTCTCAATTTGGCTCACCGGCGGATCTTGGACTCGCACGTTGTCCAGACCACAGACGGGTATATTCTCACGCTGCATCGCATATCGGGCAACACTAAGGAACAGATCTCAGCCCACCGGATAGTGCTCCTTCACCACGGACTCCTGGGCAGTTCGGAGGATTGGTTGCTCTTGGGACCCGATAAATCTCTCCCGTACATCCTGTCGGACGCAGGTTTCGATGTCTGGTTAGCCAATTCCAGAGGTAATTGTTATTCTCGCGGCCACGCATCGATCAACACCAACTTCAAACAATTTTGGAACTTCACTTGGCAAGAAATTGGAGAGTACGATTTACCAGCCATATTCCACTACATCAGAAATACAACGAACACTACTCAAGGGATTAACTACGTCGGGCACTCCATGGGAGCAACTGCTCTTCTAGCTCTGCTGTCTACTGAACCGATATATAACGAATATGTTAGGTTAGCGATTTTGCTGGCCCCTCTAGCGATAATGTCCCATGCAAGAGGCCCTTTGCAGATGATGGCTCCTATGATGGCAAATCCTCCAGAAGTCTTAGTGTCAGACCTGCTGGGTATCGGAGAATTCATGCCTTCCAGACAAGTCCCTCCGTGTATGGTGAATAAATTCTGCAAGAGAATAACAATGCTTTGTATGAATTCGTTATTGTTTTTTAGCGGTGGCTTACTGCAAGAAGGCTCTAGAGATGCAAATTTTATTGCCCGGCTTCTTTATCACGTTCCCGCAGGCGGTTCGACAAATACTGTTCTGCATTATGCTCAGTTGATTAAAAACAAAAAGTTCCACAAGTACGGAAACCAACATGAGGAATATAACCTGACAGAAATAAAAACTCCAGTTGTAATTTTCAGTTCTACCGATGACTGGCTATCAAATGAGATGGATAATCAGAAGCTGCTCGTTAGTGTCTCAAAACCAGTGGGTCACATTATTATACGCGACAAAAACATAAGTCACACTGAGTTCGTCTGGGGATACCACGCCGATGAACTAATTTTTTATAAGATTTTAGATTTATTAGGATACGGTCCAGATGTGAATAAAGTTGATTAAAAGGCTCCAGTTGTTCTTGGATTTTATTAGTGTTCTGTTCTACTAATAAGAGTTGTACCTCGTGTCGTGAGATTTCACGCTCGGTTGAGGACCGTGCACGGGTCTGCTTGACAATCGGACTATCAATACCTAGCTGAATACCATCAGTTTTCGCGGAGTTAAATTGAATTATTATTACTCTAGGATATTAGTGATCTGAATTTGTGTATACAGTAAGCACTGTATATTGTAATCAAACTCACGTACAATATGTGACTTCATTGATGAAAGTTAGTGTCTGCACGCTGCTCTTTTCAGATATATTCATAGGTATAGGTAACTCTAGAATTACAATTTTTACCTGAAATATTGTGTAAGAAGAGGTTAGCGTAAAATTGTATTATATTTTATTTCTTACAATTTAACGAACGAATCAATCAAATTTTAGTAGGTATTCTTATTTATATACAGGCATTTAAAACAGCTACCTTTTTAATATAGCAGTAAAAACATTATATTAATTTACATGTTTTATTCAAATATAAACCATGATTTTTAAACCCTGTGGAAGGGAATATCTTCCCTGCTATAATTACGCCGCCGTCGGCGTTACCTACCTACTACATGAGTATTAAAAAAAATACAATTTGAAGTATCAATAATTGTGAAGTTAGGTTCTAAAATATTAAAACGGGTTGACATTGAAAGTCCCTTGTGACTCACGTCCTGCCATTTGCTTTTCTTGTTTTGTACATGTAAAACCGAATGGTTTTTTTTAAGTGCTTGTATTTATGTATTCGCGTAAATTAAAAATCCTACTGTATGCCAGTACTACGCAGTACATTATTAATATGATCATAGCCAAACTCGTTATGAAAATGATGGGCCTAATACGCGTACTTAAAGGCTGACCGAGCTCTTAACTATAAAAGTAGTTTCGTCAAACGAGAAAAGTTGGAGTATCCCATCAGGATATTTGCTATTTTTCCATCATGTCTTAAATGTTGCGTAAGTTGCACAAATTAAATGTCCAACCTATAGCAGTTAACATGTTAAAGTTGAATAATGTACCCTGACATTTGAATCTAAACACCTATTATTTTGTTTAATTAATTAATTACATATTCTGACACTCCTAGGTACTTATTGGTCGCGTTGACCTATCGATTAGTGAAATGTTAGAACAAACATACAATACATGGACAAATCATAATAACTTATCTGTATGTTAAAAAATGTTTAATTCCACGACTATTTTCATTACCGTGTAAAATTTTGACGTATAATTGTGTACCTGTTTTCATACTGCAAATTGAATTAATGGTGTATTCGAGTGCCCGGGATGCTGCAGGTAATGAGAGCTAGTCCTGTAATGTGTTTCCTCAAAGATAAGAAATTACAGTGTTTTAGTATCTGCCACTATCTCTATACTTGTACCTACATTGTGTTTTATTTTTAACTCTTATTAAGTACATTGACACTGCGACGCCGATGGGACGATGACAATGTAAGGGAAATGAAATAACAAAAAAAGAAAGCACAGAAATAATTTGCAAAACAGATTTGCGTTTATTCCAGTTGGAGCACATTAGTCGGGCCACATTGTTTTACTGAAACTCCTTTATTTTAATTTCCTACGCGAAAAAAGGATTCTAATGCAAATTGGATTCAAGAAAGTATCCCGAGTTTATGGTAAAAGGAAAATAATGGACCCAGCTAAGCTTATGTCGCCACGCAAGGATAATTATTGAAGACAAAACTTACCTATTTAGTTATAGTTCTGTATGATTTAGCACTAGAAAATAATAATTATATGCGTGCCGACACCTGAGGCCGACACCGATATGTGCAAGTAGTTGTGTTTATTTGTTAACAAAAACCGTTTTGTGCAAAGTATATGTATATATGTACATCACCAACAAAACAGGTGAGAAAAGTTGTTGCGGTGAGCCATTGCTTCGCATTTATTCCTATCAATAGTTTCACTGAGGCGTTTATTTGAAGAAATTCTGTTGCGGGTTTTATGGAAATTTGTTTCAAGTTGTTACACTTTTCGACTTGATTAATCTCGGGTTGGATTCTCATAGAACCCTATTACGTCATTTAATTTTTTGCTGTTGATAAGTACCTACGAGTAGTTTACTGTTACATTATAATCACAAATCAAATCGGCGTCTGCAATGAAATCATCTAACAACAAGTTGTAATGTATGCAAACCTAATATTATGTCACAGCGGACTAGACGGAGTTAGGTACAAACTAAAAATGTATGTAGAAAGGTGTGTCTATTTGAGTGTACATAAACATACATTGTAAGTTCAGATTCAAAAATGAAAATAACGAGTGATTCTAATTCTTAATAATAAGTTTTAAATTTTATATTACGTACCTACTACTTTTAGTGGCAGATGATATCCTTTGGTATATTTTAGCAAAAACAAAACAGTTAAAAAAAAAGTACACTTATTAAAAATATTTTGGCGGATATACCTACTTTATGGTTTTTTGTTAAAGGTTCGTTCGTTCGTTTTTGGTAAAGGTAGATTTAGCATTCGCGGTCAATTATTTAATTAAAAACATTTTTTTCCTTTAAAAGTGTCCCACAATTTATTACACTATGATCGAGACTCATATTTTGCTCTTTTTTGATTTTGATTACTAGCTTCAAATAGGTACAAGCTACTAGTATAAATAAAAGTCAAGAGAAAAGTCTATACTGTCTGTGTGAATGAGTCAGGTGAAAGCAAAATATTAAACAATCAATTGTTAGAGTGTTTGTAATTCTGCTACATGCATTAACAATGAATATCTTCAGTCTCTTATTTGTAACAGTCCATGAAGGACTGATGACGGCTACAATGCCTCACGTCTTCATCAATAAATTCTTTTTGTTTGTGTGTATTATCGTTTTGTTTCTGAGCATGGAAACAAAAAGCTCGTTGAGAGATTATTTCGAGCCGGTTGTAGAATTCAAGAACAAAATTGCACATTGCTTTGGACCACTGGAACAGAAGAGGCAACAGATTAAGAAAGCGTTCTATAAGTTTATTCGCGATGTCTTCTCTGACGGTTTAACTGAAAATATGAGTGAATGCTCTAGAAATAGAAAATTAAGTGCAGATAATAAAACTATTGCTGGTACGCGAGATGGTGCAGAAAGTAGTAAAGGCGAAAATGCGACTAATAAACCATCGGAAACCACATTGAACTACTCCCTCACGAGTGATATAACCACTGAAAGCCCACTGGATGAAAATTTAAATATGAGTACTACTATTAGTAGTTCTACTGCTAATACTATTACTCCAACACGTACTCAACAATCGTTTCAGGAAAACCAGATGGATTTAAAGAAGCACGCGGAAAATATAATATCTGCTGCCGGTTACAAAGTGGAAACACATACAGTGATCACAGTAGATGGATACAAACTTACAGTAAACAGAATTGTTGCCGTCACCCCAGGATTTTCATCTGTTACAAAAGTAGCTTTGCTTCACCATGGGCTCCTCGGTAGTTCAATGGATTGGCTACTTCTTGGTCCGAACCGGAGTCTCCCGTACTTGCTGTCAGATCATGGATATGATGTATGGCTGGCAAATGCTAGAGGAAACAAGTATTCCAAAGCTCATTTAAACCTTGATATAGATACAAAAGAGTTCTGGGACTTTAGTTGGCATGAAATAGGGCATTTGGACATGTCAGCCATGATCGATTATATAAGAGAAACCACCAGAAAGAAAGCTTTAATACATTTTATTGGTCATTCCATGGGGGCTACAGCATTGTTAGTTCTACTATCAACAGTTCCTCATTACAGTCTTTATCTCCATAGCGCTATCCTACTTGCACCATTATCTTTTCTATTTCAAGTCAGAGGACCATTGCGATATATCGCAGAAGGTAAAAATGTGAGATTTTTAGGTAACAAAGAATTTGTAGACTCGTTCCCGGAATACATAGTCAAACAGTTTTGCAAGGGCGAAGAAGAGCTTTGTGCTAATCCATTGATTTTAATGGCAAATGGTGGAATAGACACTAATATCCAAAGTGTGAAAAACATACTGTACGATGTATCGCCTGGAGGCGGGTCGACTAAGACGGTGCTGCATTACGCCCAGCTAATACAAAGTGGCTTGTTCCAAAGATTTGATTATGGGACTGTTAAGAATTTGTTGGTTTATGGCAAGGCAGTTCCTCCAGAGTACGCTTTGAACGAGATAAGTTCCCCTCTGGTGGTGATAAGTTCCCCCGCGGACTGGCTGTCGAGCACGCGGGACGTGGAGACGCTGTCGGCGCACCTGACGTGTGACGTCACGCACCACGTCATCAAGCGCCCCGGCTTCAGCCACATCGACTTCATGTGGGCTGACGATGCCCCCCAACTAGTTTACAGGCTGATCCTAAATTTGTTACAGGAAATAAAAGAAAAATCCGAGGCTCTTATGATTTGATTGCGGCTTGAAATTAAATGTATTTGAAACGACGGACTCTAATAAATGAAATGTATAATTGCAAACTGTTGTTTTTCAAAACTGCCACGCTAATAATAAAAATGTTTTTTTTTAAGTCATTGACTGGTGTGACAATGTTTCTTTTCATCAATACAAACAATATTTTTCCATCTGGTCTGTTTTAAATTCTTTTTATTGTTCGTACATATAGATCGTTGTGGTGTGTTAAATAGCTATCTTACTGTTAACTAAAAAATATTTATTGTTGCGTGACCGAGGAATTATTCATAGAACTGTATTAGCTCCGTGTGGTGTATAGTATTTAGAATAACACCTCACCATTTCTTTCGTGGATCTCGTAAAAGGCGACTAAGGAAATATGTTAAGGTATGTAGACGACAGACTTATCTGTCACTATTATAACTACCAACTCGTGGTCACAAAACGTGAAATAGTCATGGTTTGTCTATGTAGCGTTTCATTGTGCCCTGCCTACCCCATGGGAATGACGTGATGTAGGTAGGTATGTATTACTGTAAAATATTATGCATAACTTATTAATATTCTAGGGTCATTTTAACCCTCAGAGTCTCATATATTCCACATTTTTTTATCTCTTACTTGTTTACCTTGTGTAAAAATTTTGAACAATTCTTCTATCGGTGCGAGTCGAGTAACATGAAATTTAGGCACCAAACAAACGTACAATCTTGTCGAACTCGCCTATTCTGGAAACACAAACAGTGTCATTGGTGGCCGGGCGCGTCTGACAGATGGCACAGCGTCCACCGAGGGCGTTACGTGTAACACGTGTGTTTTGCGACGGACACACGCGGATGATTTCCCGAGCGGCCTATTCACACCGCGGACGCTAACCGCCGGTTGCAAGCTACTGACTATCCATACTATTAAAAATAACGCTTGGTTTCACCGGTACCAAGTTTTAAATTGCATTAGAAGGAAAATATTATTCTAAATTTGTTAAAAGTGTAATACAGGCTACTCTCAAATAGGATATAAAATAAAGAACTGTGGACATCTATATGAGCATGGAATATCCGTCCCACCTATTTTTGATAGGAGTATTATTTTAAGTGTAAAATAAGAGGCAACTCCTAGCAACCTGATTCGCCTTTGCATTGGTAAGATATGGGATAATGTAGCATAATAGTAGTGGAACATTTTTTGAAATCAGTCTTTAATGATAATAACGTTTGATAAAACGTATAAATCGAAATGCTTACTTGAGGGAAAATGAGTGTTAAAACGCACCTCGATGTGGAATAACTTTAACACAGTCGTGGATCGGGATTGTTGAAATCGCCATTGTCCGTAATTTAGCCATGTTATCGATGACATATTAGCGACTATCTATAGCTACTGGGTTTGCTCTATGCGACTAAGATACAAATCAATGGCACAATAACCTGTTTGCTGCACTAGTTAAAAAACGGTTTGGCGATATTCTATGGCAAAGCTATCGTCATAAGGCGAACGAGATCAACAAAAGTCAAATCAACAAAACGAACAGAAAAGAACTAGGTAACTAGGCAACTGAATTTTTTGCATAGAATTAGAACTGGGACTGATTTTATTTCATCTTTATAGAAATACCACTGATGGACTCTGATGGTAGGTATAGTTACGTATACCCTAACAAATTTGGGTTCGATTCATGAGAAAACTCAGCATTTATCAACAAATCAATAAGATGTTTGATTTGCGAAAACCCAATAGATTCTTTTTAGTGTTAAGTAGACAGAGGGTACATTTGCCGACTTCATTTGTTCTTTTGTTTAATGACTAATGAGAAGATATTAATTGCAATTTCATACACTAAATTATTGGAACTATTCTTCTCTAGGAAGTAATAATTTTAATGTGTCCTTCGACACGTTGCAAATAGACCTTATTTCATATTTAATCGTTCACTCGAAATCCTATTGACTGTGTCCGAACGTTTTCACGTGCAAAATAAGGCTTCTGGCTTGTTTTGGAATGGCCCGGTTAGCGGGAACCGGACAAAGACCACGTCAAAATGTCATTACACGAGCTCGTGGGCTGGCAGAGTAATCAGGATTCAATACTGCAGCTTTCCAGGAGTGTATAACTACATACAATACGCGTTTGGACGTAATTTTGGGCGTATTTTCGTTGGTGATGTGAAGGGATATCTGTGTAGCTATGTAATTACGCGAGCGAAAATGTTTTTGGAGTAATGTATTAAATATATCCCGTGCACTGGTAAATTTATTTAAAATCCATTGGTTGCTCCGGTACTCTGCAGCTCAGCTGAAAGCATTTACTGAAACATTTACAAAACGGTAAAAGCTTTGTTATAGTTAAATACGTGCAACTAAACAAAATACAATGTTCAATTTGCCAGGATTTAGTTTAAAATATTGCTATTACTAAATTCGATTTCAGTTACGGTAGAATGAAGTTTTAATAAGTTAAAAAAAGATTTATGGCGAGATTAGGATCGAAAGCGTGACTTTATGCCAAGGGTGATGATGTGATAATTATTCTTCACATCTAAAGTAAAAAAATAGCCAAGACCAGGACAAACATGCTTAAGAAAGAGTTCCGTAACCGTCACGAAAAACACGCGTTTTTTCCACCGTTCTAGTTACTACGTTTAATTTATTAATTAGTCAAATAACTATCATTTAAGCTTTATACTTAAGTAGTTAATTTTATTTTAGGGTGCGTGTCTCTCTGTGTGTTTTATATTTGAAAGTTATATCAGTCGAGAGTGTTCTTAGCTTGTTTGATGGAAATCTGTTCAGGTCTTCAAGGTCATCAGGTCGTTTGTTAGGTGTAATAGGAAAGTTAGGTACACGTTCAGCAAACCCACCGAGTTTGGGCTCGTTGGATTTATCTTGACTAGTTCTCTTTATGTTCCTAATTGACGAGGACCTGATGCTTTAAATTTAAATACTTAATAAAAAATATATTTTCATTTTTAATTAAGTAATGTTGCTCATTTGTGCTCTATACCTTATCGGTTTAGGTAGTTAAAACAATATAAACAATCTTGACATGTCTTTTTGTTGAAATACACAGTCTAAAAATGAAAATCGTTACACTACACAATTCAATTGTGAAATTAAACGATTTTTTCATACCTAAATTGTAAAATGTAAAGATTTCGATTTATAAAGTATACGTTTAAATAAAAAGACACGTCAAGATTGTTTACATTGTTTTAACTACCTAAACCGATAAGGTATAGTAGATACTCTAGGTACCTACTTGAATTCGTACGCTAGGCAATGTTTGACTAGCCTTTTTGATTAATTTATATGTATAAACGTATAATTAAAACTAAAACAAACCCCGTCGCGCTACAGCCGTCCCCAGCGTGCGCCCCTCCGCCGAGGGTGGCCGAAGCTCTACATTACCGCATCAAATAATACTAAGTGAAAAGAGCCCCGACCCCGCAACATCGCCAAGTTATTGATAACCGCGATGCGGACAATGTGCTTCGACATCAGTGGCATTCATTAGTACGGGTTGGGTTAAACTCGCTCTGGCGTTTGTCGTGTTTAGCCAAGTGTAAAACTATAGATGTATATAATATTTCGTAAATAGTGCCTTAAGACAAAGGAGTAAAGTCTCGGTACATTTAATGATAGGATTAAAATGATCTTTACATATTTTATCATTTCTAGCCGGTTCTCCCATCCATCCATTGAAGAAATTGAGAGACGAAATTTAAAAGCTAACACCTACACGGGTAACTCGATAAAATTTATTATTAATTCCAATTATGAAAACACAATTCAAAGCATAAAGACATGAAATTGGTACCTAAATCATTGAAAATGTGAAATATTATATGCACTTTATATGCAAAATGAAAAATTACAATGTTATTTTTAAACAGAAAATAGTGAAGGTTAGGTACACTGGGACAACTAATGCGGCACAGCTGCAGTCGCTGCTTTTATTGCAAAATAAAAACATTAAATATTGCTACTCCGCCGTGTGGGGTGCGCCGCACAATGATTGAGCAACTGTAAGGGCTTGATCACACGAGCCGTACGTAAAACAGAAGTTAGAAAAAAAAATATTTTTTTTCGTAGTTCTATCAGTCTTATAGTTTTCTCATGGGATATGCATATATCAAATAATTACGAGTGTGTTTGTTGTGACACTCTTACTTAAGAAGTTAATAACTGGAATAGTTAAAACGAAACACTTAATAAAAAAGTAATGAATAATGTAGCAAACTAATAATAAAATTTCTACCACAGCATCGGATATAAATTTACTTAACTAGGTACACTACATTATTATTACTCAACACCGTCTCTATTGGTAACAGTAGTTACTTATAGATTTATAGATTCAGTTCAGTTACTAACGAAACCGCAACTGCTGAGGTTAGATTGGGTCGACGTTTCTGACATCGTTAGTGTAAAGGGTCCAGAATAGCGGAAATTTACCTCGATTTTATTATTATGCTCTTGACTAGAAGGGACCTGGACAAAATATGTTTTAAAGATTTCAAGAAACTTTAGCTTACGCTTCCTGGCGACTTATACCGACATTTCAAAGGATAAGTGTATTTCTTATGATAGTCAATTATCGCATTTCACCTTATCAGGAATAAAATTCTGATTTCTAGCTTGTATTTAATTCAATGTTATACCATTGACTTCATTACCGTGACACGCATGAATCTAAATAAAACACTTTCAGGACCTCGTATATTCGAATTACAGATACCTCAAACCTCGATGCTCGATATTCATCTATATTGTATTTCAAGTTATTAACTCCAATACTAATCAAGAAACAGTTTATCGGGATACTGTGTCGCCATACTTTCAAGTTTCAACTGGCGTTACTTGTACTATTATCTATTCTGTGCTCGCGTTCAGTATTGGCATGCACAATGTGAACGTACCCTACCCGCTTCTATCACCCCCAGCAATATGTTTGTACACGAGATGGAATTATATGGCGGATTAAAGTATCGGTCAGCGGTGTGTGAATCAATAATTTTTATTATGCGTGACGCTTTTGTATGTTTGTGATGTACCATTGTAGGTGCACGTGTTGTTTATGTACTTCTTAGTCGAGAGGGTTCAGTTGTAGTTCGTTATTTGATATCCCGTGTGTAACTAGCTTTTGTTGGGGCTTACAAGTGGATCTTTGTCAACGAAGTCTTTAGATTTTGAATACAGAACAGTGAAATATTTTTTCCGGAGACTATTTTGTTTCTAGTGATACTAATCCGGGTGGTTGGTTTAGTTATCTTATTCTCGAAAATGCCCCCGTCATATGTACCTATACATCGTCGCTGTTCCTACAAAAATCGCTATGTGCATTTTTTCGATTTTTGTTTTTTTATGCCATTTTGAACCTTAGGTCCATATACGTATGCTCTAAAAACGGCGTGAAGCTACCTTTATTATTTCTGCATGTGAAAAAATAACCATGTGAAGTTTGTAGGTCAAAATGTTCCCTTAAAAACTCCTTAAAAATAACTAAGTGTCACTAATCACATAGCAGGACCGTTTCATATTCATATCACGCGAAAATTTGGTCCGATATGTGTCTTTCGGAGCACACATAGCGAATTAATTCGATCGTGTCGTTCGCGTTCGACATGTGTTTTTCGGCACATAGCGATATTTTAGTAGGAGAGGGCTTAAATATTTATCGCTATGTAACAAATTTCTGTTTTTCTATGCGTATAAAATTCAGTTTTCACTATATATTTTTAAAACTATTATCATTTCATGTACAAAATCACAAGGCAATAGCACAAAAAAAAATACTAACTTTCCATACATGGTTAATGAGGAAATCAGTTTTTTGTGTCTCCTGAAAAGTTGGTTAAAAACACATAGCGATTTCTGCAGGAACAGCGACGACATGTAAATGCATAATTACATCCACATGTTTATATTCATATAAGACTGTTTACATACATAACTGTTAGTGTACTTTTTTTCATTAGCCTGGTAATGTGTCCCACTGCTGGGCAAAAGTGTCTCCTCTTAACCTCCACAACTCTGTCTTGCGTGATACAGGCCAGTCCTCTGCGTGCGCCTCCAAGTCGTCCCGCCATTCTCGGTATGCCTCGACATCGCTTGCCGTTCTCCGTTTAAGTAATTTTAATGTTTGTATAAAATTTATTCTTCAAAACTTTGATGAACATAATGACTCTAAATTGTGACAGTCTAACACTAATTATCATTTCACTAGTCTTACCCCTACTCTTTGAAATGAAGCTAGGTATACATTAAGCACTTCAATTATGAAAAATAAGGTGCTTGATATATCTCATTTCGTGATAAGGACATCAAATCTCGACAAGCTTTTGGAGTAAAACCTTTGAGAATAACGAGTAGCATTACGAATAGCGTGAAAAACAAAGTTAAATCGCTTTCAAGATTAATTTTGGATTTAATGAGTAGAGTCTGCGTGTACACGCCAACATTTTTCACAAAAATGCTTCCACGAATAAAGAGCAGAATAAGTACACCTCAAGACCAACAAGAAATGTGAAGTCGAACGCAAACGCAAACAAAAACTATGTCATCAAATGATATCAGAACGATTATACTTAACAAGACGTTTCGCTGGCGACAAGTCCCCAGGCCCCGAGGGTGGGAATAAAGATGGGTACAAAAATGACAATGTTGAAGCAACAGGTCGCTTTGTCTCAGCCAAGAGTCTAATCTTCAAAATAGCTACGTCGGTCATAATCCCTGTAGAATAAATAAACCAGTCGCATTTACACAGACACACAAAGAAAAAATCCAAGGACTCTTTATGTATCTGAATACTTTTAGGTTACATTTTGGAGTACACTTTACTCAACAAATAAGCGTTACGCGTAGAGATTTTCGTTAAATTTATGGATAAATATCCATAGAAAAATTTCTTAATATTCCTTCCGTAACAATTGTGTCCCTTAATAATTACGTAAACATATCGTCGCCTAGACTACTAGAGCCATATCGACGGCCACAAAACCCAACAGTTTATTTCGAGTAAACTAATCATTGCGAGAGATTTCAACCACGAATTCCAGAGGCTATAAGAAGTAATAAATCGTCGCTTTAATACTAAACCGCCGCATCACAAAAAATTACAAAAACGGTTTTATTGCAAAAATAGGTTTAAAACTGGTTACTTTAATTTATCACACAAAGACTCTCGTCGTTTTCGCAGTTTAAACAACAAAAATACCAATATGCCTGTTTGGCACTGTGCAATTTTGTGCATAATTTCAGAGCAAAGGTGCCGTTTTGTTACTTGCGTCCCGACAGTCAATGCGAGCGCTCACCACTTTAGTGTAAAAGGGACGTAACACCAAAACGCCTTCGATTATCGCAGAGGATTTAACATCTAAGATGCCTTATTCCAGATTGCGCCTGTTTAGTTCATAAAAATTACGCAAGTATAATGTTTTTTTTTATATCTAAGGTGGCAGATTTTGTGATGTGGCTTTGTCGCTCTGAGAATTTTATAATAAAAGGGCCTTATTTCGGATTCCGCCTGTTTAGATCTGAAAGTTTACAAAAATTCAATGCTTTTTACATAACTAAAGTGGCACGTTTTGTGATGTGACTATATAGCTCTAACGATTTTATATTAAAGGGGCCTTATTCCAAATTTCACCCATTTTTAGGTCCGAAAATTTGCGTAAGTTTAATGTTATTTAAATTTCTAAGGTGGCACATTTTGTTATGTGACTTTGCTGTTCAGAGGATTTACCCTGTATAAGGCATTATTTCAGATTGCAACGAAGATAATGTTAGAATATTATATTTATTAGTTGATTTTTGGACGATTTAATTTATGCATCATTAATGACTGATCACTAACGCGTTGTTTTACTCCAGGGCAAAAACTGAGCATAGTAGATTTATTTTTCTGTTCATCATCTGATTCTTTTTCTTCTTTCCTATCTTGGAAATGTTTAACCATGTCTAATGAAAGTGATCACTATCCCATTAATTGAACACTACCTAATCATGTTATGAAGACGGTAGGCACAGTCATTACCCCCGTTGTGAGGAATGGTGGTTTTAGCGATATGTTGGAGCACAAATTTCAATAATCTGCAGAAGTACAGCCATTTGAAAAAATGCAGCCGAAAGCGATTGTTATACACATCATGATTTTTTTAAATTGCTATACTTATCCTTACTTCCTTACTATATTAATATTATAAATCGGAAAGTGAGTTTGTTTGTTCCGCTTTCACTCTGTAACTACGGAACCGATTGCTTTGAAATTTTACAAACGTAAAGTTAGAAGTCCGGATTAAATAGTAGGGTACTTTTTATCCCGGAAAAAAATGATGTTCCCGAGGGAATGTTCGCTTTATACCGCAATGTAACCGAATTCCACGCGGGCGAAGCCGCGGACGGAAAGCTAGTACTGAATAAATATGTTGTAGCTGCCCCAAAAGACTTTTTAAAGAAAAATAAACTAGTGAGATGGTGTTATTTTTGTAGTTCTCTATCTCCTGGATCCCCTCTTGGATAAAATCAGGAGGTATAGAGGGTCATGTAATTATTGTAAGCTATTAGTACATTATGACTGATGCAAAGAACTCAAAAACATGTCTTATTATGTTGTTATTCTTAAAAAATAATTAAAAACACATTTAAAATTTTGAACGTTGAAAAAATTTTCTCATTTCGGAGTACTTTTAATTTTTTTATTCTGATTTTCAGAGAGTAATTTATTTTCGACATATTTTATTTTGTTTAGTTTTTTATGATGATTGTTTGGATATTTTTAAATATCGAAATAAAAGGCAATTACTCTTGATATATGCATTTTAATTACAATTTTCGAGATAATTCTTATCGTATTTAGATTTTATTTTTATGCTAAAGGGCCTTATGTGCTATTTTACGCTTTCAGTTTAGAGTTAGCGTAAAGTTGTATTTAAATACAAATTAAGAATTTAAATACGAATATTTTGAATATCTACACGGGCATATTAATTAAAAAACAAATGAACTAAATCAAAAAATCATGATGAAATTTTTAGAAGTCTCTCCTGTAAAATTATGCTCTTTTGACATACGGCGGTTTAGCAATAAAGCGACGAAATGTTATATGAACTTAGGTCAAAACACGATTTTTTTTACTAAGTATTATTAAGGCACGTTTATACGACATTAGCAATTATTATGTATGAAAATTATAAAAAAAAATCGTGTTTCGACCTAAGTTCATATAACATTAAATTTATTACTTCTTATAGCCTCTGGAAGTCGTGGTTGAAATCTCTCGCAATGCTCACGAGCACCACGTATGTAATACGAAATAGTGTGATATGGGAAAGAGCTGGGGTGAAAGTAGATAATAGTGAATAGAATTGAAAAAAGTATGCTTAGTTGGTTTGGTCACATAGAGAGGATGGATGAAAGAAGATTGACTAAACAAATTTATACGGGGAATGTGGATGGGTGCAGTGGGACGGGAAGACCTAGACGGACGTTCCGTGATCAAATCGCGGACGTTTTAGAAACAGGTCAGGTCAAGAGTATCCGAAACCGACGAGCATGTATGAGGAGATAAATTAATGTACTTAGAAGAAGCAAAAGAGGTATGTCAGGGTAGCGAGTGGAACAAAGTAGTCTCTGCCTACCCCTGTGGGAAAGAGGCGTGACGTAATTTGTATGTATGTATGTAGTAATTGAAATGGCGTGGTGTAAAAGCGCAAAAAAAACAGGCTTTATGTTCGTCTGAATGTTGCAATCTCAGAAATAGTACAAGACGCAAAAAATGCCCTTGTTTTTACCTAGACTTAGCGAGTTATTTTATAGAAAAAAAGCTTATAAGTTACACCAAATCTCATTAGGTACCTACGAGCTTAAAATTCTATTCCACAATTTACCATTAAATATTTTCTCATTACCCGGTACATAAATAAATGCAAACATGCCTTTGACGTGAAAGAATATCAATCTTGTGTTCCGTTGAAAACGTTTAAAAGAAACTTACTTAATTAATTAATTTCGAGATCATAAAATTAAACGCAAGGCGACAACGTATGCATCCAGTAAAATACAACTAGCGCTTTAATAGGTTTAACATTCAGCTAAGGTTTAATTCCTGAGCTCATTTATTTCTGCTGTAATATGTTTCCTGCTGCGGAAATTAAAAGAGTCCCCCTCGCATAGTAAAAATGCATTTGGCTCGAGATAAAACAGGGTAGTGTTAGCTGTATTGAACGATTCCGTCAGTACCGGCAGTCCACGCTTTGAACGATAAACCCTTTTGTGATAATCACGGAGTGAAACTGTGGTGTTGATGGCTGACGTATAACGTCAAGCCGGTAGTTCCCATTTTCCAACCTGGGATATTCGATATAAATTTACATACATACATACATACATATTCTCACGCCTGTATTCCCAAAAGGGGTAGGCAGAGCACATGAATTCAAAAATTCAGTGCCACGTCTAGCAATTTCAGGGTATGCAGATGGTTAAACGTGATATTGCAGTGACAGGTTGCTAGCCCATCGCCCACAATACACTAACCCTTTCCCAGAGTCGACTCTTACGACACCCACGGGAAGAAAGGGGGAGGTGCTATTCTAACCCGGCACCACACGGGTGCAATATAAATTTAGGTGGGATATGTTGGATAATGGGAACTACCCCGTCAAGCTACATGCAGTGTTTTTATCTAGAATCTAGATTATAGATACCTTAATCGTATAAAACCTGTTGGTCTCTTTAGTGTGCTCATATTGAACATTGAGTTGAGAGTTTTTATACTTACGTACTGGCACATAAATAACATAAATAATCGTCTTTGTCGTTTTAAAAACAAGACAGGAAACAATAAAAAAAAATGTTTACTTTAAGCGTTAGCATTGTATTGTATTGTATGACTCTTTATTGCACATAAAACAATTAAGTACATAGAACCATATTAGAGAATAACAGTCTTATGTACAAAGGCGAACTTATCCCCGAGTGGATCTCTACCAGTTAACCTTCGGGCTATTTCAGAAAACTTTTTTACAAATAAATGATAACAGCATTATATTACCATTATTACGCTATTAAAAATTACTTTAAAGTGTTGTAAAGTAATAAAAAAAAATCTTTAAACGAATCCGTGTCACGATAACATCACCGACCGGCACCATAATTTTGCTTTCTGGTAATAATCTAGGATTTGTTGACAAGTTGACTGAGCTACGCTTACTCAGAACGTTTCTTAGCGCACCAATCACAAATACCTACGAGGGGCGTTCAATAAGTTTTGAGAATGATAAGGACGCAAATAACTTTTAACATATTTTACTTTATTTTTCAATGTACTCACCTTTCAAGAGTATATGCTTATTATAATATCTTTATTATAAGCTTAAATTTTCCTTAAAAAAAAAATCTTCTCGACCCCTTAAAAAAACCTCTACCGCGGCGATCACGGTGTCATCATTTTCAAATTTCTGACCTCTGAGGTGGTTTTTTAACCGCGGAAATGCATAAAAATCACTAGGAGCGAGCTCTGGTGAATATGGTGGATGCTCCATCAATCTAAAGCCAGCATCTTTGATGGCAGCCATCGCAACACTTGGCTCATGCGCGGGGGCGTTTGCTTGGTGAAACAAAACACCTTTGGAAAGTTTCACCTGGGCGTTCCTCGCGTATAACATCACGCAGTTTTTTTGTTTGTTCCTCATATAAATTCCTCGTGATTTTAGCTCCATGATTGAGATATTCAATCATAACAATCCCTCGGATATCCCAGAAAATGGAGCCCATAACCGCGTGGAGGATGGTATTGCTTTGAATTTCTTCGGAGTCGGAGATGAAGGCCTCTTCTAAGTCATAGATTGTTGTTTGGTTTCTGGGTCGTAATGGTAAAGTCACCTTTCGTCCATTGTTACAAAACAAGACAAAAATCGGTCGGAATCTTGCTCTAACAATTCCAAACAGCTATGTGAAACCTGCAGTCTGGTTTGTTTCTGAGCGTCCGTAAGCATTATGGGTACCCAGCGTGCTGATACCTTTTTCATGCCCATATGGTCATGTATTATATTGTGAATACTCCCGACACAAATCTTTACTTCTTCAGCTATAAACTAATCAGAAACATGACGATCCCCTAAAATTATTTTCTATTTTTTTTTAACATTTTGTTCGGTCATCGCAGTGGTCGGCCGCCCTGAGCGTGGGTCGTCATTAGTGTTCGATTTTCCTCTTTTAAACTCTGCGCACCACCGTGCAACCGTAGAGTAAGAAGGAACGCGAACCCCTAATGTTTTTTGTAAATCTAAATGAACTTGCTCAGTAGTAATTTTTTTCAAGCAGAGGTATTTAATTACCGCATGATCTTAAATTTCCTCCATTTTTACCGTCTGGTCCCGACACGACGAAATCAATGTGTTCTATTTAAAAAAAAACAAACGACTGTCAAGTTATTTTTTTTTATTTTTCATAGCAATTACATGGGCTTTGCTTGCCAGTACTTTTTTATTTCTTTGCTAATGAATTTATATGTCATTCTCATTATTTATTGAACACCCCTCGTATCTATCACAGGTGTCTACCAAAGACGCGATAACTGACAATAGATGCTCGTGCTGCATAAATACACGGTGCTCGTGAGCATTGCGAGAGATTTCAACCACGAATTCCAGAGGCTATAAGAAGTAATGAATGTTATTATGAACTTAGGTCGAAACACGATTTTATTTTCATTATTTTCATATATACATAAAAATAGCTAATGTCGTATAAATGTACCTTAATAATAACAAAAAAAATCGTGTTTCGACCTAAGTTCATATAACATTTATTACTTCTTATAGCGTCTGGCATTCGTGGTTGAAATCTCTCGCAATGCTCACGAGCACCGTGTATAGACTTGTACCTGTAGACAGTATTAATTTAAAGAAAACAGTTACATCCCAAGATTTCTTCATGGTTTTGACAAAAAAGGACAGAACTTGCTTGACTGACACTGATCTGGACATGGAAAAAATATTACCATTAGTCGCCTATTCAGTGGAAACAGCTACATTAAAAAAAAACGATCGGTTAGTACAAAGCTGGTACTGAATCTCTTATAGTTTTGTCAAATAAAACATAATTGGAATATTACTTACATACATAACATACAATCATTCCTATGTTCCCAAATGGGATAGGCAGAGCACACGAAACGTGACCACGATCATTTCACGCTTCATATCCATTTCTAGCAAAGGTACTTTATTAGCTTTAAAAACAGATGGCCCAAAGTAAGTATACCTAAAACTATATCCGCAGTCGGCGTTTGACATCCACGGAAGAAATGGAGAGGTGTTATTCTAACCCGACACCACACAGACTTATTCCTAGACCAGTCAGCTAGGTACCGATTTTTAGAGACACGACACAGCAGCAAATCATGTATTTATACATAATATTACGTCTGATTCTATTATTATTCGACTGTTACTTTTAAAACTATCTGGTACACGCAAATTCTACACAAATACGCCAATCTCAAAAAACAAGCTGTGTTTTTACTATATAGGCCGTAGATATTATTAGACACGTTCGACCTAAGTTGCGAATAGATTTTCCCTCAAAAATATCACTGGAAGGCATTTGACCATCCCGGGTAATTTGGGGTGGTAATGTGACAACTTTCGTCGCGTTTACCCCAAATTGCTGCCTGGTGCTATGGGGTACGAAACTTGCAGAACCTTTCATTACATACGACTTTAATTATATTAGCAATATTTTTGGGATTTATCAATTACTAGCTTTTGCCCGCTGCTTCGCTCGCGTTAAATTCAGGGTGACACCGAAGAGATCTCGCTATTATTTTAATACGCTGCTGTAGTGTAATATGTCTTTCCATTGGCGTATAGAATGAAAAGATTCTGTGTCCAATACACGCGAATATGCCACATACAA
>BHDV01042452.1:45426-71656 GCA_005406045.1 Adoxophyes honmai | reverse complement strand
TCCGTTGCGTAGTTTTAAAGATTGAAGCACACATACAGACGGACAGACGGCGACCGCGACTTTGTTTTATAATATGTAGTGAAGATTCTCTTGACTTTTGTTAGGTACCCTGTATTTACTATGTTTGTGTTTATAAAAAAAAAGTTGTTTATTTACCTATTATGAAAGTATATCCAACGCGGCTTAACAAACACTTGAAAAACTGTAGCGTGACTAGATCCAACACCAAAATGATATGTGCAAAAATCTAAACAGTTGGACAAAGATTTTCTTCCCATTCTTGACCAAACGATATATTGGTCAAGTTTAAAAAATCGCAGTGATTTTCAGTTTCGTACAATAAAGGCGTACACATAGTATTTTAAATGTTACTAAAACTGCTTTTAAGAAGTATAATCGACTCGATGTTTACGATTTACACGATTAAGTATCGCAGCGTACCATTAAGTTCGTGCCGAGGTTTGTGTGGCGGGTCGCCGTCGCCGCAAATTGTGGCGCGGCAGTTTTATTGGTGCCGATGCCCTTACGATTTTCGACATGGTATGGTGGAAAATGATATTTTTAACGAGTGCCTGTGCCATAACAAAAGATGCAAAATGAAGGACCGTTGTATTCAAAGATTTTGAACGTGAACCCGCGTCCGACACCATCAGTAATTAAAGTAGAAATGTATGTACTCTATAACTATGTGTCAATAAAAGTACCTATTTTTTTAATAAAGGCACTTTTCACAGAAATATAGGTTACGTAGGTACAGTCGAACCATTTGATTCCTGACCCACTGCTGGACGTTGTCACAATAAAAGTAGTAAGAATCTCCTTTGTCCAGTAATAATTGTATTGCTATGCTTTTCACTGTAAATAGGTTCTATGGTGGATCAGGAATCAATTGGTTCGATGGTAGATGCAATTTTCACACCCTGTTTAAGGCTAAGTAAGTCAACATTTTTTTTATGTCGACTGTCACGCGGAATCTACAAAAAACTTAACTATCATTAACAAAACAATGACGCTTAGCTGAATTTACTGAAGAATATCTATAAAGTTTTCCTTGAAAGACCTTACTCGACGATAAACAGTTTCATTGTAATTATTTAGGTAAAAGAAAAAACATTTTTACGTCCAACGTAAAGAAACAAAGCTTTTGATTGACAGTCTTTGATTTGTTTTACGGTCTTTAGTTCATGTTTTGGATGAAAATATCAAACTACGCAATTTCCTAGATCAACATACATGATGACTACAAAGACTTGGATGATAACATTATATTGAAAATAACCTATTATTACGAAGATAGTATTTTAAAGAAAAAATATAATGTCCTACCTACCTTTGTCTTATTATTTAAGTAGGTACGTTATTTTTTTTACTTTGCTTATCATAGTTAATCATTCCTCATTCGTTATTTTACGATAGTTAGAAAACTATCGTAATTTCTATAACATAAGAGACAATGAGTAGAATATATTATGAACATAACACCAATATTTTGTCCTCATTGTGTAATTTTTTGTATCTATGTTCTTACCTAGTGTTTTTATGTATGTAGAACCTAAAATAACAAAAACCTGATAAATGTTAGTCATAATAGAATCTTGTCTTCCAGACATAAAATAACATACTAAAGATATAGTAAGTAAACATTATTTATCACTGTAACATAACACAGCAACAATGAACCGTTCACGATAAATGGTTACAAAAATTTTCAGACTGCTCGCATCATCGTCATCTGTAGTGTATAATAAAGCTTATCGGATTTTTAACACTTTTTTTTCTGAAAACACGTAACGGAATTCGAGTACAAAATGGAGGCCCTTCGAACGACTTGTTTTTTTTCGTCGGCGGGGGCAATCAGGAGCAAATCGTGCGGAAACCGGCCCGAGTTATCTCGCGAGGAATTTCGACAAGGATCAGCCGTGTCTCATTTCAATCTGAGCCAGATAGCTGGAAGCTGAAATTCTAAAAACCACTTTTAATACTCTTTAACGGCAAAGGTATCATATATTTTGATCTCTATAAATTACCTACGAGTCTAATTTATCACGCAAAAACATATTGTTAGTACTACGGTGATAGTGTCCAACGGCTGTATCTGATGTTAAGGTAATGGTTGCATTTATTTTTTACTTTTTACGACTTGGTAACGTTTCAAAAGATCATGATTACGTCACACAAAACGTATCGTCACTACTACTTACTAGGTATTACGAAAAAATAAAGACACTTTATAACGTTTATTAAACTTAAATATTAACTAGAAAATAATAATAATAAAACAAAACCTAAACAATATTATTGACAAACAAATCATGCTACGCCGAACAGCACCAAAAGGGACGCACTGAGCATGATGGTGGTTTTCCACCAGTGCGTGATCCCGCGCAGGCGAAGCGAGAATTGAAATTTGTACGACACTTTTTCTATTGAAAGTAAACGAGGCGGAGATTGAAGTTTTGTCGTACAAATTTCAGTTTTCGGCTCGACTGTTGAAATCACCTGCATGCTGCAACTATACGATATGAGATGTAGGTACTTTTTACACTCATTTCAAGTTTGTCATCGTAGCACCTAACCGGTTGATTACCGCTGACTCCGATCGGCGTCAAATTATCAAGCATTTTTTTGTATTCCTAACTTCAGTGTGCTTTGTGGCATAATAATATAATTAATATGATAATAAACTCTAAATTCCACCGTGAGCTTAACTATTAATTATTATAGGTATACTCATACTAAATATTATTAGTCTGAGATCTGTACAATAAAAGCGTCATTTCAACCGGTAACTTGCGAGGCGGTTATAGCAGATTCTTGCGACGTTTTTTCTTAAATTATTTATGTTGCTTTTTTTTTACTTTTCCGTGTCTTTATCATACCTACTCGAGAAAAACAAGACTTTTTGTCGAAGGTTTAAATACATACATTTCACAATGATGTCAATAATTAACAGGACTAAGTATCTACGTACTTAGTAGTATGTAGCGAATATTTAGCAGTAAAGTGTACTTAGATTTCGATTATTAGGTACTAGATCGAGATTTAAGGCAATGCTACAAGTGATTCCTAAGGCATAAACATTTTAAAACCTGGGTTAGTTGCAACATCAAATACAGTATTTGATGACAATCTTACGAAGCAGAAAACCGCCGTATCTTAAAGTTAAAAAGATATTTCATCCACCCACTAGGCGTCTTCGAAAAAGTTAGACGTAATAAAAATGGAAAAAAAGCCACGATGCTGCCTTCTATCGCATATTTATCACGAAAGTAAATGAGTTTTATTGATAAAAATATTATCTCTGTTGAACAGGAAATAGGATTGAATCCAAACGAAACGTAAGTTGAAGTGAAGTGGAGATTTAAATGCTTGATATTGGAAAACGTAAATATAAGAATAAATATTGTGATACATTTATACATTGATGTTTGCTAAGTTTTTTAATTGTAGGTTCTATTGCTTGAAGTAAGTTAGATATTAACGCCATTTTGAGGCTGTTGTCCTTTTAAACACTTGTCCGGATCCGACATTTCAAAATAGTAAATGCCTATGAAGGTGTCCATTACACCACTAAGATTTAATTTTAATGTCAACCGAAGCATCAGTTGCATTCGATGTATTGTCGACAACACTGCGGACATGTATGCATTTCTAGGAACAAAGGGATTTTATGCTAACGACACGAACTCACTCTGTGTTGTCAATGATAGATATTACTTCAGGGAAATGCATAAATACCTATGGCTATAAATAGCTATGGCGTCGTCGACAACTCTTCGTTAGCTGGTGCTGCGTGTTAGTTGAAATCATAACCTTTAAGGATATAATGAAGACACCTTGTCACTTCATTCGACGACTTTCCTAGGGCACCTCATTGATGACGTCACAAACAAGTAAATACTTTCAAAGCAAATTACAAAGTAAGGACTGAACTGCATTATTGATGACGCGGGCAAGACTTTGCTCCAGTTGCACACAATTTAATTACAAAATATCGATCGCGCGAGGCAATGGGTCAATAAATTCGCCGTATGTAGGTAAATATTTGAACAACTTTCTAGATGCTTTCCGACTTTAATGCAGCATGTTTGTGGAAAATTTTTAATATATTAGAAAAGTTGCGCGTTGGGACGAGGCGATGCCGAGCTCGCGGCACCGACTTTAAAATTTGTTGCTGTATACCCTGTTTTATTTTTATTTTAATAGGATTAGGAGAGCTTTTAATGCGGGAAATAAACAGTTGTGGTTCTAAAAGTTCGCTAAGAACAATCGTTAAGATAATGTCCGTGGTTAATTAGTCGGCTTGAGGGCACAGTGCGGCATCTCTCAACCTGTAATTATGCTTTTTACTTTGTCAAAGCTGGCGAGACGACTTACTAGCTCATTATTTCCTTTGACTACTAGTTTTTATATGAAATAAGTATTGCAACCACGTTAAAACATTCCACTATTAATTAAATAGGTCTTAAGTTGCATAATCAAAACGTCAACCCTTCTGTTGGTAGATTGACCTCTATACTTGTAACCATTTATTGATTTATTTGTTAAGGAGGGCAAACAAAAGCAAATTAATACAATAAATTATCTATAAAATAAATAACAATCAACATACGTGAACTTACTGCCTAACTAGCTATCACAAAATAATGAGCGTGATAAGTTTATGTAGACTTAGGAAGCAATTAAGCAAACTAATACTAAATCTAGTCCCGGAGCAAGTCATTCTTTTATCGAGGGTAAATAGTTTTTTTTTTTTAATTCATACTATTGATCTGTACCTATTATACTTCCTAATAAACAAATTTATGTTCAAATAAAATATCTCCAAAGCAGATAATGTAATGTAATGAACCCAGTGTCCAACGCAGTTTCAATAACCGACATTTTTAGTTCTAATTTAATGGGAATTAAAGTAAAAATCAGAGTGACGATCATTTATGTGTTACTTACATAGACAATTTTTTAAATTAATTATATTCTCATACTTATATCTAACTTATAGCTGACTTTACCTTAACGTCTGAATTGAATCATTTCCGCAAAAGGCGTCGCAAGGAAAGCAGAAACGGAAGCAGTGAGTGAGTTTAAAAATAATTATAGAAAACCTACCGAGACTGCCTTGAATGTTGTCTAGACCTGCGATTGCGAGGACCAGCAAATTCAATCAAGAATTGCAGTTTAAAAATTCATGAACTAAGATCACCAGTTTCTTGGCTAAATATAGCTCTGACGAAAATTATCACAGCGAGAATTGAGTATACCTACTTTACCTTTAATAATAAAAAAGTTACTCATGTCTTGGTCGTCTATTGTTGCGACATAAATTTGTGTGGTACGAAATTTAAAAATAGTGCCAAAGTCGGCAACTTTGTATGGAAAACCAGCCATGTGGTATCAATACAATATTTGAAAAGTATCACAGATTTCCACGAGAGATTAATGCTGTCCATTTTGTCCCACTAAACATTTTGACTTAGAAATTCAAACATTCAAAATTCGAAGTTCAAAATTCAAAATTTAAAATTCAAAATTTGAATCTTTATTTATGCAAATAGGCTCCTAAGAGCACTTTTACACGTCATTTTCGAGTCTACTAATGCTTCGGAAAGTCATCAAGTTCAAACTAAAATATAGGTACTGAAATTAATTGAACTAGCTGGGTGACCGAGCTTTACTCGGATTATTTTTTGCATACATTGAAATACTGGTAATACAAGTTGTAAAACTAATATCACTTCATTTCGCTGATTAAAATCAGTTTTTACAGATCAAATTAATCCACTCCCACTACTCAGTCATCATTATTTGACAGTTAAAAAAAAAGCAAAAAATAAAATAAAAATAAACCGGCCAAGTGCGAGTCGAACTCGCGCACGAAGGGTTCCCTACCAAAAACTGCAAAAAATCAGAATTTTTGTATGGGAGCCCCCCTTAGATACTAATTTTATTTTTATTCAATTATTTATTTTTAAAGTAGATATTTAATTAAACATTCTGTGAGCATTTCAAGTATTTAACTGTTACAATTATTTAAATAGACCCAAAACAGCAAAAAAACACGTTTTTTGTATAGGAGCCCCCCTTAATTATTATAATTATTTTAATTTTAGTATAGCAGCAACAGAAATACATCATCTGTGAAAATTTCAACTCTTTAGCTCTTACGGTTCGTGAGATACAGCCTGGTGACAGACAGACGGACGGACAGACAGACAGCGAAGTCTCAGTAATAGGGTCCCGTTTTTACCCTTTGGGTACGGAACCCTAAAAAGCAAAAAAAATTTAGTGTGATGAAAAAAAAAGAAAAACTTATGTCACATCCCAGGATCGAACCCAGAATTTTCTGAATGTAAATTCTTGACTTCATCAACAAATTACCGAAAACGCCGTACATGTCCATATAAAATTTGAAGAGTTCCCTCGATTTCTCCAAGATTCCATTATCAGATCCTGGTTTCGTGCCAATGGGACCAATTTCGAGTTGTACCCTTTCGATTAAAAAAAAATTTTTTGAAAATCGGTTCACGTGTCTCCGAGATATCGAGTAAACATACAAATAAAAAAATAAAAAAATTAGGTCGAATTGAGAACCTCCTCCTTTTTTCGAAGTCGGTTAAAATATCTGTTGTAGTTATTCGGCATCGGGACAGTTGAAAAAAAAGCAAAAAATTTAAAGAAAAACTTAAGTCACATCCCAGGATCGAACCCAGAAGCTCCTGCACAGAGAGCGGACGTTTTTACCACTATACCAAAGGAACTGCTGAACTCTTTAGCGAAATATCTGTATACATTCAGTAAGAAATTCATATCCCGGTTTTTATTTTTTTTCTCGAAAAATTGCGTTTTCCCGGGAAAACCACTTATGTAGATAAACTTAAAACTCTAATCCTCGTCTATATAAAAATTTTCATGAAAATCGTTAGAGCCGTTTCCGAGATAGCTGGTATATATAAACAAACAAATAAATATATATACAAGATTACCTCGTTTAAAGGTATAGGATACTGGAAAACGCTTACCTGAATATCAGCGACTACTGTACAGTCAAGGAAATTGATACCTGTGCCACTTTGAACCTTTTCATACTGAGTTTCATATTGCTTTGATTAGTAGAAAGTATGGTATGTCACGGTGACATTTTTTGTGAAAAGGTACAAAGTGGCACAGGAAAGTCGCCCTTGACTCGTTACAAACTAACTAAGTAATTAGATAAAATCGTGGAAAAAATAATTATGATATTATAAATCATAATAAGCATATAGTTGTTTTGATGTTTTGCCGCATGCTTTTATGAATTAATGTACTTTGACCGTTGTGAATTTTTTCAATGCGGTTTATAAGCAAGTAACCCATAATATCGCATTCAGACATTCGTTTCCAATACATACCGTGACCACACTACTGGAAGTGAAGCAGTCACTGTAGGCAGAACCAACCAACAAAGAACAGATTATGATGATTATAAACCATCTCGTATTTTCATGGAAAAGGCGTCAAGCCCTTGGCACGTTCAATATCTAACTTTCCAAGTTTTTTTTTGTTTGATTGCACTTGCCATTGTCCGATCCGCTAACATAAAAGATCGCAAAAAAATGTTAGCGAAATATTTTTGCATAAATTATGTTCAGAATTTCGCCGCTTCTCAATTGAGGATCAAAGGTATTGTGGACGGTTTCTTGTTTGCATCTCAATAAAATTCAAACCCTTTGTTTTCCATTGAACGCCCGTTAGCATAAATGAAGTAGGCACTGGTCCCAGATTTTACACAATACGTTGGATATATTAAACGTACTATAATGGTTTAGCAGAAACAGAGCGTTCGTTAATTTGTGAGATATTCGTGAATGGCTGTTTTCTGTTTAGCCATTTGGACCATTCGATTATGTAAATTGTACAACGGCAACACATTTACTGTACCATTTTATAAATGTATCTTAAAGGGCCGTGTAGACACAAATATGGCACGGTTACGTATCATTCTGGTGTAAAGCACACTATGTTCTTCAGTGTAGGTTTGTGTGTTTACTGTTTTAAAATAAGTATAATTATAAAAGTAAGTATACTCACGGCACAGAAACACGGACTAAGATTACGAAATGCACGTACATACACCACACCTGTTATCTCAAATGGGGTAGGCAGAGCACACAAAAAGCTAAATAAACAATAAGTATTGCAAGTTTCGTAGCCACTTCTAGCATATTTTTTAGGTTTCAAGTTCCTACTATAGTGACAGGTACCTTAACCCGTATCGTTAGTTGCTTGGTACGACATCCATGAAAGTCATGGAGAGGTGTTATACTTATTATAATGGGTAATGACACCACACGGCAGAAAATTATGAAAAATATTTTATTTACGAAATGTAAACAATTAAAAGCTAGATTTAGCATTTTAGTGTAGTACAGACTAACTAAGATGATTGGAAGTCTTAGTTTCGTTTCTTTCGAGTATAATAATGCGCGCTATCATATGTTACCGGATGTTGTCTCTTGTTGGACTTTTTCACACAAGTACAGTTCGCGTCACTTGTCGTACTAATTGTGTATCATCACGTAGAAAAGTTAGCTTCGGAAAACTCTTTAAGGTTCTTTTCTAACTTTTAAATTTTGACCAAATAAATTATTAAGGGCTGACGCGCAGCCTCAGCTGATGTCACTTGCTTTAGGTATTTGTTTAATTTTTCCAACTTGTGCGAATATAAACATTTTTTATAAGTGATAGGGTAACTACACATTTCATAGGGACAGAAGGACTACATTCACAAACGACATTCGAAGCGACATTATTAACGTCGTGCCACTTATTCTCGACGCCGTACGCCGTAGCATGTCCCAATATTTTACAGTTTTGATTTCTAGGGATAGGAAATTGACAAAGATATTATTATCTACGATTTACTATCTCTAGTAACCCGAAACGCCCATAGATTGCATATTGGGACCAGCTGTTCTACAATCACACATAATTTTACGTAATTTTTCAATGTGGAGCTCTCTATTAAAATATCTAGACATATTTTAACTATAGGTATGTTTTAGTATAATTATACTAATTTTACTGAGCGCAAGTAGATATAAAAAAGTATGTAAATCAAACTCTTCTGTGTGTTTTATATATAAGTGATAATATAATCACCTTAAAATTTCAATCAGCCAGTACATTTTTGTCACACTCACAACCAACCCTAACAAGATTCATTTTTATTGAATCTCGCTACACGTCCTTTTATAAAATAAATTTTGTGTTCTGATACCTTTTAATAATAATGAGAGGAACCGCCTGAAATCGCACAGGCTTACGTATCCTATCTACAGCCACTCAATCAGATTACTCGAGTAATTATGGTATTGATACCTGTTTTAATTGAGATCAATTAATACTCTTAGATTAATTAATCGCATTGCCTTGTCAGGTCCGGACGGCACGGCCCGGGAGCATCTTGTGGTAAACTTGTAAAGGCATCTCTAACTTAAACGTAAGTTTTTTGATAAGTCAGTGTTTAAACGATAGGGAGGCGGGGAGTTACAGGTGGCAAGGGTGTGAGAGGAGGTCATGTAGTGATGGGACGTGACAACAGTCGATAATTGATTTATATCATTCGATGAAAAGTTTTTAGGGTTCCGTACCCAAAGGGTGAAAACGGGACCCTTTTACTGAGACTTCGCTGTCCGTTTGTCCGTCTGTCCGTCTGTCACCAGTCTGTATCTCAAGAACCGTAAGAGCTAGGCTATTGAAATTTTCACAGATGATGTATTTTTGTTGCCGCTATAACAATTAATATTAAAATCAAAATAATAACAATAATAATTAAGGGGGGCTCCCATACAAAAAGCGTAATATTTTGGTCGTTATAGTGGCTATCATTCTGCGAGCTATATCTCAAGAACCGTAATAGCTACCTAACCACACAGGTTTTATTAAAATAGCATTCTAAAATTCGACAAAAACATACAATTACGTCTAAACCATTTAATTTCTCGTAAATACAACCGATATTGAATGGTTATTTTATATGTGTACTCAGTACTAGTAGGTACTTGATTTAGTAACTAATTTTTCATTTCAGACTAAGTAGGCAAATATCTCAATCTTACGTTAAGAAGAGTTAAGTAGTATTTTTTTCTATTTTTGTTATTATAGGTAAATGAAAACTAACAAGCGGAACAAGTTAAGTAGTTAGGTTTGTTTGAAATTCTAACGTGAATCGGTTATGTTTTACTAATGTCAATGTGTTCAAAAGTATACGATTAAATCTCTTAAATGATCCATAAGTGACCTATCGTTAGTTACTTTGTAATTCCGTCCCTAAGATGATACTAACGGAATAAAATTGTCGAAGGACGAGGATCGAAAAAACATTCAAATGTATGGCTAATTTTCGTAACACAAATTAAAAAAGTTAGTAAATATAACTATGATTTAACACACCTCAACGCATTTGCAACTTTTTGATCCTCGAAATTAATTCCCTTTTTTCAAATTTAAAGTAATGTGACATGAAACGGACGTGTTTCATCGACATCGCGGTCATAGACATCGGCACAGCCCTGTGAAGCAACAGGGTCCTGGACGCGTGCGCGTTGCCACCCCGCGTCGCATAAATGCCCGCGCGGGTCTGTTTGCCGCTCAGAGCCACGTCCGCAGCCGCCGCAGTCTCCTGAGCCCGCGAACTGCCTCGCAATGTTCATATCACCTGTGTAAAACAGACCGCAGTCCCGAACGGTTGACTGAAAACAAAAGAAACTCTACTTTTTCTCTGTGGCCATGACTTTGAAGTGATGAACGTTTTGTGCTGTGATTGTGACCAGTGCCGGTTTTAAAAGGTTAGTGGAAAGTTAACTATTTTTTTGTTGGTTTTTGTTTTTTTTTTGTATATTTTTTTGTTGGTTTTTGTTTTATTAATTATTTTTAGTCTTGGTTTGCAGGTGCGTTTCAGGTTGCGGAGATAGTAAAACAGCAAGCCTGTAAATTGAAAGGACGCGGTTTTATTGTTTTTAATAATTGTTTCAATAAAAAAATTTGGTTATTTTTTTTTTGTTATTACTTTTTCAGTTTTACTTAGGAACTTGTGGATTTTTTTCGAGTAAAACGGAAATATTGGAGTAGATAGTTCAGAGCGAATGATGAAAAGAACTTCAGAGGATTTGCGAAGGGGTTAATTTAAAGCCGTTTTGTTTTTTAAATTAAGTTTTGTTCGTAATAATAAAATAATAGCCATGCCCGCGACTTAGTCCGCGTGGAAGTGACTCTGGGAAGCATATTTTTGCAGTTTGTCTAATATAAAGCCGCAGACAAAAGTTTCATCGAACTGTCGTCAAAAATGACGAATTTCCATATAAACTTTCATCCTCTATTTTTATTTTACCCTCATGAATAAAATTATGACGAAATTTTAATGTTTACTTTTTCATTTATATTTAATCAATGACCTAAATGATAAGTTTAACGCTTCTAGTCTTAAAAATGACTTTTCATACCCGCTTTCAATACGTCGCAACCTTTTTTCGCATTAAAAAGTAGCCTAAGTATATTATTTTTTCGGGCTTTAGACTATTTGTCTACCAAATTAAATTTCAATCGGTTCAGTAGTTTTCGCATTAAAGCGCGACTGACAGAGAGACAGACAGAATTACTTTCGCATTTATAACATTATTAATGATGAGGATTTATCAACTCCATCTATTTAGATATAAAATGGTTTTCCTTGTGGCAAAAACAAAAATGTTTTTTTACTTAATTTAATTAAAAGTAAAAAGCATTGCATTATATGTATATTAATTGCAATTGCATTGATTGCAAAATTTTCAACTTTGATTAAAAATTGCTTGGGACGCTTATTTCATTTCTATATTTTTACTAGAACACAATTGGGAGCTATGCGATATTTATATTTTATAAGGTTTTTCATTTTAGGGATTATTTATTTTTATTTCGATCACAGACGACAGCGTGGAGGAGCGTAAAATATAATTTAGGTACGACATGAGAGGGAAAAAAATACGGCATAGAAGTTATTTAACATTTTTGGAATTTCGAATATCGCCCATAAGAGAAAAAATACAGAATTATTTTATTTGAGATGTCGTTGAAATTATCTTAACAAAAAAAAATATGATGATAAATTCTCAACAAGCACAGTTTATGATTCACTAGATTTTATACCCTATGATTCTAATAATAGAAATAGTAGAAATATAATAGAAATCTGATAATAGAAATATAAATAGGCAGAGGTTGTGTTAGAAAGCTTTGCGCTTCAATAAACCTTTCGAAGTGAGTCTTAAAGATATCGCAGCATTTAAAAATATTTTATCTAAACTTGTTGCTAGACAGGCAGAAACATGACATTTAGTACAAGGGTTCAATAATCTTCGTACGGATAATAAAATCGTTTATCAATAAGGCACACTTTTAAAGTCGGATAAAGGTTCAAAAATCGTCTGACAGCTATTGGATACTTGAAAAAAGTCCAGCAACTAAAAGAGTGAAACGTAAAAGTAAGTATAAAAAAGCAAACTCATACAAACTTCCAGAAAAGTACTTCATTGGCACTGTCCAAAAAAAATGTCTTCATCTGAAAAATACATTTACATCAACAGTTGTTGCTGAACAATTTCTACCACGTAGATGAGTTAGCTTTTACCCTAGAGATAAATGGACGATTGTACAGCGTAGTGGTTACAGTTTTTTGCAAAATGACCCAAGCATCAAGAGTAAGGGATACTAGTTATGCGAGTGCAAGGTCATAAATTTGTAGGTTGCGAACGCGAGTTATAAATGTGAAAACTGGCATTTTTGTATCAAACAAAGAGCACAGAGCTGTGACACTACGACTCGCAATAATATTAAAGTTAATGACGCCTAGTGACAGTAGTGACTGACTATTAAGTTACCTGGTTCGATTCATCACCTTAGGAGGTTCCTATGCGAATACTTATCCTATAGAAGACGTAAAAATTATGCAAACAATGTCACGCCTATTTAATAAAGCCTCCTTAAAATTCATTCAGAACAATTTCGAACTTTTTAATTCGCAATGCAAATTAAGTAAACGAGATATAATATTATGGATCTATTTAAAACTGTTTAGGCCGGAAGAATAACAAAAATGAGGTTTAAATTCTTAGCTCGCCGCGTTTAAATGTCCGGTTTAGCCAGCGTCAGTTTACAATTTACAAGTGTGTGCTGTTGGCTGCTGGAGTTCGCACTCGGGGGGAACGTATCAAAATAAAATTATAACTTTTAATAAAGGCAAAGCGTTAAGAGTGAAGTGCCGAAGCTTGCTCTTTGCAAAGTTGGGGCGGGGAGGGGCAGGCAGAGCCGCGGCGGCATCGGCAAATGCGGAATGAATGTAACCTACCGGAATAAAGTTGTAAGCGTGAGCTGCGACATTTCACACCACCTGCTTCAGACCGTACATTAACGTACGTGGACGGCATATCAATAGCCGAATTACAACTTTTTATATTTACCACATTCCCCTGAATTTGGACTCTGTGCACAGAATAGCTAATTATTGTTTTTTATTCTGGCATTCAGTAAACAATTTCCGCAGCCGCTTTCACAAGAATTACACGCAATTTGATTAAGGGTCAAATTCGGTTTGTTACCTCAAGTATCCATATTGCCAACACACTTATTAACTTTGGTTCTTTTATAGAACAAAGACGTTTTATAAATAAAATCTTTTTATTTTTTGTCATTTTTAATCTTGATAATTTATATTGTGGAGGGCTGCGGGCCGCCGGGGGCCGCCCCGCGCGGATCGACAAAGGTGGGGAATTAATCTAATGTCAAAGCGTTGCCTAATATAATGGGAGAACAAAACTTATCTTCAATTACGATTCCATCAACAGATTCTGTACACTAACACGCGTAGTTGACACTAGCTCCTTTATTTGCAAAGACATTGTTTTAACGTATTGTTATTACAAGCTTACACTTCTTTTGACAAGATTTAGCACAAGACATCTCGAAAATGTTATACAGTTTTCCATTCAAACAATGCATCTCATAACATCACTGTCACACTTGATTCATCAGCCAATATCACCTGATATTGATTTTTTTATCTAATTAAAGGCGAACACAGAAAGTTTCATCTGAACCATTTTCCCCGGTAACTAAGCCCCCACCCGCCGCGCCCAGTGCGATGAAATGGGAAATTTCAATTTCACAGTAAGATTTTATTAAAGTATAGAGGCTTGGGAACCGCTCGAATATAGTTGGAAACAAATAAACGACTTTCCTGGACTTTTTTTCCTTTTTATACATAAAAGCGTCGAGTTGATTTATCGTCGGAGCTGCGAGCGATCGCTGGTCCGAGTCGAATCTAGATCGACAGAGCATTTAAATTTATTTTACAAGAATATTTCGTACGTTTATGCCCCTTAAAAATGGCATATCTCTTTCGTTATACTCCGATGTCAATAACAAATTTAGTCCACGATACTCAAGTTTGTTTATTGATCACGTAGTAGATTATAAGTACTTCTATTACAACAGCTAGGCACGATGAGTGTCTAGAACAGCAACAAACAACTATTAAAATAACGACGGTGTTGCCTTAGAGGCATTAAAATGTATAATAGTTACCAAAGCAAATACAATTTAAAGTCTGTTAGGTAAAAGTTTTTGAGCAAAATAATAACCGTACCTATACGTTTTAAATATCCTAAGTTGCAACAAAACTATTTTGTTTTTTATCCGTCTTCATACTTACTTTGCTTTCAGAGATTTAAAGCGCCGACTGCTTTTAAAATAGTTCTCGAGCCGTCAAGATGAAGAAGACGGATGGTGCAAACACCTACTTAACACTTACTTTGTGTAGAACTAGTCCGCCAATACATGTTAGCAATGTTAAACACATTAGATATTGATACTGAGTATGTAGTTGTACCACATTTGTGTACTCTTGCACAATAGAGCAGCAAGTTTCTTGTTTCCTAAGATTCGTTGAAATGGACATGTCCGTTTCGAAAGGCAGTTTCAATTCTAATAAGCACTACAATACCTACCATACGGAACGTAGGTATGTAGTGCTGAAGTAAATGGAATAAAACGTGTAGTCGGGGCAGCAGCAGGCAATGTAAACAAGTTAGCGCTTCAAAAGCAGTGCGGATTTTAAACGGGGCACTAGCGGAATTCCGGCGGTGCCGGTCCCGCGTAACGCGCCAGCCTAAAAGGTAAATGGGTCATAAAGGCATATCAATATTGACCGCGCAACTCCCATCCAGCGTACATCATGCCCGTTATATTGGCCATATCTCACGGTATGCCGAGAAGCCATTTTTTTCTACAGTAATTTATGAACGCGTCGCTATATTTTTGTAAACGACGCCACATGAGAATTTTTGCTGTCTAACAATGATTACGAAATTTAGGTTAATCTTTGTGACGACCATTATTATCTTGCCCAAAAATAGTAACTTTCATTAGTGTATTAACCTGTCCATTCAACCATTGTCAAACTTTTAGACGCTGGTATTATTTTTGAGAACAATTTCATTAATTACCTGCTACTTAATTATTTGAACAACAAAACCCCTTTTAATTGCTAAGTCGATGCCATGTAATTACAGGGAGCAGCGTGAACAAAAGGATAAATATAAACATAGAAGCCATTGTTCCATTAAATCTTTAAATATTTGATGTCTAATGAAACGCCAATTACTTAGGTCTTCCCCTTTTATATTGTCTCAGCTATGTACTCGGGCTAGGTAGGTACCTACTAATTAAAAATAAAATAATCATCATTGTGAGCAAATTCTTTTAGTATTATTGTAAACAACGCCTACCTACTTTTTGTATTGAATTCTGTAATAATAGGTACATTTTGCATACAAAAATACGTGCATGTAAAAACACAAAACCAATTCAATAAACAGAACCCAATTTCACTAGACCGATTTTATTAAAATGTTTTCCAAACATCATACTTTAACTCATACTCGTATTAGTACAGGGGACCTTTTTAAATTCGGCGTGTTGGGCCCGCCTGATAACACTTTATGTTCACAAAGAGTTGTTTTAGGCTCCACTTTACATAATGAACTGGTATAAAGTCTAAACGCGAGTAGGCTATGCTGTAACGAAACACAACAAACAATTTAATAATGCTCTGGTAACACGTTTGAGGTGAAAATGCGTGGACAAACAGTCGAAATTGAACGCACTATTTATAATATTAGATAAGTACTCGTATCTAACTCCAGGAAAAACTGAAATAGGTTTTTGTTCGATTTTTTTGTATTTCAATCAGGATTTGAGTAAGTTACGGATTATTACGGCGCCAATAAACACATTGCTCAGTAACCTAGAAAAATAAACATAGTAAATAATAAATGAAGAAGAAGGCCGATGATATAAATTTAGACAAAGGATTTGAATGTCTGATGTCGTATCAGAAAGTAAAGGCACTTGCGTTAAAAATAATGGACTAGAGACTAGACTTCACAATAAGAGATTGGGCTTTTAGATAATATTGTAGAGCCCTGCTAACCTTGTGATTGGTTTCTCCAGGAGTCGTGAATGTTTAGTATCCATATCAACAATATTCGTAAACCCATTCGTGATGCTGTTAAAGCTCTCTTGTTAAATTAGGCTATGCATGTCCAGAGAACTACAGTTCAGTTTCTTTATAGTGTCGATGCATCATTATTTACTTAATTTATTAATTTACGTTTTAAAGTCATGCTAATTATTTTTATTGTATTTACTTAATAAATTGTGTTTAGTAAAATTACTTAAAATTTGTACACATTCCATTGAAACTCATAAATCGATTTCACAAGTTTCTAGCCCCAATTTGTCTTTGTTTTCCTCCCGCAGGATAAAAAAACAAATGACGCGTGCTGTTTCATTTTAATTTCTAACAACTGTTTTATTTACATTGTCTGGAACAATTGTGAAGATTATTTTGTAAGAATAAACAGGAATAAACAATTGGTGTGCGGGCCGGGACTGGGCGGCCCTGATAACGTGGCACGTGAGGACGAATACGTTAGCGATACACCGACTTTTAGCTGATGTAGCCGACTCGCCGATAATCATATCCCTTTTATACACAAGTTTCGCCATAAAGCTGGAAATTTCCAACTCGAAGCGCCAAACTTGACTAACACGGGAAACTGTTCGGAATCCATCATTTATTTTAAAACGATTTGTTCAGGAGTCGCATTCGCTCTAATTGCGTAGCTTTAGAGTGGTTAAAGTAAAGCTGTTTCATTTGTTTTATTTAAGTTCGCGGTAGTTGCCATCTTTAAACAAAAAAAATATTTATTTCTCGAATATTAACTACGTAAGTACTTATTTTTACAAGCTTTTATTTAGAGTGGTATAAAACTTACTGATAGGGTGCGTAATAGCGTGATTAGAGAGAAGTGTGGTCTGAAAGAGAGTATGATTACAAAGGTAGAGAAAGGTATGCTGCGTTGGTTTGGGCACGTGGAGAGAATGGATGAATCAAGGATATGTAAGCAAATTTACAAGGGAAGTGTGTTGGGGCAAGGCGGTCGAGGGCGCCCTCGAAAAACGTATATCGACCAGATCGGCGATGTACTAAACAAAGCCCAAATTAGGAGTACCTGAAACCGTCGAGCGTGTATGAGGAGAGTGATGAATGTGAGTGAAGCGAGAGAAGTTTGTCAGAATAGATGCGAAAGGCGCTCTGTTGTCTCTGCCTACCCCGCAGGGAATAAGGTGTGACGGTTATGTATGTATGTATGTATATGTATGTATGTATGCTTTTATTTAGCTTCACCTGTCCCGAAGTTTGTTTGTTTCTTCTAAGAGTAATGTTATTACTTATTAGGTACCTAAAAAGGCTTGTTGCGAGATCTACTTCTCTTATAAATTTTGATTGAAACGCGGTGCTATTGTTCGTGGTAAATGAACGTGAACAGTATGCAGACAGTTTAAAATTCATGAATTCAGCATTTGAACAATTCAATGCACTATGTCACTTCAGCGCTCGCCGCTCATTCGTATGCTGAGATTAAAGCCAGATTGATGTTGCCGTGATGGCACTGCCGTAGTTTTAACACTTTCATTTATACGTAGGTTACATAATACATCTATACCTCTTATTATGAAGAAAAATATTAGCAAAATTTGGATTTAAATAACATTTAAAGTCATGAAGAAGAAAAGCAATATGAACTAAAAAAATCCTAAAATGTTATTTTACATGGATTTGCTGTATACTTTTTTTTTTTTTGTAGCTTATACAGTGTCCCACTGCTGGGCAAAAGCCTCCCCTATTTCCTTATTTGCTGTATACTTAATACAAAAAAATAATTTTAAGGTTTAATAGAGAAAAAAAGCACAATAGTCATGATTTATAACAGTTTTTCCTTTGCATTTAAACAAAAATGTGGTTTTGAAGTCTTCGAAAGGGAGTTATTCAATTATAGGTTTACCGAGGCATCCTCCTCAAAGCTCTATGGATCCAAAACCCGCTTTTGAGCTACAAAACAGAATCTTTAAAGCTCATCGGAGCACGCTTTACCTATTCCTGAAATTAATTTTTCCCATCGGACTGGAAAAGGCTGGGGAAAAATTCTTATTTCCTTCGGTGGGAGCAATTTAAGAGATGGCCTTGCATTTCGAGTTAAAGATGAAAGCTAGTGCATTGCGACGTCAAAAGGCGAGAGAACCCAAGTTTTAGAGGTATTTTAAGGATAAACTCGTATTAAAAAACCACAGTAACGTCAGTCGAATACGATCGTGATTTATGCATTTTATTATTGTTTGTTGTATGATCGTATTGGAATTACAGTTATCAGACTGTAATGAAATCTAATGAAGGATCTTGCTTGAATTTATTAATGAAGGATTATTTTGTAGTAGATTTTGCTCCTAGTAATCATAAGTATCAATACTTTAGTACCGAAAACAGGTGCACAATGTGTGACTCTCAGCGCGCGAGTGTCAATCACACTAAAATCTAATTTTATATTAGACGTACTCCATACTCGAGATAACATACGAAAACAAAGTTACTATTCTGTACCGCCGAGGAACAGATATTAAATATTTAACAAGCTGTAATAGAAAACCCTTTAGGGCTTGCCCTGTTGCTAAGCTACGCGCGCAGCCCCTTTGAACAGGACTAATACAAATTTTCACCAGATATTCTACGGATTTAAAATACGCCATGTGTAGACGAACCTTCATTTAGTTAGTGACTTTCTCGCTGTTGGTGTATAAACTATATTTAATGCAAAATTAATGAACGCATTAAAATGTCGTCAAAAGTTTTCTAATTAACGTGGTTCATGTATTTCGAACGAAATTGAATATTGTGTAATAAAAGTGTTTACGAGGCGAATAAGGTCAGTCTGCGAGTGAGCCGAGCAAATGGTTACAAAGGAGCAATGTAACTTTCAGTACGTATTTACCGCAGATGCGTGTCCATGAAGTTTTCGTTAACGAGGGTTCTGCCGAAACGAGGTACCTGACCTTTGAGGCCGCCGTCGCCATAGATTATGAGATATCGCAGACTGGATGGCAGTTCACAATAACTATTTGCATCAGCCGAAATTATAGACCTTCCTAAAGGAAATTACCTATTGCCATCACTAGTTTTGTCAATACGTTAGTTTACCTTACGTAGTCTCAAAAAAAGAAATCCTAATCAAGACAAAAGCTAAATTAAAGAATACGCACCGATCGAAGTGTGCCCGATAGGACACCTCAAAATAAAATGAATGATGAATGAGGAAGATAACATAAAAATTAACATTACGTTGTAAATATTGCGACACGAACTAATTATGTTCCCAATTCACTGATATGAAAAGTAAAATAATTAAGTCCAACCAAAACCCACTCTTGCCGCTTTTACATGAATTGTACATCACATAGAATATACTATCAACCGCAACCACCGTACGCTTCGGCTTTTTGTAGTATTTTGCTTCCTGCCTATTTTCGTTACTGTATGCTAGCGCCAATATTCGGACTCGGGGCTGACCCGCGCAGTGAGGTTACACCTTTTAGGCAACATTTCCGAACGTCCATTAAAGGATTTGAAGGATTAAACAAGTTCCCTTTAAGCTAAGTCTCATCACGTCACGTTTTTCATACTCTACGTCACCGGCTAATCTGTGTTTGTGTCAAAATCTAGACCGGTGTTGCGACAATAAGTGAGAATATAATAGATTTCAGATTAAACAACATTGATAATGCAGTTGGTGTGCATCCCACAGCTGGGATACGATGGGAAGACTCCGGCTAAAGAGCCTACGCAAGCCCAGTCCTGATGGGGAACATTACACACAATTTTCTCATTTTTAACATGAGATGCGAACCTAGTTTTGAATCTAGTCATAGTCATAGGTGATACCGCCCCGCTTAGACCTGAACGACTTCCGAGTAAAGTAATGAATGCAAAAATGTCATTATAATTTTGTGACCAACTTTAGTTTCAATGAAAATTAAATTGTATTTTGATAAAAATCTCCCCTTCTAAATTTATAGATTAAAATGAAAAATAAAGAAAAACGTATGCAACCTCACGCACAAAGCGTCTTATCGTCCCCCCCTCCCCTTCCCGTTTGCTGATAGAAAAGGTATTCTGTTCTGGATAAATTATTAAAGAGTACAAGGCCTGATTTATGTTGTATTGTTACAATTTAATAGATAATCAGTCCGTTTCTCTGTTATTTTAACATGTTCATGAATTCATGAACAAACAAAAGTTCAGTTTAAGTTGAATTACTTACCTACTATTTCGCTTTCAGTTTATTTTCAGTTTGTGAATATCGGAGTAACAATTTCAGAGTTACTTCATGCACAATACAGTTCAAGAATGACCATTTTTTATTTCAATTTACTTACCAAAAATCACATAAGATTATGCTAGAAGTTGCTTCTAGCAAAAATAGTCATGGTTCTGTCTTTGTCCCGTTTCGAGTGCTCTACCTACAGCTACAGCAGCTGGATGTTCGGGCCGTTCGACAAAATTATTTTGAAAACTAAAAATCTTTTATAACAACCATTTTCTAAACTTTACTTCAGTCAGTAACAAAATGAATTTTGACTTTGTTTAAGAATATCCAACAGACTCGGTCTGATAGCTCCGGGCTAACACTCTTATCGCAGAGTGGAAAATATTTATTATTTCAAAGCTATTTATTTTAAAGCGAGTTAAACAAAACTTAGAGGCTATGATAACCATGTTGAGCATTTTAAAGTTTTTTGTATACACGTGGCACGTGATTTGCATTCTATGATACAATTGTGATTGATAACAAGAAATGCGAGAAAATGCGAGCATAAATACACCCACTAAAAAAAAGACATCTTCTCATATTATTATTATGAAAGTAAAACCAATTTAGACACGGAATAATTTACGTCGCAAATAATTAAAAAGTTCACCAAAACCTTATTGAGTTTTTAAACTCGTTCGCTTTATATTAATTGAACCCTAACGTATTTTGGAAAGTGGTGCGCTAAATGTATTCAAATAATCAGTATCGGTTACGGCGGTTAGTCGGTTTAATTAGTTAAAATAGTTATTGGCTCAAGCACAAAATGTTGGTAGGTTCTGTTTATTCATATTATCGGCAGGGATGAAACCATCCAAGCGTTAAATATTGGCTTGTATAGTTTGAGCTTGACTGAACTCTCCAGTAGACTAGAGATCTTTGAGAATCAGAGTTTTACGTGTATAAATGTAACTGTGGTTTCCTGTGAAGCTTAAAAACTCAACAAGTACTAATGTCACATTAAAAGTTAAAGTAATTCAAGGGATAAATCCCTACTACTCAGTTTTTATGTGCCCGTCATGCCCGTGCATATATGCTTTGATCTCTAAAGCGAGGAAACAGAACCCAGATGTCGTTTCGTTTAGCCGTGATGCGTCGACGCCGCATATTTCGCGAAGTCCCTGAAGGGAGCGCGCAGCGATGCACCAGGTTATGCCCGTCTGAACCGACGCCTGCTGTGACATAAGTGTGGCAACGGTGAAATTTATTCGAAGCTTTCAACTGACAACTATAGGTAATGTGATAGCTAAACGCGTCAAATCAAGGACATGATTCATTGGATTCTAAATAGTACAATTTGTTTGAAAACAAATTTGTCCACTTGCCGTCTGCAGCCAATTTTTTATTTTAATTCAATTTGAAAGTGATTTTCATACTCATACGTATGTCCTTTGTTCTTTAAAACAATTATGAAACGATCCATGTGTTTAGAATCCCTTACTTTATAATTATACTTAATATAAATGATATTATTTTATCTGCGGTATCTGTAAGTGTGGGATTATTAATTGTGTGCCCAAATTGTAAATTTGGTGTATCAGGCGTTCCTTTTAAATTATACATGCGATTTTAAGTAGAGCCCGTTCAGGGTGCCTCGGTCCCCTCGATTCGCTTATCTGCGTGATTACGTTTCGATAACCTTTGAAGGTAAATTGATTGAAAAATAGATACGTTGATTTAAATAAATACTGAACGTGTGGTTAGGTTGCTAATATGAATTTCATGCTGACGATAATATATTACTGTGAATTGCAAAGTAGAGTAAGTATTTGTTCTTAATACAATTCTTAGACCGATAGTAACCTGCTTTTTATTATTTAATTTAGTAACTGAAGATGTTTGATTCATTCGCCGACTTTGCTTTTACATAAAAATTATGTGATATTGTTTTAAGGTATACCTTACGTCAACAGTTAAGAAGTGTCGGCTTGTTGTCGTTTTCGTTGAACGTAAATTCAAATGGCGAACATTTTCATAGCTATGTATCGAATCTTGAAGTGCATCGGCCGGTATTACGTGGAGTCCTGACTCAATCGATCTGGCAGATATTGCCGCCTGCCGGCCGGCGCGCGGATCTTCTCGGTATACCTGCATTAAAATAGCTAGCTGAGAGCTCTTTTCACTAGATTCACTGGAGCTAAGACTTTGAATGCACACTGCTGGGTAAAGAAGTGTTGAATCGGTAAAAGCACATTTGTATACCTGCACCAGGACACGCCTCACGCTCAACTGTGCTGCATTAGTAGGTTCGTTTCTTGTACCCTCTACTCTACCTGACTTATTTGCGTGCTTACACTCGCTTAAGTAACGCTTGTGTACGCTTTCTAATAGGAACAATCTACATAGTTTATCAAATTAGGATTATTACTTAAAGCGGAATCCGAGTAAACATCGTAGATATGCAGGATACTGTAACGGTCCGTCCATATAACGGCCGTTAACACGCCTCACAAAGCCCAAAATATAGATATAAATATATTATAAATATATAAATAGTTTAAGAAGTCAAGTACTTCCGAGTGGTACTGACAACGCCATCTCGCGAGATCTATCGAGACCTTCCGGCTATCGATTATTCATGGACACACGCTTGTTAAGCAAGGTCATGGTGTCAGAATTTAGTTCAAGTGATTGACTATAGATGGAGTTAAGAAAGACGAGTAGATTATTTGTTATTGATAATTATTTATGGCATTGATTTTGAATAAAAATAAAGTATAATTATACATTTTTTTATTTAGGCTTATGGAAGAGATTGATAGTACGAATATAGTTTAACAAAGCACATAAAGTGAATCTGTGGCTGCGTTTCGGTCATTGCGATTGTGACATTTAACATTTATAGAAACTAAATTTTCATGATATAATATATTTCAAATAATTAATTAAGTTTACTATAATTGAATTTAGGAATTTAAACTATTATCGTTTTAGGAAATAAAACACTACACAATATTCTGGCAAGCTTTAGCAGTTGCGAAACGCACAGTTTTGGATACGATTAGAGGCCCTTTTGGGAGGGAATGTTGAATATGGTTTCAGGTATCAATCGGTTCAAGGGACCGCGGGAAGTATTCTGATAACCATCGACATGCAAGAGTCGAACCATATGTAAAGAAATAATGAGCGAAAAATAGAATTATGAGGTGTATTATGGAAATAGAGAATTCCTGTGGTTCGGAAATTTATCCTAGATTAATTAAGAATTTAATATGTGAAAATACATAGTAATAATTGGGATGAAATGATAATGAATTCTATAGTCGAGTTAAGTCGCATGCGTTGGAGTTTGAGAATAGGGGACATATCTCGCTGGAGGGGATGTAGTATAAAATCGAGTTGCGCAAGCTGGAGAGGGACTGCGGACTGCGGGCCTGATATCTCACGGTGATGTAAGTACTTAGTTTAGAAAGTTTACAGTTTTGTGGGGTTTAGTGTAAAAGGTATAATAGTTGTGTTTAAGTGGGTATAATTGAGTTTTGTGCTTTCTGCGGTTTTCCAAGGAGAGAACGCGAGTAAGTAGGAATATTAGTCTACGACGAAATGTGAGTTGGAGTGAAGCTTTGGGTTCCGAGGGAAAGATGTTATGTGATCGTAAAGCTTCTAATGGTTTTAAGTTTTAACTTTTGTGTTATATTATTCAATTTTATTCTGCCGTTTTCTGTAAGGCAGTAAGATTCTAGTTACGATTAATTTCACAATTATTTATTTGAAGGAATAATTGGCCTTTCTTATGGAAGGTTAGTTATCCTTACATTGTATTTACTAATCTGTGTGTTTTCTTTCCCAACAATTCGTTTCAAGCGTTCATAGTAGATATCTAATCAAATAACTGTCAATGCTTGAAAAGGCTGTTTAGTTTTGAAACCTAACGGTGTCACACGAAGAACTATTCAGCTTTAGGATTGTTTAGAAGTTACCTATTTGTGAGAGCAAATAGGGGGCATGGGATTGTTCTTTGCCTAGTGAAATCTCTCTTGTAAATCCGTTAAACGATGTTGGTTTGGTGGGTAGTAAGGAAGGCCACGTGTAACGTGCCACTTCACCTTTATGGTATAACGGTTTTACAATCCCCATATAATATGTATTTATACACTTTAGGTATTTTATTTACCCGTTGGCCGCATTCTTAGGAGTCTTTATGGCAGCGGACCAACGACCCTAGGGAAATGTTAGGGTATAGAGGTACACAAGTCGCCTTAGGAATTAGGAGCAAATATTAGGAGGTCCCTCATTGCACTTCGAGGAATCTCAACACGCACACTAAATGTAAATGTAGATTTTGTAATCTCAGTTTTGCCTAAATCAAACAGTAGAAATAGGGATGCCCCTTGGCACGCTTTAACACACACGGTTAGGTTGGTTAGAAAATTAGGTAGGGCTTCTGATATTGATTTTAGATTAAGTAAAGCTTTTACGATGAAGATGGCTTTGCATCATTGTATGTTAAATGTAAGAACTTATTTGAAGAGTATAGTAAGAATAACCAATGAAAATTCTATTTTATTCAAGTGCTAGATTCTGAGTTAAATTAATATTAACAACATATTTATAAATGTCATGTTGTGCTTTCTCATTTGAGAATGTGGACTTGGTGGTGTCTCGGCTACGGCCTAACATATACTTTTACAACACGAGGGGTATATGTGGGGAGGTTGTCACTATATGAAGTGTTTTCTGTGAGTGGAGTTGCAATAATGACAAGTTAACAAAGTAAAAGTTTTACATTGGGCAAATAAACTTCTTGTTTGCTTATTGGAATCAGCTCTGCCTAAAACGGAGTTTTCATTTCACTAGAATTAAGGTGTCAAAATTAAGTGGGAATACAAATGAAGGTTAAATAAAATTACTTCCATTGCAAGAGAATAAAACTCTGAACTGATAAATATTTTTTTTAAAGCGTTATGTTGGCTAACAAACTAAGGCCTTGTACTTAATATTAAAGTAAAGAACATAATATTTAGTTCTGTTGTTCAGTAAGTGAGTAAGTAATATAACTCTGTACTGTATGATTTATATAATAATTAAAATTAATGGATATTGAATCTGTGAGCCTTGGCCACGGCCCTTAGCTTATTTTTACACCGTATGGGGAAAATAGCTAAACCAAAGGATACTTGCAGCATGATATATTCATGTTAACTAATGTATAAATATTAAAATACATTTACTTGCAAAACAAAGCAATTCCTATCAGAGATATATTGCTCTTGGATAAACTATTCATTGATTAAGACAAAGATCAAAGGTTTGGGAAACCACCCAAATATCTTAATGACCTGAACTATTAATATATTATAAGAGTGTGAAAACCTGCACCTTTAAACTTTCGTTAAGCTTGGAAACCACCTAATAGCTTAAGTAAACGATGACTTAATAATATAGAATTAAGCGTGTGAAAATCTGCACTTTTAAACTTTCGTTAAGCAAGGAAACCACCTAACTGCTTCATG
>BHDV01042452.1:13084-39801 GCA_005406045.1 Adoxophyes honmai | reverse complement strand
TCCAAAAAACTAATATAGTTTTTCTTAAAATGAAAATGTCACAAGATTAGTGCGTATTTTATTAGTTGTTGTGGACACATAATGTTAATGTAATATTTATACTTTCAGAGTTATGCTAAAAACCAACTTCAAAACGCTGTACTGAAAAGTGCCAAAATTGACTTTCGATCATCTACGTAGGGACCGTCGAAATATCTTTCTTTCTTTCTTTGTTTTACCATTACTTGGCTGCCCGGCGACCACAGCAGCTAATCTGTTGTAACGCGCGTGTTAACTAAGTGACATAACACAACTGCGCGTAAGCAAATCCACGAGTCGTCTACAAATATTTCATAGTCGGTTTTGTTTCGGGCGATTGATTAGATGCGCGTGAGTCGCCTTACGTTCGACGTATGGTAAAACTACCGTTACCACCGGTTCTCAGCGTATTCGCTAGCGAAATGTAAACAATTTGCATGGAGAATACTTCCACAGGTGCATGGTAGCGGTTTGATCTGCGGTCTCTTATGTAGAAGGTCGTGCGTTCGAATCCCAGGCTCGCACCTCTGTTTTTCACGAAATTTATGAGCGTAATCGAATTTGAAATTTACCACGAGCAATTTGGTATGGTTAACATCGTGAGGAAACCTGCACACAACGATGGAGTACTTAATTCAAAGTTGTGGATGAACTTCCCGATTCACATAGGCCCCGTTGAGAACTATAGCCCAATATCTCTCGTACCGAGAGGAGGCCTGTGTCCAGCAGTAGGACGTGCTTATGGTGGCTTATAATTTATAATATTAAGGGATCGCTAAAGGCACTGTGAAACCTTTCATAGTTTACGCCGGTGGTAACGAGTTCGCTTTCTGTAAACTCATAGTAGTGGTACTTTCTGTGTCTCGTGACTCTACTAGTGTAGAACGAATTTTAAATATCGAATTTTTTTTTCATCCGGTCTTTACCAAATTTTATAACACAATGCGAAGTTTACATGGGGTATTCTCGAATGGGGTTCCGCCTTTGTACTTTTTAATTTTTTATCTATATTTTCTTTTTTTGCCAGGAGCCACTTGTTTTGTAAATATCTAGAAAAAGATTCAAGAATTTAACCGTGTTACAAGAGACAACGTCGCGTGGCATTCGGAATACATATTGATTGTTTGTGTGTCGCAACCCGCTCTGTGAATCTGCATATTGTTTGCGTATAAAAACGGTCCATTTATGTAATTTCAAATGAAATGAGGATTACCGCATTATGTGGTAATGGGCCATAAAAGATATGCGTTCACTGTCGAACGGATTTCGGGCGAATTAGAGATAAGTGGATGTGCAATGGTTCCGCCAGACGCGAGTGGCCAGCTCTGCCCCACGAATTGTGGGGAAGGAACTGTAGAGATGTTAGTTTTAATCAATATGTTTGTCTGTATGTAGTATGTCTGTCTTAATGTGATGCCTTAACATGTCTCTTGGTCCGTGTGGCCCAAGCGCGCGTTAATCGTTAGGGTCCGTTCACACAGACCGGCTTGGAAACCATCGGCACGCATTTTTCTTCTCACACAGACCGGATCGTAAACGCGCGAAATTGGAGCGAGAAATGCAATAGGAGCCGAACGGTTGCGCGAACGAGAAAAAGCACCTTCCTCGTATTATTTCACCCATGCGCGTGTAAGCATTTTTAAAGACAAAAGCAGTGCATATAAAAATATACCTAACTGCAAATTCTAAAAACTCTGTTTTCAACGTGATATAAGGCCTGTTCAATTTACTAAGCGGACACGCTTAAACGTCTTTTAAACTTACAATTCGTAATCAAATGATATACTATTGGCAGCAATGATATTAGCAAATCCATCTTCGTCAATTGCGACATATTTGTTCTTTCATTTTTAACTATTTTTCGCGATAGAGCGTATTAATTTAGATAATCGCAAATTAATAGTGCAAATATGGTATACAGGGCAGTATTCACTGCGACAAACAGCAAAAATGTACAAATATTCCAAGTCAGCGATGTACCAAATCATTAAAAAATTTGGAGAGCATCATACTCTCGAAGATTTACCGAAATCTAGACACGGAAGCGGGGCGGAAAATCCTCAAGTCGACGAAAATGTAATGCGGCTGTTAAAATCGCTAAATTATCTATCCGTTCGTGAAATTGCCAAGAAAGTTGGCGTCAGCGTAGGTACAGTACAAAATATTAAAAAATATATATATACGAACCTACGAAAAGCATAAAATTCCGAAAAGAAGTGTAGAACAGCAAATTTAGATCGAAAAAACGGTGCGGGAAGTAGTGCAACATCTTACTAAAAGATAAATCTCGTTGGATTTTAATGGACGACGAAACTTACGTAAAATATGATAGCAGTACATTACCGGGGCCCCAATACTACAATGCCGTCGTAGGAGAGTCTGTACCCGAGGAGGAAGAACTATTAAAATGGATAAATTCGGGAAGAAAGTCCTGATTTGGCAGGCAATCTGTTCCTGTGGCCTCAAAAGTGTTTCTTATTTTGCAACAGGCACTATTGGCGGTGAAATATACAGAAAAGAATGCATCCAAAAACGGTTAATTGCCGTCTATCGGAAACACAGTATCCCACCCTTGTTTTGGCCTGATTTGGTAATTTCCCACTATGCTGGGTCGACAGTGGAGGTACTAAATTCAAAAAACATTGAATTCACTCAAAAAAACACAGTCCACCAAATCGTCCGGAGCTCAGTCCTATCGAGCGGTACTGGGCTATTGTGAAGATGAACTTAAGAAAGGATGGTCGTGAAACAAAATCATTGGCAGAATTAAAAAAAAACTGGTTTACATCTAGTCGAAAAGTGTCATAAAGTGAAGTGCAGCACTTATGCGTAGTATCCGAATAAAAGTCTGTAATTTTTAGCGATGTAATTGAGTTTTTTTTTTTCATTAAATGGTATTTTGTTTGTTTTCGTTTTAATAATATTTTTAGCCAAATTAAGACATAACAGCGAAAATAAAATCATAAAAATAATAATATTTTGTGTGTCCGCTTAGTAAATTGAACAGGCCTTAATTATGAATCTGCTCTCCTTTCCAAGCCGGTCTGTGTGAACGGACCCTTAAAGAAATATCCGCGCGCTTTGTAGATGCTTCCGGTGACCAGCGGGCTGGCAACTATTTTGGACAGCGGATTAGTCTTGCTGTCCAGCGAGGTAACGCTGCCAGCTTTCTGGGCACAATGAGCAGCGACGGCGATTTGGTGATTTTTTATTTTTATTTTTATGTTTAACTAGCTTTTGCCCGCGGCTCCACTCGCGTTAAATTCGGGGTATCACAGAAGAGATAGCACACGTACCAATTTTATAGCTTTCTACATTAAAAACTGCCACTCCTCACTTAAGGGGGGTTTTGAAGAGACAAAATGTAGCCCATGTTACTCTCCATGCCCTAAACTATCTCTACCTAAAAAATCACGTCAATCCATCGCTCCGTTTAGCCGTGAAAGACGGACAAACAAAGAAACAAACAAACAAACAAACAAACACACTTTCAAATTTATATACCTATATTAGTACGGATTTTATTTTACCATTAGCTGTGCTCGTGACTCCGTCCGCGTGGAATAGTGACTAATTTCCCCCGTTTTTTCCCACATTTTCCAATGTCTCTTTGGTCTTGTTGGTCGCAGCGTGATGTTATAATAGCCTAAAGCCTTCGTCAATCAATTTAATGGTCTATCCAACACAAAAAGAATTTTTCAATTCGAACAAGTAGGTAGTTCCTAAGATTAGCGCGTTCAAACAAATAAATAAAGAAACAGACTAACAAACTCTTCAGTTTTTAACCGAATTCAAAAAGGAGGAGGTTCTCAATTCGACCTAATTTTTTTATTTTTTATTTTTTTATTTTTTTGTGTGTATGTTACTCGATAACTCAAAAACCCGTGGACCGATTTTCAAATTTTTTTTTTTAATCGAAAGGGTATAACTCGAAATTGGTCCCAGTGGCACGACACCAGGATCTAATGATGGAATCTTGGAGAAATCGAGGGAACTCTTCAAATTTTATATTGAGATATACGGCGTTTTCGGTAATTTGTTGATGAAGTCAAGATTTTACATTCAGTAAACAGAATACTTTCAAAATATTGCTGATTTGAAGTCGGTTTTTTTTGTTTAAAATTATTATTTAATATTAGTATTGATAATTTTAGACTTAAGATTTAATTTATTTACCTACTTTTATTTTTTAAGCCGCTTTCATTTATTTTTGTACTTGTTTTGTTTCTGGAAACAAATTATCTGCTTAAAAATTAAATGATTAAATTGAAGGAATTTGGAACATGCTGGCAACACTGAACTCAGCCTAACTGATGTATACTGACCTTAAATGCCTCCTTCTCCCTCTAACGGCGTTGTTTGTAAAAGAGATAGCTGATACGGAACGATGATCCGCGTTGCGAGAGCCAACTACCAAGCAAGATGCGTATGTGATTGAAATTGTTAACATAATTTGAAGTTTCACAATATTTATTAATATGGTAAGATTTGCGGAAAGTCAATGATGACCATAAAGCGAGTAATAGGTTCGATTAGAGTAATATAGCTTGACCTTACGAATAAAAGGAGCTTAATTTAATAGCAAAACATTTCGTCATCTTTGTGGAAAGATGATTTTGGCTTATTGATGCTTAAAATAATGAGGTCGTACTGGAATTTAAATACACACACACAGAAATCACGCCTGGATTCCCATTTCCCAAATTGGGTACACAGGGTATGTACGCGAAAGCTATAAAGACAAAACCCCAGTTGTTTTAGCATAGCAGGGCGCGTTCTAGTTGCGCGCGAGATATACTATACTTGTCACTGTCTAACTTCAGATTTCAGAAAGTGACAGGCGTCCCGCGCGCGAATCGACTCTCGCGTGTTGCTGCTAAGCCTACAGGGCTCAAAATATAACGAGTGTATGTTTGGTGTCAGATTGACGGATGGACCTCAAATTTACATCTCTGTGAAGAGATGTGAAGAAAATTTGGATTAGGTACTGTACACATCTGCTAGGTATTAGCGTGTGAAAAGTTGGTAAATATGTGCTTATGTATCTACAGACTATTATTGATGTATGCATTTACTTACCTACAAACAGTCATCTACGGTTAGGAATGTTTACCTTCTATTCAATAAAGGAGTACTAGGAAATAATTGAAATTAATAACTTAAAATACAGAATAAATAATAGGCTTTAATGAAATAAAAATATGGTCGACATCGATATGTCGGCAAATCGCTTCCGATTTGTAAAAATACTGTCGAAATCGATATATCGGTACCTATCGGTATCGGTATCGGTATCGAATGTTATAAAGGTATGCTGGCAGCAACTAGCTACAAGTACATACATACATACATACAATCACGCCCATATTCCCTAATGGGGTAGGGAGAGCACACGACACGTTACAAGACTATTTCATGTTTCGCAGCCACTTCTAGCATACTTTTAGGTTTAAAACTGCTGGAAGAGGTAAAATAGTGACAAGTTGCTAGCCTGTCGCCTAAAGCATACATACATACATATCGTCACGCCTATTTCCCACAGGGGCAGAGACTATTTTGTTCCACTCGCTACGATCCTGACATATACTTCTTTTGCTTCATCCACATTCATTAATCTCCTCATACATGCTTGTCGATTTCGGGTACTCTTGACCTGACCTGTTTCTAAAACGTCCGCGATTTGGTCACGAAACGTCCGTCTAGGTCTTCCCCTCCCACTGCACCCATCCACATTCCCCGTATAAATTTGTTTCGTAAATCTTCTTTCATCCATCCTGTCTATATGACCAAACCAACTAAGCATACTTCTTTCTATCCTATTCACTATATCTACTTTCACCCCAGCTCTTTCCGTTATCACACTATTTCTTATTCTGTCTTTCAGTGATACATCTTCCATACTTCTTAGCGCTCTCATTTCTACTGCATTTATTCTACTTTTATGCTTCGTTTGCCATACCCAACTTTCGCTAGAGTAGGTACATAAGTGTTGGAACGATCACCCCTCTGTGGACAGCCAGACGCGCCTTTTTTGACACCTTCTGACTGCTCACGAAAGCATACCTAAATATATTTCCTTAGTCGCCTCTTACGACATCCGCTGAAGAAATAGAGAGGTGTTATTCTATCCCTAAGGCTACAAGTATGTAGGTATTAATGACTGTTAGTGACAATGTAGCGAGCGGACGCAACCGCCAGCGAGCGGTCCATTACTGGCTTAATATGAACGCTTCAATGTCGTGTTTTACAACCCGTCATTGATGAAATAGATTATTGGATGATCGAAGTGGACCAAGGATTTAAAGAGAATGACTTCATGGGAGTTTAGGTCTAGGTTTAAAGATCTTTACGAGTGGCTTTTAACATTTAACTATTCAAAATGGTTAAACGATTGGCATTATTTTATTTCATTAGGCAAGTTAGTACAACTGTGCTCCCTCGGACATGAGGACGTAACAGTTTTACGTTTAAGAGTCTAATTTTGTAAGTATTTCTCAAGTAAATAAATAATGATTAGAATGTAAAATTTCGCTCCTCACCTCTCCATTTCTTCCGTGGATGTTATAAGAGGCAACTACGGTATATTTCAGGCGATAGGCTAGTAACTTGTCACTACTATACCTGCCACGTTAAAACCTAGAGGTGGCAACAAAACGTGAAATAGTAATCGTTTTGTCTATGTAACGTTTTGTGTGCTCTGCCTACCCCATTTGGGAATAAAGGTGTGATGTATGTATGTGTTGTGTATGTATGTATGTAAAATTTCGCTTTGTAATTGTAATGTTGGCGTAAATTTTAAAACAAAAATGTTTTTTGTTTTAATTAGCTTGCCCTAATTGTTTTGATGTCCCAGGATTTTTTTTAAGAAAAAAATGTGCACCGTTCAACTAAACGAGTATAAAATTGAGTCTCAGTTTGTCACTCTTTACTCGCGAGGAATCTTTTTATTTATAAGAAAAGGCTAAGAGTTACACCAGGACTTACTGACATCTAGACTAAATTTTTATCTCGTAGGGTAGAATGTAGCCTAGGTTCGGCTAGTTCTGAGGTTGACTGTACTATCTTGGTGGCCATTCTCGACACGTTCACTTGGGGTCTGCAGATTTACCGCTATTTACAATTGTATTTTAAGCCATCACTAAAATCCTCGTAAAGTTACCGAACGAGATGTAATGAAGAACGATAGTAAAAGGTATTTTCGCTAAAAGATAGCCGTGCGAACATTATGACACCATTAAAACATTGGCAATCGGCGGTTCGTAAACTAATTGACACACATAAAATGGCGCATTTGAAGCTAAAACTTGCCATAAAGTTTTACTAGTTAGATCATGATTCTAATATTAAAAACAGGTGAATTAAAAACGGAGATACTTCAATAGAATTGCTTTCGTTACATGTAAAAAATATAGATGTAGAAGAAGTTCTCCTAGAAGCAGGCTGAAATTGGTTAAACTGCTGTACGTAAATTGTTTACATAACCAGATTTTAGTCCGTTTTTTAGTTAATTACCAGCAAAATCTTTACATGTAATCTATCCAAACGATTTACTTAATACACTTTTGCGAATAAATTTTAATATCAACTAATTATTTAATTACCTCAATAAATTACAGTTATGTTGTTTCGCGATGCACGGTACATGCAGCCTTAATAGCTCGTTTTATTTCGCTAATCTTTTCAACACCTACCGATTACCATCGCATTATTTACACCGTGTGTGTTTTGGATCGCGGTCCGATGGCTGTGTAAATTGTAAGATTGGCCTCACCCACTGTGTAAGTGGGTGAATCTCTTCGACCTCGATGAGCACGCGCGGGCTCTCGGCTATTAGCGTGTTTTGACGGTACATTACGGTTGGGAAGACTAAATGCTACCGGGTTCCGTGTAAATTTATTATCTTACTCTTTTACAAACGGCTCTTAACATTATGAGCGTATCATGTTCGAAAACCTTTTAGGGGTGCTAAATTTTACATTTAAATTCAAGATATGCTTGAACAGCTTGAGGTTCAACTTTCTTGTAATGCATTTAGACGGAATAAGCAAGAAACATCGTGAGGAAACCTACACACAGCGACGAAGTAATTTTACGCTGTGTGTGAAGTTCCCAATCCGCACTGGGCCCGCGTGGGAACTAGAGCCCAAGCCCTCTTATACTGAGAGGAAGCCTGGGCTCTGCAGTGGGACGTATATAGGCTGATGATGATGATGATGAAGCAAGAAACCTGTTTAATTATGAAGCCCGTGTCCTGTGTTAGCATTGTAATATTTACATTATAAAATTAACGTCGATAAAATTGTATGAATTTTTCGAACATCTTAAAACAGCTTATTTCAAAATTAGAAGACGCGGTCTGTGCCATTGTTGTCATCATCAACAGCCTATATACGTCCCACTGCAGGGCACAGGCCTCCTCTCTCAGTTTGAGAGGGAATTGGAAGGAGGAGGGAAGTGGAATTTAGTAATGCCGGCAATTTATCTCATACATTAGTCGTATATTGGATGCCTTTTATTATAAAATAACTATTAACTTGCCTTATAACAAAACGGCACTACTTCCGGACCGTAGCCAATGCAACCCTAATCGTGTAAATGTAAGTAACCGCCCAAATAACACTCATAAAACCATCGACACACTGACGTGACATAACGAGTGATGTACGAGAAGAACCCACCATGTTGTGTTCTGTATTAAAACGTTGCTAGGTAGGTACTCGAGATACGAGCTATGGGATACAAATTATATCCGCTTTTTAAAGTACATCATTGTACTTAGAAAAGTAATAGTGAAATTAATTAAAAACAGCTGTTGACATTATGATTTTACTATCTGCACTGTTTTGCAAATTTTCATTTATCGAGGATGTCCTAAGAGGCGACTGAGGAAAAAGGTTTTGGTATTTGCAAGATAATTTCGTCAAAATGGTTTTTTCTTAGAAGCGCAATTCCCATTCTCGTTTTTCTCAAATTATCCTTTTTCACTGTTTTGCATATTTTTTTGTTGAAGCTTTTTTCACATTAGAATTTTTCCGCAGTTGAATCGACGCAGAAACAGAGTGACTACAGCAAAGTTCCCACTTCTGCTTGCTTTGGCCTTTTCGGACCGAAAAACCTAACATAACCTAAACTTACCTACGAATCTATGTTGGTTTAGGTTGCGAAAAAACGATTTTAAAAATTAAATAACAAACGACCGTGGGAAAAAGGCAATTGAGATTTAGGGAAATGATTCAAACTATATTTTATTTTGTTATTTGTCAACTGACACATTTAAGTGAGCGAGTGGTGGTAAGTATGAGTTTGTTTCCGTAAAGAAACAAGCGAAGATCTACATATAAACGGTCATCGTCTCCTAACAACCAACCGTCCATTAACCTTTTAAGAAACAAAACACTACTCCAATTAACAAAAGTTCGTGCAACACCATTCATCCACCAATCATGTCCGAATTGACCATTCACTCACTATGACATAATTACTCGGCAGACACATGTAATCCGTGTTCAGCCTTTGTTACATTGTGTAAGTAAAACTTTATGAATGATCCGCGCGTGTCGAAGAACAAGGAAGGATGAAATAAGTTCCCTATGACACCGAAACTGGGTCGAAATGACAGTTGTTGCGTTGGTGCCAGTGTGTGGAGACGAATGAATGAAATAATGGAAATGAAGCACAAACATTGCCAGTTTGTGCCATGTGTAAAGGTTTGTCCATTGCTAATTAACGCGGCAATGCGGGCAGAGTGATGAGAACCATTGCACCAAACCTTTGAACTTTCGAGAGGGCTTTGTAAGTGCTAGTGTCCTTACAGACAAACTGCAAGTTGGGGACGGCAAATGCTACTTCAGCCGGCGCCACATGTCGACAACAGTTATTTACAGTCGTCGACATTTTCACAATGACACAACTTCCAGTTCATCTTAAAGAAGCCTTAGTGTTAAGTATGTACATCAGAATCGATTTTTTTTTTTATTATTTCTGAATAATTTTCTGTTAGAGAAACAACAAGGCTTGTATGTACCGAGAAAGGAACATTAGATTAGTTTTATAGTTATAGAGTTAATCGAATTTCTATAGTTGACATCTTATTTCACTCTAATAACAGTTGGGAAATATTCTCTTACTGTATTTTTTCCGCCGCTAGGCCGATATTTCGTTGATTGGGTCTTAACAAATCAAGTCACATTTTTGCCAAAGCCCGAACTAAATCTTAGCAAAATGTAGCCAGGTATTTAATTAGCAATACTCTGCGTAGGAAACTTTGATTGGCAATTACTTTAGCGATCGAACTCTGAAAACACGTTTTGCTGGAGTTCGTTTCGTTGGAAATAAGCTTCAAAATAGAGTCCAATAATCACCCGAGTTATAAAGTTATGGAACAAGATGAATAAAATCCGAAGCAGCAAAGTTTTCACAAATTATAGATCATACTGTGAGACCCACTTATAGTGAAATAATATGGAAACCTCACATCTTTTAAATCGGATTTAATTTTATATACAGGGTGGAATTTGAAGGACCGATCATACTTTACCAAGCGTCTTTGTTGGTTTGACCACTTTTGAAAATGAGACTAATGGCGAAATTTAGAAAAAAACCCGTTTTATACACTCGGGCAGACGTGATGCCACTGATTTACATGGGACAGGCAATTACTTTTTAGAGATTAAATTATTAGTTTCACAATAAAAGTAGTTGGTGCCGGGTTAGAATAGCACTCCCCCTTTCTTCCCGTGGGTGTCGTAAGAGTCGACTCTGGGAAAGGGGTTAGTGCATTGTGGGCTAGCAACCTGTCACTGCAATATCACGTTTAACCATCTGGTTACCCTGCTGAAATTGGTAAACGTGGCACTGGATTTTTGAATTCATGTGTTCTGCTTACCCCTCTTGGGAATACAGGCCTGAGAATATGTATGTATTTATGTATAAAAGTAGTTCAGTTGACCTATAAAGAGGTTACCCAGACTGGCTGGATGTTAAAATGTCATTGTTTTGGGTTACTCCGTAGCCGTCCATCTGGGAGCCGCGGCTGCTGTCAAACACACGCCATTCGCATATTGTAACATTTTGAAATGATGGATCATTAACCAGCTTGATTACATGAAACATTTCTAGCTCAGACTCGAGTTGGCATTTCAGTTAGATAATCCTTGTGATGGAGACTATTAATTAAATGTTAACTCATATAAGTTTAATGTACATCAATTAAGGTGCACGAGTTAATTAAATAATTAGAAGCAGCGAACCCTCGGTTGCTCCACACAAGTACACGATAGTCTTTAAGCCCCGTATTCATGGTAAACATTTGTTTAGCAACAAAGTTGGATCAACATGCTGCGGAGTTGCTGTCAGGTGTCAACGTTTTTGCAGAGTTTATAGCGGCATGTTGACAAGTTCTCGCTCGATGAACGTAAACATTCTCGCTGCTCATCATCATCAACAATGTTGATCATGATCACTGTTGCTAGACAAATGTTTACCATGAATACGGGGCTTTAGCGTATTCCCAAATGGGGTAGGCAAAGTACACAGAACAGACAGCTACATAGTCGAAACCATGGCGAATTCACAGAACGTCGCCGCTTTGAGCATATTTTGTAGGTAAAATAGTGAGACGTGGCTAGAATGTCACCTAAAGCGTGCCTTCTCCAAGTTCCTTCGTCGCCTCTTACGACATCCACGGAAGAAATGAAGGCCGACACTACACGGAACAAGAAATATATTTTAGGCGATAGGCTAGGAACCTGTCACAATTATACCTGCCAACTCAAAAACAAAAAAAATATGCTAGAGGTGGCCACGAAACGTCAAATAGTCATGGTTTAAGTAATGTAAAGTAAGTAAGTACCTAAAGCACATTCAAAATTTCATGCCACAATGTTTACTCACGAATAAAAGATAGTAAGTAAGAAAGTAAGTAAAAAACTCTTTATTGTACAAACAGATAAATTCCAGATAAGTCACAAATAAAAAAATTTAAGTACAAAGTTTATAGTTAACATTGAGTTAGTATTTCTGGGCTAGTACCTATTGCTATTAGTGTCTTCGGTTGAGTTTTATTGTTCAAACTTAGATACTAGCTTTAATGCGAACTAGCCCTAAGTAATTCCTTTGCTCGTGAGTAAACAAATTTCTCGTACGTCAAAAGCGGGTAAACAAGTGTTAATTCAAAAATTAATTACATTCTCGTTTGGTTAAAAAATACAAACTGTATTTTTACCTAAAGCTTCTTCTAGGGTCAATTCCCACCAAAAGAGCAGCGCAGCGCGGCGTAGCGCAGCGACCCGCTCCGTGGAGAATGCGCGACGATTCCTGCGACTGTTCGAGAAGCCGCTGGAATGCGTAGGAAGTCGCTGGAATTTACATAATTATTGACATATTGACATATGTATTGGCAGCGGCCGTCGCGACTGCTCGAGCATCCTCGGGCATTCCTGCGAAGGCTCGCGCAGTCGCACGGCTTCGTTTATGGAATGTGTTGTTATTACCATGGATACGCGGGCATGCGCCCGCATCGTTAGAGTTTCTCATGCGATAATAAGTCTTATTGTAATGAAAATAAAGTTGAAATTCTCATTCCACGGAGCGGGTCGCTGCGCTACGCCGCGCTGCGCTGCTCTTTTGGTGGGAATTGACCCTTAGTTATTGAAACACTTTAGATAGCAGTAAGCAATAAAGGCGAACACTTAGTATGTGTTATCTGTACGTGACATAAGGAAAATGGAGATGTTATTTCTAACGGTGACTTTTACGATTTGCAGAAGTTCAGCTGTTACATTAATGGCTGCAAATTTGACGTTCAAATAGCGTTAACGATCGCCATTATGCAATGTAACCTTTGAGGGAACCAGTACTCTACCGAGTTGAAGTTCATAATGATTGGTGCATAAAAATTAATGAAATGTTTTATTATGACACATCTAGGTGCGAGAATAACATCAAACAGTTTGCGTCTTTGTGCGTAGAATCACGGGCATAAATGATAAGTGAAATAAATTCTCAAATTGAAAGTAGGTACCTATTCGAAACCGTCGAGCGTGTATGATGAGAAGGATGAATGGAATGAAGCGAGAGAAGTGTGACAGAACAGAAGCGAATGGCGCTCTGTTGTCTCTGCCTACCCCGCATGGAATTAGGCGTGATGATTATGTATGTACTTAAGATTTATATTTTCATTATGATTCATTCACATATTCACATCATGCTTGTATATGTATATATTTCCAAATGGGTCACATCACCAGAGGACACGAAACTTTACATAGAAAAAATCATGACTATTTCGCGTTTATTAGCTACTTTATTACATTTTAAGGTTTAAAAATTGAAAAAAAAAAAAAATGAATAACAATAAAAAATATGTAAAAATGCCAGGTTTCTAGCGTGTCACAACCAAACAAACAACAAATAAATCCATTTCAGTCACCTCTCTTACATTTACATATACATCTTAAACGGAAGAACTGAACAAAAATGGAAATGGATCACAAACATCGTAGAGTCTTGCAAAAATTGGCAATTCTGACTAATATTGTGCATCGGAAATTGATTTGATAATAATTTTCCGCATGGCCTTTCCAGCTGATGCGCGTGCGTCGATCGATACCAGGCTGTCCAGATAAGAAGTGCACGTAGATCCTCGTCATGTGATTAGTCATGATATAATAACACATTCAAGAAATGCTGTGCCGTTGTTTTATTGATTACTTGATTGCTTTGATTCAGTATGTGTCATTACCATCCGGAAATTCTTCACGACTGGGGTACAGAAATGTACCGTTGTTATCACTAAACATATCATACAAATGTAACAAATTTTAGCTTACACTAGAAACTTAGAAAGCTCAAATTATGTAAAGAGGCTCCCCTAAGAAGTAGACAAAAAATTGGAAATCTTATGTGGTGTTTGGAATGTCCTGTCCTATCCATTTCTTTCGTGGGTGTCGTGAGAGGTAATTTGAAATTCGAAATCGTAAACTATACTTATACAGAAGATTCCTAGGAGCAGGAAATACACGTCTTTTTTGTATCAAGTCAAGCCAAGTCTTTTGACAAATATACTTTTTGGCCAATTCTTGAAGTGGTTTTCTTTATGGTGGTTCCAGAGTGCTGGTAGGCTCGAAAAAAGACTTGTAAAAGTGCTCTTGGAAGCCTTTTTACATAGTTAAATTTTTGAACTTCAATTTACTCCTGTTTATGATGCCTGTAGGTGCGTTTTTGTATCGGGCTCATTTCTTCCATGGATGACGTGAAAGGCGATTTAGGAAATAGATTTAGATGCTTTAGGCGTCAGGCTGGCAACCTGTCATTAATACCTCTTACATAGACGTTTAAACCAAAAATATGCTTAGAGTGTTTATGACACGTGAAATAGTCACGGTTTCGACAATGTAACGTTTCTTGTACTCTGCCTACCTTTGGAAAACAAGCATAATGTATGTATGTATGATTTAAAACTATACATTTCAGATTTTGAGTATCACCTTTGATGATCGACCGCAGGCCGTCAGCACGTTCACTTTATCCGTTTCCCGGCTGTCCGGCGATTGTGCGGCGCTACGCTTGCGCAACGATGCGCTGTTTACGGGCCTTTTACTAAATCCAATAAAATGTAATGCATTATTTATTACATGAGTAATTTCCTGATGTTTCGTTTTTAACATTTTGACGTTACTTAAATGGGACTGAAATATAAATTGAAATGTTGGCTTGAAGTGCGGGCAGCCACTGTAGCTGAAAGTTTAACCTTTTAGTATCTTGTCGTTTTAATTGATATAGCACGTCACTTCACAGTAGTAGGTGTAGCTACTTAGTAGTTTATTAATATAAAAACATCACGTATGTATTACTGAATGGGGCAGACAGGGCACATGAAACGCTACATAGTCTAAATCTTGACTATTTCAGTCTATATATATACATATACATAATGTATCTTATTAATTTTAAGCTACATATATTATCAAGACTATAAAGCTGCTCACTCTTTATAGTCACATATGTATCTTATTAATATTAAGCTACAATTTAAAGAAAAGGGTATAATAAAGATAGATTGACCTATTTTCCTTAGTCGCCTCTTAAAACATCCACAGAAGCAATGGAGAGATGTCATTTTAAACCCGACTCTACACAGGGCACAGGGATCATACACTGGCATACCTATTTTATAGCACATAGCGTTTCCTGTGCTCTACCTACCCCATTCGTGAATACAAGTGTATGTATGTATGTATGTACTAAATCACATTCTCGTTGGATCGACTAGAATTAAGTCGTGGTTACGAATTATGGCTCTCGTTATCACATGAACCGATCTTGTGGTTTCCCGCTACAATGTTACACCTACTTACACGATTTAGTAACAGCTAATAACTAATGCACCAAGTAACGGAATATCATTGGACTGGAAACTTAATTGTGACGAGCAAATGCGATTCTCGTGATATATTAATAACGTTGTCGTGCATTGTTTTATTGCGTAAGCGCAGCGCTTCCAAAAAACGGCAATTTACTACCGCTCTCCCTCTCACTCGATTGTAGATTGTCGAAGGAGTGAAAGGGACGGCGATGGTGGGTTTGCTGAGCTTACGGCTCGCCTTGGGAGATGACACGCACTCAATTCGTTTTAAGGAAACTGTGGGAAATAATTCCGTGATAAGACGTGGCTGATCATAGATACAGTTGAAGGACGGTTTATCACGGCATGGTCACGTACGTGTGGTTTTACAATTACTGGTATTTGACCTGCGGGGTTTGTATTACATTGTAATTATCATCGAGTCCAATTTGACAGGTTTTTGCGTACAGACGATTCAATTGATTCCTGGTTCACTGTAGACCGTCGTCACAATAGTCGTAATAAAGATTTTCTTTGTCGAACCATGCAATGTTACTATTATGTTCACTGGGTCAGGAATCAATTGGTTAGTATTACGCCTATCAGTAAGAAACTGATAGTGCTGTAGTCCTACTTATAGTCTTTTGTTTTAAATTACCAAAACCACATACATAAACCTCATGCTCCCTGCAAGATAGGCAGAGACAGCAGAGCGCTTGATTCTACATGGTGCTCGTGAGCATTGCGAGAGATTTCAACCACGAATTCCTGAGGCTATAAGAAGTAATAAATGTTATATGAACTTAGGTCGAAACACGATTTTTTTTTATAATATTCATACATAATAATTGCTAATGTCGTATAAACGTGCCTTAATAATAGTACTGTCACTGTCTAACTAGAGACATCAGAAACTGACAGGTTCCCTATCCTGCGAGCGTATCAATTTGACCACCAAAACATATCTTTAGCAGTTCTTCATACAACCACTTGTGTACCAAACACAATTTACTGGTTATTTTTGACACAAAAAGCTTTTCAAGGCAAACCTTATTATTTAACACCAGCAGAGATTCCACTTTTTACAGGAAGCATCCGATCAAGCTCGCTCGACCTCCGGCGAGTGCACTCGATGCCTCTTGACGAGTTGACAAGTTGATCTGGCAACAGACCTACTTTACAGCGAGGCCACTTGCGCTTGCGCTTTGCCAATAAACGTATGAGACTTATTGATAATTTAAAAAGCTTATATTTTTTGTACTTTGAGAATTAAGTCGAGTTAAATATGATAGCTATACAAGTATGATATATTTACAAATACAACGATAAATCTTATTAAATCTTTCTATAGAAATCATCATGATTCACACACGATAACTATACAGTTGACAGGTGACAAGTTCACATCAAAATAGTGATACAAGTAAGTGTTTCTTACTCAGCTAATGCTAGCGTTGTGTTGACAATGGAAGCCACCAACTCATATAGCATCATTAGTCCAATTAAATTGGAGACATCTGTACATTGAGGTCGCAATTTCGTTCCACTTTATTAGGATAGATTTTATTTAAGCAGTAATTTTGTAACACGTACTTGATTTCAACTTATATATGTCGTTACATCCTGGGATTTAATACCACAAGTGTCATTTTTTTCTACAAAGCAGGAACGCATGTCAAGAAGTTTCTAGAGAAACGCATAAACACCCATTTTTTTCCTTAGAACAAATCCAAAAATACTGTTAGTAGCGCTTTAGTGAGTAATCTGTGAGTGTAAGCTGTGGCTCTTCTGACCCAGACCCGCATGGCGGCGCGAGGCCGCGCAGCGCAGGCTCGGCGGCGCCGGCGCAGGGCGCTCCGCTTGGCGCCGAGTGCTCTCTGCGACAAAAGTTGCCCAACATGAACGCCAAAATCAGCTAAATGACAAAGTCAGCTAAATGATAAAGTCAGCTAACTGACAAAGTTAGCTAAACGACAAAATGAGCTAATCGTTAAAACCAGCTAAACCATGAAACCAGCTAAGTAATTGTTGAAACCAACTAAATGCTGAAACCAACAAATTCATGAAACCAGCTAAACGCCAAAACCAGATAACCGGTAAAATCAGAAAACACCTCGAAAAAAACTATTCTAAGCGCCAAATTGGCAAAAACCAAAAGAATTTTGCTAGCATGCCAAAACAAGGATAAAAATTAAATATAACACAATATACATAGATAGTTCAAGTCAGTTGTGCATGCGGTGCTTTCTGCGTGCGCTTGTAATAACACAGAATTCATTTGTATGGCGCTCGTCACGTCACTGCCACTGCATACAAACTGTCACTGCATACAAACGAAATCTGTGTATTTACAAGCGCACGCACACATAGCGCCGCGCTTACAACTTAGTTGAACTATCTGTACAATATCCCTTAATGAACACCAAAAATATACCTACAATTAATACGTGAAACTGTCGTAGTCAATTAAGTGGGTATTTTTGTGTAAATTAATTAATTAAAAAAAATGTTACAATGTCAATTATATTCGTCGGAATATTCTTTAAAATAAATATACAAAAGTATTGTTAAATAAAAGTCTCAATGGTCCAATTGGACGTCCAAACAAAATTGAGTAGGTACCCGAAAAACCGATCAGGATGTAAAGAGATTGATATATGTAGATGAAGCGGAAGATAGTAGCAAGTGGAATAAAGTAGTATTTGCCTACCCCTGTGAAAAAAAACCGATATTACATGTTAATTACCAACCAATTTAGTCAAAAATCAAGTTACTTATATTGGAAAAATAATTAAATTTAATACCTGTTTGTGTTTTTACTAGTTTTAAAAAACTAAATTTTAAAATGTTGTACAATCCTACACACTTATTTGTCAAAATCTTAAAACTAAATATCTCGGCCCTGATCCGTGCCTGGCCCAAAGGTGCCCATCACGCTGGCTGCATTGCCGCGCTAGACTGCAATGGACACCTGCTGGACCAGCCACGAGCCTGAGCGGGGAGCACAGCCTCGATCTCGTAGACGGCGACCGAGCTTAAAATTAAAATTATAAATTAAAATTTAAAATACCAGTGCAAAGTGGAACTTCACAGAATTAAGACGACTTCTGTACGCACCGCGTTACGCAAACCCGATTGTGTTCCCCTCATTACAGCGTTTCGGCGATCATACAAATCATACAACTCCATACAAAGTTCAAGGGCCGTGCGATCGTTACACAAACGATGGAAATAAAAGCGGCCTCCAGTTGAGAGAGAAGTTAATAGTGGGGTTGTTAATTGGATGTTGATTACTTGGTTCCGATAATTGATTAGTTTTAGTCAAGTAAGAAAGTGCTCTATAGAATTTGTCTATAGATACAGAACTCTATATAACGCTCTATATTCTTACTAAATGGGTCCCTCTATACGTTACATAGACAAAACTTCGACAATTTTAGGATTGAAATTAGATGAAGGAAGTAAATAGTGATAGGATTCTGGCAGGTTGCCTAAAACATACCTAAATTTATTTCCTGACAAAACGTGAAACAATCATGGTTTTGTTCATGATGTTTCTCATCATTCCAAAGGTTCATGTGCTTATTAAAAATGTACGAAATTTTTATAACATGCTGTACATAACTGGGCCAGAGATGAGAAAATCGAAGCAGTAACAAAGAGGAAGTCATCGACATAACACGTTCAACTAAATTGAAGAGGCAGTAGAGGTCAAGAGGTCAAAGAAATCAATCTACTAACTACTGTAGCGAATATAACCTTTAAAATTACAAAGTAGACTATTAGAAACTGAGTGCCACAATAATAATGACTGACCAGCAATCGTGCTATTAATTATTGCCGACTTATTAGTTCCACACCAATGTTATTAAACATATAAAGAGTAATTGCGTTAATCTTCAATTCAAGGGCGATACGCATAAAGAGGCAATCACACTAAGCCGTTCACCTACGGTCGCTGCACGAGTTCCAAACTACGTCGGTCAACGAATGTCGTTTTTACACTAGTCCTAGTTTTAAGACTGTACGCCTAGTCGCCTACCGCCGTCACGTGGTCAGGTTGAGATAGCGTGCGCCGAATGCAGCCGACTACCGTGTTCTTAGAGTAAAGTTTATACGATGCCAGTAATGCTATAGACAAGCCAGCGCTGGCTTCAGGTAAGAAAATTTACGGGCGTTCTTTTCAGCCAGTGTTGATTTGGCTTAAAAAACTATTTTCACAAGGCATTTGCTTTTTACTGGCAACCGGTGTTGTCTTCGTGTAAACTATTATTTAGGGTGTTACCAAACCAATCAATCGATCGTCGCTGGACGGCTTTAGACAACGTCGATCGTAGTTGATCGACTAGTCTAGTAGCTTTAATTGATCGACAGATACCGGCTGACTACTCTCGGCCGGCTGACCGGCTCGGTGACACCCGGTCGACGCTGGTCGATTAGCCCCTGTTATTTTCCATTCTACCATCGATCCATGCTGTCGATCGACGACCGATCGATTAATCTGGTAGAAACTATCGATCGACGTCGACTATTTCATTCTACCATCGAGCATGCGGCGAACGGTTCAATGTAACTGCCTCTTATTACATCCAATAGTAAATATAAAACGATAATGAACAGAATTACGCCCCGAAGCTTCAACGTGAGGTTCATGCCCCGAATCGGATCTAAAAAGGTAGAGCTTTGAAATTTTAGATGCATCGTGAGGAGTTAATGATTAGGTCTAACTATTATAGACTTGTGCAAGTTTATGTCTTTACAAGGTTGTTTTACAAACGCGTGAATGCGTTCGGAATGTCCATTCGTAACGAGATTAGAATGTACGCCCTCGTGGTCACGAAGTTTGTGAGCTTGTAGGTATTAATTGATTTATGGGATTTTAATTATTGCCTGTGTTAAAGGTCGTCATTAGATTCTTCTCTTTGCCATTTTTTTCATTTTATAGGTCATACACGACTGTAATGGTAACACGTAACCATGACTTATATTATATGTAATGTATGTACACCGTATTGTATTTGTAAGTTGATATTCACCTCTCCAATTCTTTCGTGGTTCAAACATGGTAATTTATGGAACATTCAAAAACAGACCCAAAACCTATAGGGTACTTACTTTCCGATGACCTACAATCATGAAGTTTGGCATTTGTAAAGCAAACAAAATAAACTTTTACGATTACAAACATGCTTTGGGACATTTACCTTCTAATTTACGTGTGTTTAACTAGGTCCTCTTCATTATTTTCTTTTCGTAATATTGTGGTCGCAACTTTGCCTGCGTGTGAATCGTCAATAACAAGGCTTTAGTAAACTGGGAGCAACTTGTCGCTCGGCGTCGCACGCCACGGACAACTTTGTTTTATTACAGTTATTAAACGCGATGTTTGAATGTGTAATCTACCACAGATAGAACAAATGCTGTGTGGTGTCGGGATAGAATAACACTTCTCCATTTCTTCCGTGGATGTCGTAAGAGGCGACTAAGGGAACAGGTTTAGGTATGCTTCAGGCGATAGGCTAGCAACCTGTCACTATTCTACCTCTTCCATCTTTGCAAACCTAATGCTATGCTAGATATAGTCATATCATGGTTTTGTCTATGTCACGTTTAGTGTGCTCTATCCCATTTGGGAACACAGGCGTGATTGCATATATAGGTATGTAGAAAAAATGTACAACAGCGGAATTATTCGACATTTAAGCCTTTATTGTTTTTTCCTATTCGTGATTCTGCACAGTTTTTTAAAGACAGCTGCGGAGAATGTGTCGCAGTGTAGAATAGCAAACAGTAACAAATTCTACCTCAATACATACATATTCTCACGCCTGTATTCCCAAGAGGGGTAGGTAGAGCACATAAATTCAAAAACCCAGTGCCACGTTTAGAGAATTCAGGGTAACCAGATGATATTGCAGTGACAGGTTGCTTGCCCGTCGCCCACAATACACCAACTCTTACCCAGAGTCGACTCTTACGACACCCACGGGAAGAAAGGGGGAGGTGCTATTCTAACCCGGCACCACAAGGGTTCTACCTCATTCCCTTGGCTTATTCGACATTTATGCCATTATTGCTTCTTCCTATTTCTAACAGTAATGGATAAAGCGTCGTACAAATCCATTTCTATCCTTAGCAAGGCCAAATAAATAGTAATCGAGGTGACCGCGCCCGCGCCGGTGGCTAGTTCGGAAAGTGTGAATTTTCGTCATTACGTTACGATGTTTGGCCGCGGCCCTGCGCCGGAGTGGCGCAACGCGTCATTTATCTAACGCATCATTTACATGGCGCACTGAGATTATGATGGTGTTTCGGTAAGCGATGAAAGTGTAAACAATTTGGCAATAAGTAAGTAATTGTTGTGCTAGTGGCCAACGGACGTGTTATTCTGTAGAAATAATGTTTTAAACTTTCGTGATTCTCACTCATAATATATTTGTATGTACGCGGTTCGTAATCACGCTTGGATTTAATTACCTCTCGACGTTTCGGCCGCGTTACAGCTACTACTACTACTACTCGTGATCACGGCCGCTGTATCGCGGCTGAAACGTCGAGAGGTTATTAATTCAAAGCGTGATAAGTCCCGCGTGCATATAAATATTCTTTAGAAATAATTGAAACACTTGAGCACTTGACTAAGGATATGGTTAGACAGTAATTATTTGTAAATGTATTGTAGGCTAACAAACAACCTGTCACTATTCTACCTCTTCCATCTTTGTAGACCTAAAACTATGCTAGAAGTGGCTGCGAAACGTGATAAAGTCGTAATAATGGTTTTGTCTATGTCACGTTTCGTGTCTGCCTACCCCATTTGGGAACACATGAAGTTCACCTTTGTCAGTTGCAGAGAAAAGTAACCCCCTAGTAATGAAACATTGTATGGGCGGGGGTTACTTTTCTCTGCAGCTGTCTGTACATGAATTGCCTATGGTATGTGCAATAAAGTGTCAAACAACATAAACTACCTATCTCAAGTTCGGCTGCGTATGCAAAGGAATGCTCTCATAAACAACAAACCTACTTTTTTACTTCTATGTCGCCATCTTTGATTGGTCTCGATGATCTGTTCCTACGTGCCCCGCGCGCATGCGTGGTGCACATATAAATTTGCACATCAACTAATTGAGCAAAACGAACTAACCACCTTCGGACACCGCTTTCATTTTCAATCTTAGTCTATAGCATGAGAGTTTAAATTGTAGGATACGATTGTGAGTTGTCCGCGTTGTTATGTTTCAAATCGTTGGTTAGTCATGTGCCCCTGCGCTGTAGATCGTTGCGGTGTAACAATGCCTTGCGCAAGAGTTGATGAGACACTAGACAGCTTAGTTTAAGATTAGAAGCACTTAGGTATCTATGCTCAAATAAAGTTGAAGTGAAGAAGTACTACATAAATAGACATACAAATTTACTTTAATGGAAGTAGTGAGGATGAATCTGTGGTAGTCTTGTATAAAACCAAACTACTTAACTGTTCCAAAATTGGTTACACAGAACACACAAAACGTGACATTCACATTTGGTAACCACTTCTAGCATAAAATTAGGATCAAATACAGATGAAAGAGGTTGCTAGCCTATCGCCTACAACACACTTGAACCTATTTCCATGGTCGCTTCTTACGACATCCACGGAAGAAATGAAGGCGTTATTCTGAGCCCGATACCACACGGCTTGAATGATAAAATTTTGTTAACTTTTCAGAATTTTCTCTGTTCCTGTTTTACGTTGTCTCGTAAACAGACGCTCATAAATAAAACGGTCTGAAAATTCATGTATAATATATGTATAACTGCTATAAAACGGGAACAAAAAGTTAGTCAACCAAATCGTATAACGGCAATATAATTTCAATGAACTTCATCTGCATAGTTTACGACGTGCGAAATGGTTTTTCATGTGAATAAATATTTATGGAGAATAATTCTGCAGATTACTTTAAAGCTAGTTCCACTAGATGGCTACAATGATATCTGACACTATAAAAAGACAAAAAATATAATATTTATGTAACTTAAAGAAAAACCAGTTTTCGGCTAGTTAGTGCCAGCAGCAGCTAACTGTCATTTAGTATATTTTTTATTTTTATTATTTTTTTCTCTCCCATAACACCACACATAAGTACGCTTTAAAATACTCGTCATCCGTATCCGTACTAATATATAAAATGTGAAAGTGTGTTGATGGATTGGCGTGATTTTTTAGGTAGAGATAGTTTAGGGCACGGAGAGTGACATAGGCTACATTTTGTCTCTTCAAAACCCCCCATTTCCCTAAAGTGAGGAGTGGAAGTTTTTAATGTAGAAAGCTATAAAATTGGTATGTGTGCTATGTCTTCTGTGATACCCCGAATTTAACGCGAGCGGAGCCGCGGGCAAAAGCTATATAGCTAGCTATATAGCTATTATATATAAAATTAGCCATTTAGGTTCATTTCGTGAACTACAATTGTATACTGTAATATTAATACAATACATGTTTTTACTCGAATATCTTGTCTTTACAATAAAACATAGAGTTGTAGCTACTATGTTTTATTCCACAATTTTTACATTTTACTTACTTATATGAAAAACTGTCTTTCTGTCAAGTTTCTTGAGGCGCATTCATCCTGGCAATGATGGTATTTCCGAACCGCTGGTAGACTCGAAAATTACGTGTAAAGTGCTCTTATGAGTCTCTTTGCGTAAATATACAAACATACATACAACATGTAGTTTCCCGTGTGGTGCCGGGTTAGAATAGCACCTCCCCCTTTCTTCCCGTGGGTGTCGTAAGAGTCGACTCTGGGAAAGGGTTAGTGTATTGTGGGCTAGCAACCTGTCACCGCAATATCACGTTTAACCATCTGGTTACCCTGACTTTGCTGAACGTGGCACTGGATTTTTGAATTCAGCCACGTTTAGCAATTTCAGGGTTACCAGATAGTTAAACGTTATATTGTAGTGACAGGTTGCTAGTCTATCGCCTACAATACACTAACCCTTTCCCAGAGTCGACTCTTACGACACCCACGGGAAGAAAGGGGGAGGTGCTATTCTAACCCGGCACCACACGGGGCGTTTTGCGTTTTGCGTAAATATAGATTAGAATTTTGAATTTTTGAGTTTAATGTCTTTTATTACGCCGCGCCGCAGTCACATAAAAACTTTGAGCTGTAAAAAAAATCCAACTTTTATATGAACGTGATCAAAAGATATGCCGTTAATGTCTCATTTCCCGTCCCGATGACGTACAATCATGAAATTTAACTTAGACTTACGGTAAAATTTTATTTGTATCGGAACACAGAAATAATTTAGCTATTTAAAATGTATGGGGACAACGGAAAAGTCAAGTTTGTCTCTCAATTCGTTATCCTTGAAAGTATATTTTACTTGACAATATTAACGTAACAATCCCCAGCATCTATTTTGGCAAGGTTTTATTTAGAGGGAGTAAGTTTACCAAGTAAAAAACAGTGCGCGAACTTACCCCCACCACTTGAAATCTTGTCAATTTAGATGCACGTGACTGTAACCCTTCATACGCACTTGATCTTTGTTCCGTTCACAAAGGGTGAAACGGGACCCTATTACTGAGACTTTGCTGCCCGTCCGTCCGTCCGTCGCCAGGCTTTATCTCAAGAACCGTGCTAGCTAAACTGTAGATATTTTCACAGACTATCTTTTTCTATTGCCGCTATAACAACAAATACTAAAAATAAAATAAAATAAATGTTTAATGGGGATGCCATACAACAAAAGTGATTGTAGTATTTGGTACGGAACCCATCGAGTGCCAGTCCAAGTCGTACTTGGCCGGTTCAATTATTATTAAATCGCGGAACCCCAAAAATGGAGATGAAATAATTTATGCCAGGCGCCTCGTTCGTATTCTAATACAGCATTTCTAATAGTAAGCTTTAGCAATAAGTATAGGTAAACAATAGTTACGTCAGGAGCGGACGGCGGCTGTGGCATACATGACCCAGAGGTGTGCCCGTCGGTAGACCTGTCCTGAGGTCTTTTACAAGATTATATCTTCACTACTGATTAACATATCTACATAATGTAGCTACTAGATCTGATTGTGAACTTTTTTGCTTAGCATAGATCCGTGTGGTGTCGGGCTTAGAATAACCTCTCTATTTCTTCCGTGGATGTCGTAAAAGGCGGAAAAGGCGTAAGAAAATAGGTTAACGTATATTTTAAGCGACAGGCTCGCAACCTGTCACTATTGTACCTGCCAACTCAAAACCTAAATAAATATACTTTGCCACGAAACGTAAAATAGCCATTGTTTTGTCTGTGTAGTATTTCGTGTTCTCTGCCTATTATTTGAGAATACAATCGCGATGTATGTAATGTAAAATTTCAATATATGACACTATTGTAAGAGGGTTTCAAAATTCACTTACCCGAATTAACTTGTAATACTAATACTTAATCGTAAGAGCTCTTACCCGCTTATTCGGATGAAAAATTAATTTAACAGCGAGTAAATAATGAACACTCCAACACTAAATTTAATTACCGATTGGTCGAAACTAAATGTCAATTTTAAAACTTTTTAACCTTATTCATTGATAGCGAAGTAATGAATGACCCTTTGGGAGTCCATCATTTTCTAAGTTACACAATGACTAATGGCGTAATACCATGGTGGTCAATAAAAGCAACGGCTGGTTGTAAATTGACATAAGTATGACCTATTATATAACGCGGAATGCGGCTGTCGGCAGATGGCGACACGTGTCAATTTGTTTGTGTACAGGCGATATCTTGACCTGAGTGCTCGTAGTTGCCGGGCGAGAGGTCATTGCAATACTTACATACATGCATGTATACATCACGGCTGTATTTACCAAATGGCGAAGGCAGAGCACACTGCTTCATAAATAGAACCATGTCTATTCCACGATTTCTAGCAACCGTTACCATAACCTTCAGATTTTAAGTTAGATAAAAGAAGTATACAGGGTGTGGCCTGTAATAGGGGCGATAAATTAAAATTTAGACTATTTAACGTATCAGTAATTAACGCCAAATGATTTTAATTAATTAAAACGAATTTTTTTTTTCACATTTCCTAACAAAATAAATCGAGCCAGCAATGTACCACCCATACTTAGTGTCCAGTCGTAGTATTTGACATTGGCATTTACAATCGTCTCAATAATATCGAAAAACTTACTAAATTCACCAATATTGTTTAGCAAGCATATTGCATTATAAAAAAAAAATAAAAATAAAATAAAAATAAAATAAAAAGCATTTAATTCAGACAACTTGATCCATATTGTGTTAGTATTATTACAAAAAAAAGACTTAAATAACTATGTTAGTACCTAAACTAAGATGTTGAGAG
>BHDV01042386.1:7695-41109 GCA_005406045.1 Adoxophyes honmai | reverse complement strand
ACTTCTGATTTACTAAAAAAATCCATGGTTCTGGCAGCCGTGTACGCCAGAGCATTGTGTAGATGAAAAATGATGCCCCGGGTTCCAGTACTTGGATGACTGACGTTCAGCTCCTGGAGGGCCTGTGGCAAGCAAACTTCGCTGAACCATTGGCTAGTAACTGTTCTCTGGCCTTCAAGTGGGATTATGGCTACAGGTCCACTGCGTCTAAAAAAAACAGCCACCATTTTTTTGTTGACGCTACGGCCACGAACCATTTTAGTAGATAAATCATCTTGTTCAAAGACCGATTGTGTTGATTGCTGTGTTGTAAATGGATAGTAACTATATATTCATGATACGTCGAATGTCACAATGTAGATCACTAGTTGTAAATCGCCATTGTCATATTTTTTAACATAAATTTGCACCAATCGACACGTCTATCTTTTTGCTCCTGTGTGAGAAAATGTGGTAACCATCGAGACGAAACCTTCCGAACTAAAAAGTGGTCATGCAAAATGGTAGAAACCGCCCAGGATCCAATCATTAGATCAACCTGAATCTCTCGGTGGGTAATGTTTCGAGATTCCGTGATTAGCCACTCCACCTTGACAACGATTTCTGGAGTGACTGCTGTTGGCTGTCGCCCCGGTCTAGGCTCATCTTTGACGTCGCTTCGCTCACGCTTAAATTCACGGAATCAGTAACTGACTATGGCAAGGAATTGAGATAATACCCCAAAAACACTAGTTAAATTTTCATGAGAATCCTTGTAAGTTAGCCATCGCTTATAATCATAATATATCATAGCACGAAACACTTCCCGCGATAGCTCTATTGTCGCGAACAAAAAGTGATAGACATGTTTTTTTTCTGATCTCATAAAAAACAACTGAATGTCACTGGCCAGTGATATTTACATGAAAAAGTTTGTAATAAAATTTGCCTTTAAGCTGCATTAAAATAAAATCAATACATTTAATAGTACGCCATTGACTAACTATTTTCGGAACAGCCCTCGTATGTGTTTCGGGCTAATTTGCTAACAAACGCGCAGATGAAGGGCTACGAATTAGCCCGAAACATGTCGAGCTAAACTCGATTGAATAAACGTGAGTTATCAGAAAAAAATTCAACACGAGTGAGTCTCACGGTAGTTTAATGTTTAAATTCGGTCTACTTCATAAAACAGGAGGTGATGTCTGAATGGAAGAAGAAAACAAGTAAATTTGAAATTAGAACACGGTGTCGGGCGGCAAGGGTGCGACGGCGATGCGCAATTGTTTGTGGCATTCGCGTTTGCCGCCATTTTTAACCGACTTCAAAAAAAAGGAGGAGGTTCTCAATTCGGCCTAATTTTTTTTTTGTGTAGGTATGTTACTCGATATCTCGGAGACCCGTGAACCGATTTTCATATTTTTTTTTTACTCGATATTGGTCCCATTGGCACGAAATCAAGATCTTGGAGAAATCGAGGGAACTCTTCAAATGTTATAGGGACATGTAAGGCGTTTTCGGTAATTTGTTGATGAAGTCAAGAATTTACATTCAGTAAACAGAATATTTTCAAAATACTGCTAATTTGAAGTCGGTTTTTTTTGTTTAAAATTATTGCTGTCTTTGTACGTCGTACATACAAATGCTATCTTTGAATATTTTTCAAAACTAAGTATTATATGAATGTAGTTTATGAGTAAAGCCAAACTACGCAGATACGACAATATTCCATCCGCGTGCGTGTTTTGTATACAAACGGAGATACCTAACACAGATTTAAAATGTAACCTCAGAACGCGGTTTGGCTTTTATGTAACACTTACACTTTCTTTGCGCAGATGAGGAAGGCGAGGAGTATTGGATTATCAAGAATTCTTGGGGCACCAATTGGGGGAAGGAGGGGTATCTTCATCTTGCGAAGGGGAACAACTATTGCCATATAACCGACAAACTACCGAGATTAGCTGACGTGGCGCAGTATTAACACGCCAAATTAGGCCTTGTTGTTTGATGATAAAGTAAAATTTAAATTTGATAGATTTTGTAAGGAATTTTTGTATGTTATTTTAATGATCAGTTGACTCGACTATCCATCAAATAACATTACAGAGTCTGCAAATATTGATCTACAATCGAGTCATTTAACTTTAAACTTGGTAATTAAGTAGTTTTTATTTTCATATGTAGTCGGGTTTGTCTTAGTACTGTTATTTAGATTAAAGTTAGAAGTTCTTTGGAAAATACAAAATTAAGAGTAAAGTGAGATGTTTTATTTTAAACCTCTATCATGATTTTAGAATAACACTTCTCCGTTTCTACCGCGAGGAAAATACGTCCGTCTAGATCCATCATTCACACAACTAGTATAAGTTGTTATCATCATCACCATCATTATTTCAGTCATAAGACGTCCACTGCTGAACATAGGCCTCCCCTTTATACTGTTAATTATTTCGGTAACCATTTGCAGTGACGCTTTACATTTAGTTGAAAGGGTATTATTTTGACCGATAAATTTCTACGAATACCTACCTAATCACAGATGGAACAGAGCATAGAGTGTATTTTATACGACTGCAAAGACAAATGGAGCCTCCTGACGACTGGCGTGCTATACATAGTACATAAATTAAAGTTATTTGTAACTTTGTCTATTGACATTAAGAGTCAATTTTGAACTGCACATAATTTGATGCTGGTCGTCAGGATGATAAAGAGGCTGGCCTCGTCAAACTTCGCCTCGTCTCGGGCGATTTCTATTTTTAACCGACTTCAAAAAAAGAAGGTTCTCAATTCGACCTAATTTTTTTTTTGTGTATGTTACTCGATAGCTCGGACACCCGTGGACCGATTTTCAAATATTTTTTTTAATCGAATGGGTATAACTCGTAATTGGTCCCATTGGCACCAAACCAGGATCTGATGATGGAATCTTGGAGAAATCGAGGGAACTCTTCAAATTTTATATGGAGATGTACGGCGTTTTCGGTAATTTGTTGATGAAGTCAAGATTTTACATTCAGTAAACAGAATACTTTCAAAATATTGCTAATTTGAAGTAGGTTTTTTTTTGTATAGAATTATCTGTCGGTTTTTGCAACCGAGGCTTGGAGTGCAGCTCAGAGAGAAGTTGAATGGGGCTGCAGATTCACACTTCGGACTTCGCCGGAGTTTGCCGAGAAACTTCGCCAGTAGTGTAGAGGAGTCACAAGGAACATGGGTAAAGGATAAATATGTTAAGGCGACAGGCTAGCAACCTGTCAGTATTAAACAGGTACATACCTCTTTCATCTACCAAAAAAAAAATAACCAAAAAAAGTGGTTTCGAAACGCGAGATAGTGGATTTCGCTACTCCATTTGGGAAAATAGGCGTCATGTTTTACGCCTGCAAGACGGAAGAACAAGACATACTACCCCTGTTCTAGCTACCTCATCAGCAACGGCTTTGTTTTTTGCAGTCTTATTTGTGTTATTATTTAATTAATTAATATTTTTCAAATCCTCAACGCTGTTTATGTCTTTCCATCAAGTTCCCTAAGAATTCCGTCTTATCATTTGCAGTGCATCGCGCACATTTTTTTCAATAAAAATAGGAATCCTATTTGCACATTTAAAACAAGTATGTTGATAGACCATAAATCAAAGTTTACGACTTTGTTTGATTTAAAGTATAAAAGCCCACCAACCACACATTAGTGTCACTTCAATTCACGAAGACCCTAGTGACTGTTTAAAAATGCTCGTCATCCTCGCGGTGGTAAGTCTCTTCTGTAACTTGGTATCAGCAGCTACTGTACTACAGTACCAAAAAGTCTACTTTGCTGTGGACAATGCCGCTAACTTGTACAAAGACTATCTTAAAGTCCACAACAAACAACGCAGCGTCAGTGAATTTGCCCAAAGATTGGAAATATTCAAGGAGAATTTGAAAAAAATTAACGAACTGAACGCTAAGTTCCCGCAAACCGTTTACGGGCCAACGGTGATGTCAGATTTGACAGACGAAGAGATTAGTAAGATGCACTGTTTTAGAACCTCAAATTTAAACAGCACTGGAACGGTGACCCTCGAATTAAAGGAAGATGTGGTATACGAAGATAATTTTGACTGGAGAGACAAGGGAGTGGTTACTCCGGTTAAGAATCAAGGGGGGTGTGGTTCGTGCTATATTTTCGGTGCTATCGGTAAGTTTTATATACATACATCACGCTTGTATTCCCAAACGGGATAAATAAATCACACAAAAGGTTACGTAGACAAAACTATGACACGTTTTGTAGTTGTTTAATTTTTGTCTTTTAAGTTATCTAATTTCTTGTTTAAACAGGTTTAACAGTGACAGGTAGTTAACCAGTGCAAGTCCACTAAGTATGCGGGCTCACATTTTAATAACTTTGTAAAACAGACTCGAAGTATAAAAAAATTGGCAACATAACACAACTCTAGCATAAAAAGTGAAATGTAACGAAATAAGCAGTTGTGAACGTAGTTTTAAGCAGTAATTTAGGTACCTAGGTGTCGGATTTGAAATAGCACCCCTCAATTTCTTCCGTGAATGTCGTAAGAGGCGACTAAGGAAAAATATTTTTTGTTGTATTTTATGCGACAGCTTAGCACACTGTCAGCATTTCACATCTTAACTTAACATCAAAAACATTATTTAAAAAGTCAAGACTTCGTCTGCTTCGTTTCATACTTTCTATCTGCCCATATTTTGGGAATACGAACGTGATTTTATGTCTGTATTTCTATGTAAAATTTGATCCTCGTCCATATATTACCATTAAAATTATCAACCGTATTCAATTGCAGGCAATATTGAGGGGCAGTACGCTATTAAGCATCAGGAGTGCCTCTCGTTTTCTGAACAGCAAACATTGGATTGCACTTCCAATGGCGGCTGTGATGGTGGAGATCCCAGTGATGTAATGGCGTAAGTTGAATGAATGTAATTGCAGATACTACTGATTTCTAAAGTTTAGACATTGCAAAGGTTTGTAGAACCGTTCACAGACGCGCGTCTCAAGCGGACGGCAACCGCGCTCAGACTGGTCTCACCTGCGGAGAAATACTAATAGAGACCTTTCTCTAGGCAGATGTTATGCCTGGGGACCGAAGTCCACAGAGAGGAAGTTAGAGGTTGTATTTATGCAACTTATCTTTGAAACTTAGTTGGCGCGATGTAGGATCGTTATTTCAGCTATTCGACCATAGGTGGCGTTAGGGCTACACAACTTCCGAGACATCGAGTCTGTGAGACGTGTCTACGCGTGCGTCACTCGAGCGCACTTTGGAGATTGACTTCTGTGCCTATCCGTGTTTTGTGGCGAAGTTTTAGTAATAGGGTCCCGTTTTTACATACATACATACATAACGTCACGCCTCTTTCCCATAGAAGTATACAGAGACTACTTTGTTCCACTCGCTACGATCCTGACATACCTCTTTTGCTTCGGTAACATTTATTAATCTCCTCATACATGCTCGTCGGTTTTGGGCACACTTGACCTGGCCTGTTTCTAAAACGTCCGCGATTTGGTCACGGAACGTCCGTCTCGGTCTTCCCCTTCCACTGCACCCATCCACATTCCCCGTATGAACTTGTTTCGTAAATCTTCATTCATCCATCTTCTCTATATCACCAAACCAACTAAGTATACTTTTTGTATCCTTTTCACTTTATCTACTTTCACCCCAGCTCTTTCCCTTATCACACTACTTCGTATTCTGTCTTTCAGTGTTACATCGTCCATAATTCTTAACGCTCTCTCAATTCTACTGCATTTATTCTACTTTTATGCTTTGTTTGCCTTACCCAACTTTCGCTACAGTACATTAGTGTTCAGTGCATTACTGCTCACGAAGGCGCGCAGCTCTCCATTGACTATAATTTTTGCATTCACTCTTCTTTCATTATCACTTTCATACTTACCGTCTTTTATAAACGCCGATCCCAGGTAAATAAACTCTTTTATACTTGTTCTACTTTCTCACCCAAAATGATAATGTCCCAATCTGTCCCGCAATCATCTTTTTCAAACACCATAACTTTCATTTTTCTTACATTAACTTTCATACCTTTCCTTTCTAAAGCATCACATAAAATCTGCAACTCCTCTTCCGACGATGCGACCAAAACTTGGTCATCGGCGTATAGGGAGCATTTGACGGTCAACTCCCTCATTTTTAGTCCAGTCGTACCTTTTCAAAATTAATCATTTAGACACGTATCCATGAATAAGTTGAACAGCCAAGGTGACGCGACAAATCTTTGTCTATACCTTTTTTGTTTAGGTAGTTAAAACAATATAAACAATCTTGACATATTGTCTTTTTGTTGAAATACACAGTCTAAAAATGAAAATCGTTACATTATACAATTCAATTACGAAAGTAAATGATTTTTTTTATACCTAAATTGTAAAATGTATAGATTTCAATTTATAAAGTTTATGTTTAAATAAAAAGACACGTCAAGATTGTCTACATTGTTTTAACTACCTAAACAAACAAGGTATAACACCTCTTTCAATGTTAAACCAGTCAGTATACGCCCCGTTTATCCTCACACAAGCACTAGAATCCTCATAAAGAGATTTTAGTGCTTGTATCAGATTACTGTCCACCCCATGCATGGCTAACGGTGACCACAACTCATTCCTCATCACCCTGTCATAAGCCTTCTCCAAGCCGATGATCACGTAATATATTTTTTGGCCTTTGGTCATGAACTTTTTGGCTATGCACCGCAAGGAAAACCCGCTTGTACAGTACATCCCATATTTTCTCATCAGTTTCTTTTATTACTCTTTCAATCAGTACCTTTGCATAATATAGTATGCCGACAACTCTGAGAAGGCTGATCCCACGAAATTTTCTGCAGTCTACTTGTGACCCTTTTCCCTTGTACAACGGCATAATTACAGCCTTGTACCAATCCTCCGGTACCCGGCCGTTCGTTCAACACACGTTGAAAAGGTGGTACAACTTGCTACCACGCCCTCACCGGCTCTCAGCATTTCGACCCTTATCCTTATCATACCCTGCAGACTCTTCTGATTTCATTCTTTTCATGACATTCACAATTTCACCCATACCTATTTTATTTTCCTGAATACTTTCACTCATTTCTTCAGTCTGATCTGGTACTTGTTTCAAATAACCTTAAAAATATTTCTTCCATCTCTTTAACACACACTTTTCTCCTTAAAAATACTCCTATCCTAACTTCTGATCTGATTCAGCTCCGAGGCTGTATTTTTGCCTCGCGCTGTCTATATAGACTTCAACATCTTAATATTAGTCCGGAAGTCATCAGAAAGTCTACTAACAAAATCATACTTTTGTTCCCAGTTCTTCTTATTACACGTTGTCTTCATTTAATACTTTCACTCTTTTATTTTCATATATCGCTTTTAGTATTACTTCGTCCGTCGCTCTTTGCATCCTTCGATTGGCCTTTTTTGCCAACCAATCCAACCTTCTTCTTTTTACGAACCACCTTTTGTATCTCAGCATCCATCCATACGTTCCTCTGCTTTATTCCTTTTCCTCTTTTGCACACTTCGCATACCTCAGTGGCCACATCCACAACACCTTCTTTAAAAGTCTTCCATACTCTTTCTATTTTGCACATCTCACCTAAATCATGAAATCGGTCTTTCAATATAATCTTTATAAACACTTCTTACGTTCTCCTTTTGCAAAGTCTCCATTTTTATTCGCTCTAGAGCGCTTGTGGGTTCCGTGACTAGATGTCGCCCGTTTTTACCCTTTGTGTATATAACCCTGAAAGATGCTGAATTTTATATTTGCAGTAAGTTAGCAGGACATAAACCAGGCCTTCAACTAGAAAGTGATTACCCGTATGTTGGAAGTAAGGGCACATGTCAGGAAGATGCGAGCAAGAAGCATGCTACCGTGATCTCTGGTCGCTCAGTAACTCCGTGTGATGAAGATACTTTGATGAAGTACGTGACTCAATATGGACCTATGACTGTTGGTTAGTATTAGCTTTTGTGTCCGGACAGAAGCTGTAAGGGAAATAATCTATCGGCAATTGTTAAATTTGTGTTTGTTGCTGCCAAAATGTTTTTAAGTGCATTTTAATTTAGGTCAGTAGATATTTGTTTATGCATTTTTGTTGTTTGAGTTGTTTTAACGAGACTGGTAAATTATTTTATTGAATAAAACATTGCCGTGCATCCCGTGTGGTGCCGGGTTAGAATAGCACCTCCCCCTTTCTTCCCGTGGGTGTCGTAAGAGTCGACTCTGGGAAAGGGTTGGTGTATTGTGGGCGATGGGCTAGCAACCTGTCACCACAATATCACGTTTGACCATCTGGTTACCCTCAAGTTGCTAAACGTGGCACTGAATTTTTGAATTCATGTGCTCTGCCTACCCCTCCTGGGAATACGGGCGTGAGAATATGTATGTATGTATGTATGTATGTATAAAACATTGTAGTGCAACATCGAACAGTAGGTATGATGAAACTTTGCTCCAGCATTATACACAGTAAGTTTTAATTGGCATTCAGAAACCATTTTTTACTAATCGATTGAGGCGATTGCGATTAGTAATTTGAAACAGTACTTACTTAGGCGACTGATCCAATGACAAGCACTATTTTACGAGTGTAGTTTATGAAATGAGACTGAAAAGGCTTAACTATCGCATACACGGATCAGAATAAAGAAGGTTGGATAGGCAAAAGTCACACTTTTGTTTGAAAACCAGCGTCGCCACCTGTCTCCCACCAAACATCTCCACTACATCAACAATAATAATAGATACATAAATTACGCACACTAATACACGTTGAATAAAGAGCTGCAATTGGTTCGCACACGAGAGAACTACCCGCTAAAGATTCACTACAAACTCAAGTCCGGGGTCGAAGAGCACAGGCCGCGATCGAGTTGAAGAAGCGTGGTTATTTTGCTTGCTTCGTTATCCATTGCGCGTCAAATGTATCTTCACCCGAAATATTTGCGTATTTCAACAGCAATGTATATTTTTTGTGTCTCTTGGCGTAATTGTTGTTTCTACTTAGAATTTCATAATTAGAAATACTTTTTTTGAAAAATATACTATAAAACGAAGGTTTTATGCTTATCGGTGAATATAAATTACTCCTTGCTTGATACTTGACGTCTGACTCTTTAACCTACTCGTAACAATCTACAATACGGTATTTTCAAAGGATTTTAGCGCAGTTCCGCACTGCGATGCAAACAACATGCCACTGAACAAGTATGATCGCGTGGTTCTTAAAGTATGATTCTCTAATCATACCTGTGGTGCGCCTGCCCTGCGCATATTGCCAATCCAACCTTCTTTATCTAATCCGTGATCGCATACATAACTTTATGTGAAATCATATACAACATATTATAATTTTGAAAAAATCTGCAAGATCATTTGCACAAAGTGCAAAGAACAGCTAAGATGTCATTAAAATTGAAATATTTTGTTTTCTTCTTTTGATCATCACCTGTTTTATAAAGTAAACCGATTTATGAAGTAAAATATTAACATTACAACATTGATGTAGTTAGTGTTTGTGCTTTCTTATTTCAGCTTTGAATGGCGATGATGTACAGTTTTACAAGAGTGGTATACTCTTCCCAGAACTTTGCACAAACCAAGTCAACCACGCGGTGCTGTTAGTTGGATATGGCGAAGGTCAGTCTTACAAGTAAATGATATCAAGAAACGTTCCAAGAATTTCTCGAAATTCCTTTTAGTTCACAAAAGTACCTGCGTATCTATCGTACAGGTTAAAAAATAAGTGAGTAACATTAAATTTGTAGGGACCCAGTGCTTGGAAGTTTCGAGTGACGCGATCACGTGGTAAAATTTTTATCACGGCGTGACATCACAAGTCCTACTCCGGAAATTTCAAATTTGTCTACAACAAAAAAAAACTTGTCCCATATTTCATAATCTATCTGAAGGACTAATTAAAATAACATAATATATAGTATATTACATTCGTGTGGTGTGGGGTTTAGAATATTACCTCTCCATTTCGTCCGTGGCTGTAAAAGGCGACCAATAAAATAAGTTAAGAATAAGTTAATATTTTAAGCGACAGGCTAGCAGCTTGCCACTATTATACCTGCCCGTCAACTTAAAACCTAAAAAAAGTATGCTAAATAAATGAATTAATTCATAGTTTTGTTCATGTAGTGTTCTCTGCCTGCCCGATTTGGGAATACAGCTTAGGCGTGTTGTATGGTGGTATATCTTTACGCAGTTATCATCTTTGTCTTTGATTACAGAAAACGGAACTAAGTTTTGGATCTTAAAGAACTCATGGGGTCAAAACTCTGGAGAGCAAGGATACTTCCGAATGGTGCGGGGAGTAGGTGCCTGCGGAATCGGCACATTCATGGCCACTGCAGAAGTAGCCTAGTCAGCAATGAGAGAACAATCTTCTCCGGTATAAAAAAAATATATTATATTAAAAATATCATTTTTTCTTTTACACGTTTTCCAAGGCAGCTTTCAAATTTAGCAATTCCTGTATGTCTAAAATAAAAATGTTTTTTCGCATTTTTGTATAAGCAAATTGTACAATTAGCAGGAAAATCAACCTTTTTGTCTCATTACCATCTAATGACGTGTGATGTATGTACTCGTTCTATGCAAATAAATATTTCTATTTCTATTTCTTTCTATTTCATCTTAACTTTTACTACCACAGATCTGATATACCACCTACTATAGATGTCACAAATGTCAAAATTTACATATTCGAATTTACATGGTTGGTTGGTTGGTTAGATTGTTGGCAAAAAAGGCCAATCAAAAAATGCAAAGAGCGACGGATGAAGATGTACTAAAAGCGAAAGATGAATACAAAATGGTGAAAGGATTAGTAAAGATGACGTGTGATAAGAAGAAATAAGAACAAAAAAATGATTTGATAGGAGACTTTCTGATGACTTCCGGACTAATATTAAGATGTTCTGGAAGTCTCAGTTTAGTCAAGTCAGTCGCATTAGGCTTCTGATTGTCTTCTTAGCAGTAGCTCTTCCTTTGCAAACGGCTAAATTGTTTTTCAGGCTCAGTAAGCAAGCACTAAATTTTCTCATTATGGCCCCTTAGGCAAGGGATATAATGTATTGTGTATCATGTGCTGAGGCTCCGTAAGCAAGCGCCATTTGTGATCACATACCAGGCCCCAAAGACAAAGTTATCTCATGTGCTGTAAGGCTCCAGAAGCAAGCACCATTTGTTATAACACCCTATGCCCCAAAGACAAAGTAATCTCACTATCAAGTATATTCCTGGACGAACAAACGTGGAAGCGGATATCCTGTCACGGCGATTTTGCACCCCTGAAAACAAAAATACGCGTGGGGCATGTAATGTCCTACTAGATGTACCCATTGTTACTCCCTAACAAACATACTATTACATATTCTCACGCCTGCATTCCCAAACCCCGTGTGGTGCCGGGTTAGAATAGCACCTCCCCCTTTCTTCCCGTGGGTGTCGTAAGAGGTCGATTCTGGGAAAGGGTTAGTGTTTTGTGGGCGATGGGCTAGCAACCTGTCACTGCAATCCAACGTTTGACCATCTGGTTACCCTGCATTTGCTAAACGTGGCACTGGATTTTTAAATTCATGTGCTCTGCCTACCCCTCCTGGGAATACAGGCGTGAGAATATGTATGTATGTATGCATTCCCAAAAGGGGAAAGGCAGAGCACATGAATTCAAAAATCCAGTGCAACGTTTAGCAATTTCAGGGTAACCAGATGGTCAAACGTAATAATTGCAGTGACAGGTTGACATCCCATCGCTCACAATACACTAACCCTTTCCCAGAGTCGATTCTTACGGCACCCACGAGAAGGAATGGGGAGGTGCTATTCTAACCCGGCACCACATTGGAAGTGCCCTAAAAGGAGCAAATAGCTGTCATATTAACCTATCATGACGCCCCTACAGCTAATCACTATGGGATTCAAAACCCATTTAGATCGCATAACACGTCGATATTACTGGAAAGGTATAAAGCGCAGATCGAAGCCTATGTTCGCTGTTGCGTGAAAAGCCAGAGATATAATATAATCCACCAAACACCTAACCTGCGGGGTAACTGCAAACTACTGCAACAAAGCAGAGATTTGAAATTATAGTCTGCGACTTGTTTGGGCCTTTACCGCAAACGGAAAAGGGGCATAACTGGATCTTCGTTATAGAAGATCTAGCCTAAAGATGAGTCGAACTATTCCCCCAGCAAGCCGCTGCCGAAAAACGCGGAACAATCTTGGTCACTGCAATATTCCCACGGTACGGAATGCCCTGAAGGATAATAAGCGACAACGGAACCCATTTCATCAGCAGTGTGAAGCAGAAACTCACGTTCACGCAACACACAGTTCAGGTACAGTTTACGTTCAGGGAGGAAACTCAGGCGACATAATGCGCTGTGACGAATCTGGAGAACGCGATCGACACAGTCTTGTCTTGGTTGGATATGACGTTGGTCAGTATTATTCTTTATCTACATCCACAACATAATGTGTACAGCACACATGCGTTTGGACGCAATTAGCGAATGGCCTACGATAGGAAACCTGTATCCTGTATTAAGTGTTATGTTTACTTTTTAAGATCGGTCTACTTTATAAAAAAAATGATGAATGGAGGAAGAAAACGAATAATTTGAAATTATAACACAGGTGCTTGTAAATGATTGTTGGGCGGCGCGGTTGCGACGGCTTTGCTTGTGGAATTTGCGTTAGCTGCCATTTTAGCCGTCTTTGTACATCGTACAAATGCTATCTTTGAATATTTTTCAAAACTGTTATAATCAGAGATCGGATAAATTTGCGACATTGTTCGCAATTATGTGGACATGACTCCAAAATTAATCAAAATGTTATTCAGTTAATTAATTTTTTACATACAAACATACATGCATATAATCACGTCTACGTTCTAAAATGGCGTACGTAGAGCACTCTAAACGGGAAATAGGCATAACCTTGATTATAACTATTTCACGTTTCGCAGCCACTTCTAGCATCATTATTTTAATTTTGTACTTGACATATAATTTAATTCCTAGTCAATAAATACAAAATTTTGTTAAAATATTGGTTTATTAAGAAAAAAATTACAGTATTTTTTCCAAATCGTTATTTATTTATTATAAGCATATAATTTTTTACGGAAACGATACCCATTTTAAATATAAACCTTTTGCTAATAATTATTTTTGTAATTAATCGTCGTCGTAACGTCATTTTTTTTTAAGTTATTATAGTACATACATGCTTATAAGCACTTTATAATTAAACTATTATCGCCAAAAATTCAAATTATATTTCAAAGAATAATTAATTGACAGTTTGATTAATTTTTGAGTCATGTCCACATTATTGCAAACAATGTCGCAAATTTTTCCGATCTCTGGTTATAATGAATGTAGATAAACAACAATACATGTTCCTGTGGGGTGTCAAGATCGAATAACACCTCTCCATTTCTTCCGTGGATGTTGTAAGAAGCGACTAATTTTATCAGAAATAAAGTGGTAATCATTGAGTTAGTAAAAAGTTTACAAATAAAGTAGTAATACTAAATAGTATGATTTCTGTTAAAAGATACAAAAAAAATGCAACAACATTTTTTTTCTGTATTGATATTCACCCAACTAGCCCTGTCCTACCTACCTCACCACCAGCGGGGTTGTCTTTTACAGTCTTATTTATTATATGTTATTAATAGATAAAAAAATATTTTTCAAATCCTCAACGCTGGTTATGTCTCGCAACCAAGTTCCCTAAGAATTTCAACTTCATTATTTGCAGTGCATCGCGTTTGTTTTTTGTAATAAAAAAAGGAATCCTATTTGCATATAAAAACAAATAATATGTTGATAGACCATAAATCAAAGTTTACGACTTTGTTTGGAATTAAGTATAACACCCCACCAACCACACATTACTGTCACTTCAATTCACCAAGACCTAAGTGATTGTTTAAAAATGCTCGTCATCCTCGCGGTGGTAAGTCTCTTCTGTAACTTGGTATCAGCAGCTACTGTACCACAGTACCATAAAGTCTACTTGATGTAGACAATGCCGCTAACTTGTACAAAGACTATCTGAAAGTCCACAACAAACAACGCAGCGTCAGTGAATTTGCCCAAAGATTGGAAATATTCAAGGAGAATTTGAAAAAAATTAACGAATTGAACGCTGAGTTCCCTCAAACCGTTTACGGGCCGACGGTGATGTCTGATTTGACAGACGAAGAGATTAGTATGATGCACTGTTTTGGTACATCAAAGTTAAACAGCAATGGAACGGTAACCCTCGAATTAAAGGAAGATGTAGTATATGAAGATCATTTGGACTGGAGAGACAAGGGAGTGGTTTCTCCGGTTAAGGATCAAAAGTTTTGTGGTTCGTGCTATATTTTCAGTACTATCGGTAAGTTTTATGTACATACATCACGCTTGTAGTCCCAACTGGGGAAACTAGATCACAAAAAAGGTTACGTAGACAAAACTACGACACGTTTTGTAGCCGCTTAATTTGTAAGTTTTAAGTTATCTAATTTCTTGTCTAAAGAGGTTTAATAGTGACAGGTAGTCCAGGCAACCAGGGCAAGTCAGCAATGTTGGATCTCATTTTTAACCGACTTCAAAAAGGAGGAGGTTCTCAATTCGACCTAATTTTTTTTTTTTTTTTGTGTGTATGTTACTCGATATCTCGAAAACCCGTAGACCGATTTTCAAAAATTTTTTTTTAATCGAAAGGGTATAACTCGAAATTGGTCCCATTGGCACGAAACCAGGATCTGATGATGGGATCTTGGAGGAATCGAGGGAACTCTTCAAATTTTATATCGAGATGTACGGCGTTTTCGGTAATTTGTTGATAAAGTCAAGATTTTACATTCAGTAAACAGAAGGGTCGAAAATGGTCTGAATTGCTTCGAGTAAAAGGATGGTACGGCCGTGACGCTTTTTTGCTCGACTTGGTGGGGGCACAGCCGTGCCCCCAGATACTTTCAAAATATTGCTAACTAGCTGTGCCCGCGACTCCGTCCGCGTGGAATAGTGACAAATTTCCCCCATTTTCCCTACATTTTCCACTGTTTCTTCGGTCCTATTGGTCGCAGCGTGATGTTATATAGCTTAAAGCCTTCCTTGATAAATGGTTTCTCCAACACAAAAAATATTTTTCAATTCGCACCAGTAGTTCCTGAGATTAGCGCGTTCAAACAAACAAACAAACTCTTCAGCTTTATTATATTAGTATAGATTTGAAGTCGGTTTTTTTTTGTTTAAAATTATAATAACTTTACATCAGAGTCGAATTGAAAACCATTATAATGACGCATTATAACACAACTTCAGCATGAAATGTGAAATTTAACGAAATGAGTAATTTTATTGAGAACGTAATTAAACAGTAATAGGTACCTAGGCGTCAGGTTTGAAACAGCCGTCTTAGGAAATATATTTGCTGTAGGTATTTTAGGCAACAGACTAGCAAACTGTCAGCATTTTATCTCATAACTTAACATAAACGATATATTAACTAAGAAGACTTGATTTTGTCCGTCACTTTTCGTGCGCTCTGCCTGCCCATTTAGGAACAATGCGTGATTGTATGTCTGTATGTGTATGTAAAATTTGATACTTTTCCGTATTTTCCCATTGAAATTGTCAACCGTGTTCTGTTGCAGGCAATATTGAGGGGCAGTACGCTATTAAGCATCAGGAGTGCCTCTCGTTTTCTGTACAGCAAACTTTGGATTGCACTTCCAATGACGGCTGTCGAGGTGGATATTCCAATGAAGTAATGGCGTAAGTTAAATACCTACAAAAGTTTAGATAATGCAAAGGTTTGTAGAATCGTTCACAGACGCGCGTCTCAAGCGGGCGGTAATCACGCTCAGACTGGTCTCACCTGTGGAGAAAGACTCAAATAGAGATCTCTCTCCAGGCAGATTTTATGCCTGGGGATGGAAGTGGAGGTTGTATTTATGCAACTGATCTTTGAAACTTTGTTGGAGCGATGTAGAATGGTTTATTTCGGCTATTTGATGAAAGGTGGCACTAGGGCTACACAACTTCCGAGATTATTGTGTCTGTGAGATGTGTCCACGCATGCGTTACTCGAACGCACTTTGGAGATTGCCTATCCATGTTTTGTGGCGAAATTTTAGTAAAAGGGTCCCGTCTATACCCTTTGTGTATAGAACCTTGAAAGACTTTGAGTTTTATACTTGCAGTGAGTTAGCAAGACATAAACCAGGCCTTCAGCTAGAAAGTGATTACCCGTACGTTGGAAAGAAGGGCACATGTCAGGAAGATGTGAGCAAGAAGCATGCTACTGTGAATTTTGGCGGCGCAGTAACTCCGTGTGATGAAGATACTTTGATGAAGTACGTGACTCAATATGGACCTATGGCTATTGGTTAGTTTTAGCTTTTGTGTTCGGACAGAAGGTGTCAGGAAGATAATTAAAATTTACTGGCAACTACTAAATTGTATATAGGATGATTTTTATCTATTTCATCTGAATCATGTTGTGTTGCTGCCAAAATGTTTTATAGGTTATTATTTGTTTCTGCATTTTTTTGTGAGTTCTTTTAACGGGGTTGAAATATTATTTTGTTGAATAAAACCACAAAATAATTAAAGATTTAAAAAAAACTGTGGAGCAACATCGAGCAGTAGGTATGATGAAGTTTTCTGCAGCATTATACACGGTGATTTTTAATTGGCATTCAGAAACCATTTTTTTACTAATTAATTAAAGGCTATTACAATTACATGAGAGTAAGTTGAAACAATACTTACTTAGGCGACTGATGTGATGAAAATCACTATTTTACGAGTGTAGCTTATGAAATGATGCTGATAAGGCTGAACAGTCGTTTGCATTACTTTGTGTTAAATCATAAAATTTTGAAAATTTTGCACAAAGTGCAAAGACCGACTAAAATGGCAGTAAACTCGAATTTCACAAACAATCGCGCATCAGAGACGCAGGCTCGCGCCGCCCGTGTGTTCCAAATTTGAAATGTTTTGTTTTCTTCTTTCGATCATCATCCGTTTTATAAAGTAAACGAATTTATAAAGTAAATTAGGAACAATACAATATGAATGTTGATATTGTTTGTGATTTCTTATTTCAGCTCTGGATGATAAAGATTTACTTCCATACCACGAAGGTATACTCTTCCCAAAATTTTGCGGAGACGACCTCAACCACGAGTTACTGTTAGTTGGATATGGCGAAGGTCAGTCTTACAAGTAAAATGAACCGAGAAATTAATGTTCCAAGAATTTCTCAAAATTCCTTTTTTACGCTTCCACACTATCTACACTAATATTATAACCTACCTGCGTATCTATTGTACAGGGTTAAAAATAAGTCAGGTCTTGGAAGAAAGAAGTTTACCTTGGGGACAGTTTTTTCTTCTATTGAAATGAAAAAGCTCTCAATATAGGCAAGATGAAATTAGTTAGTTCGTCAATTGAATTACTAAAAAATACAAACCTATTTTACCTTCATTTGAGAGATAAAAAATGTATAGGGACCCAGTGCTTAGAAATTTCGAGTGACGTCACTACGTGGTACAATTTTTGTCATGGCGTAAAATCACAAGTCGTACTGCGGATGTTTCAAATTTATCTATTTTCAATTATTTGATCAACCAAAAAATACTTGTCCCGTATTCCATAATCTATCTGATGGACTAATTATATTACACCCGTGAGGTATCGGGTTCAGAATAACATCTCTCCATTTCGTGAATACAGGCGTGATGCATGTATATCCTAACCCACTTATCATCCCTGTCTTTGATTGCAGAAAACGGAACTAAGTTTTGGATCATAAAGAACTCTTGGGGTCTAAACTTTGGAGAACAAGGCTACCTCCGACTGGTGCGGGGAGTAGGCGCCTGTGGAATCGGCACATACTTGGCCACTGCAAATGTAGCCTAGTCATCAACGAAAGAAAAAAATATTTGATGTTAAAAAAATACTAAAACTATCTTGTTACCCTTCGCACATTTCGCAAGACAGCTTTCAAAAATAGCGATTCCGGTATGTCTAAAATAAAAATGTAATTTTGCGTGTTAGTATAATATAAGCAAATTGTATAAATTTATAGCAGAAAAATCAACATTTTTGTCTCCTTACCATCTAATGACATGTGATGTATGTACTTGTTCTATGCAAATAAATATTTATATTTCTATTTATTTCTTTTTCATCTTGACTTTTACTACTATGCATATATGTAGATGTCACAAATGTCAAAATTTACACATTCGAATTAAGAGCACTTTTACCCGTCATTTTTGATTTTATCAGCGCTTCAGAAACTTGTTGTTTGTTGACCTTAAAAATTAAAAAGGTGTCATCAGCAAACAAAACTACTTCACATAATATATCACATATTATTACTTTGTTTTCCAGCAGACGTGGGAGGAAGAGAAAAGGACCTAAAATCCAGCCTTGTGGCACTCCAAGCTTCACTGGCGATCCATGTAACTGCGCTCTATTTATGTCCATTTTCAGATTTCTCTGACTGAGATAGGACCTGATTCAGTGCATTTGCTGAGAGTGCATATTGCTTAAGCTTGCGGATAAGAGTCTCATGATCAACGTAGTCAAAAGCTTTGGAGAGGTCGCAAAAAATCCCTACAGCATCTTTTGACTGTTTCCATGCGTCTTAAATATATTTGTTGAGCGTTGCTTCTGCATCAGTAGTGGAACAACCCTTAGTTAAGCCAAATTGTTGACGATGAAGTAAATTATTAATATTAAAATAACATTTGATTAAGCATATTTTTTTCGAACACTTTACTTAACACTGGAAGCACAAAAATGGGACGAACATTTCCAGGATCAGATCTACTACCACACATAAATAAAGGTATCACTTTACTGAATTTCATTAGGTCAGGAAACACACATTCATCAAAACCTTTATCAAAAATAATTGCCAAATAAGATGCCACGACATGAAAGACAGATTTCACCACTTTAACCGAAGTACCCAAAGATCCTCAGTACTCTCCAATTTCATAAATTAGACAACTCAGTTGTACATCTACCTACTCTAAAAGTAAATAATTTAAACGTGTTTTATTTTATTTTTTTGGCACGGAACGTTTCGAGCCCGAGTTCAACTTACACTTAACTGTTTTTTTTTTCTTTAATACGGAGTTCAAAAACAAAATAAAAAAGGCCACGCATAATTCATAACTCCTTCATAACCGCATTAAGAAATAACCCCATAAAGATTCAATTTATAGCGTATTAAGAAAATTACAGTGTTTTTAATGGTTTCAGTAATTCGAGTACGATTACAGTACACGTTAATACGATAATAAGTATTTGTGTGTCTACTCTAATTTTACATGCTTTGTCAATCGCTTGAAGGTTAGCAGGAAGAGATCCCTTTTGGGATACAATTGCCTTTGTACATAGCATAATAATCTGCCAACTAAACTATGGTACGGCGTTAAAAGCATTAATTCTGATGGCGTTTTCGCACGATTGTGTTAAATTTTAATTTAAAAGTTCATGGAAGTAGTAAAATACCAGACAAATGCTTTTATGAAGGCGCGGTTGATTATTTTTTAAATTTAAGTAGGCAACATCTAAGATGCCAAATTAAAAGTATACGAACACGTCGAGCGTGTATGACAAGAGGGATAAATGTGACTGAAGCGAGAGAATATCAGAATAGAAGCGAATCGCGCTCCGTTGTCTCTGTCTTCGAAGGGCGTGATGTTTATGTATGCACATAATGTAAATATTCGCATCATTTTTAACATTCACAATCGTAAATCGTTTTCCGAATCCATGTGGTCTGCCTACCCCTCATGGGAATACAGGCGTGAGAATATGTATGTATGTATGTACAATCGTAAATTTTGTGACATCTACAGGAGGTGATGTATAACAAAAAAACTCACTTTCCGATTTAATACTAAGTAAGGATTAAGTAAGGATAAGGATAGTAAGGATTACAATTACAACGATGGTTTTATAACAATGACTATTTTTATATTTCCTGAAAAATTGCGATTTCTCTGCGGTAAAATAAATTGTATAAATTTTGGCATTTTTGTGATATGTATAGTCGGTGGTGTAATAGTGGTAGTGAAAGTGAAAGGTGGTAATGAAATAGAAATATAAATATTTATTTGCATAGAACAAGTTAAGTACATACATCACGCGTCATTCGACGATAATGAGATAAATTGCTTATCCGTTTATTTAAACAATTTGCTTATACTAACACGCAAATTTACATATTTATTTTAGACACACTGGAATCGTTATTTTTGCAATCTGTCTACCAAAATGTGCAAAAGGAAACAAGATTTTTTTCGTAGAAGAAGATTGTTCTCTCGTTGATGATTAGGCTACTTCTGCAGTGGCCAAGTATCGGCCGATTGAACAGGCGCCTACTCCCCGCACCAGTCGGACGTAGCCGTGCTCTCCAGATTTTGGACCCCAAGAGTTCTTTATGATCCAAAACTTAGTTCCGTTTTCTGCAATCAAAGACAGGGATGATAAATGGGTTAAGATATACATGCATCACGCCTGTATTCCCAAATGGGGCAGGTGAGGCGCAAGGAATGCTACCAAATCAAAACTATGACTGTTTCACGTGTAGCATAATATCTGTATTTTAAGGTTTGAAGTTGACGGGTAGGTATAGTAGTGACAAGTTGCTAGCCTGTCACGTAAAAGATAATATCTCAATCTATTCTATTAGTATAAACCGATTTCCCCAAGCTTACTCACATCGTTGTCCACCCTATCAAAAGCTTCTTTTCTTTAATCAAACTAGATGACATCAACCTGCCCACTTCTATCGATTTGTTGGTATTAGATGATATCAACCAAGATCAGGAGATTAATTTCAACAGACCTCCTTGATCAGAAACCATGCTGGGACTCACTTAAGTCTGGTTTAATTTGTGCAGATAGCGTTTTGTGCAGTATGGTCTCAAACAACGTGGGTAGAGTGAACAACACAGCTATCGGTCAGTGGTTCTCAACAGCAGTTGTGTCCCCAGATTTCGGTATTGGTCTAAGATAATCTTGATATAGATATACTCATATACTGTTGCGGGTTTTTTTGTAGTACCGTTTAAGATATAAAAACCCTAATATACCGTAGAAATCTGCAACATTGCCTATATGATGCAACTTTGACTGATTTGAAAAACTTATGAAATTATTTACCAAACGGCTATGTATTGTTATGATTGGGTAAAAGGAGAAATACCGTTTACCCAATCATAAAAATACATAGCCGTTTGGTAAATAATAGCAGTTTTTCAAATCAGGCAAAGTTGCATCATATAGGCAATGTTGCAGATTTCTACGGTAACCCTAATTTTTTCCAAAATAAAATTTAGCCTATGTTACTCGTGGATAATGTAGCTTTCGAATGACGAAAGGATTTTTAAAAACGGTCCGTTACTTTTTGAGCCTATTCATTACAACCAAGCAAACATACAAACAAAGTTTTCGTCTTATTAGTCTAAAAAAGGAATTTCGAGAAATTCTTGTAACCTTTCTTGATTAACTTTACTTATAAGACTGACCTTCGCCATATCCAACTAACAGCATCACGTGGTTGAGGTTGTCTGCGCAAAATGTTGGGAAAAGTATACCACTTTTGTAATGCGTTATATCTCTAGCATCCAGAACTGAAAGAAAAAAGCACAAACACTATCTACATCCATAATTGTAATGTTCCCAATTTACTTTATAAAACGGGTGATGATTGTAAGAAGAAAAAAACAATTTCAAATTTGGAATCGCCGATGCGCAATTGTTTGTGAAATTCGAGTTCACTGTCATGTTAGCCGTTATTTGCATTTTGCAATTGCATCAATTAATTAGTAAAAAAAATGGTTCCTGAATGCTGAAATAATGCTGGAGCAAAACTTTATCATACCTACTGTTCGATGTTGCACTACAGCTTTTTTTTTATTTTATTGTTTTGTGGTTTTATTCAATAAAATAATATATCGGCCCCGTTAAAACACCTCAAAAAACATGCAGAAACAAATAACTACCTAAATCGAAATAAACTTATAAAACATTTTGGCATACTTACAACCTGATTCCGATAAAATAGATAAAAATCATCCTACATAAAATATTGTAGTTGCGGCAAAATTATTTTCCTGACAGCTTCTGTCCGGGCACAAAAGCTAATACTAACCAATAGTCATAGGTCCATATTGAGTCACGTACTTCATCAAAGTATCTTCATCACACGGAGTTACTTGGTGGCCAGAGTTTACGGTAGCATGCTTCTTGCTCGCATCCTCCAGACATGTGCCCTTACTTCCAACATACGGGTAATCACTTTCTAGCTGAAGGCCTGATTTATGTCTTGCTAGCTCACTGCAAGTATAAAATTAAGCATCTTTCTGGGTACTATACACAAAGCGTAAAAACGGGACCCAGTTACTAAAACTAGCCAAAAAATACGGATAGGCATAGAAGTCAATCTCCAAAGTGCGCTCGAGTAACTCACGCATAGACACATCTCACAGATACGATATCACGGAAGTTGCGCAGCCATAACGCCACCTATGGTCGAATATTGTACTAAATGATCCTGCATCGCGTCAACAAAGATCAGTTGCATAAAAAAGTACCAACGACCTCAAACTTCCTCTCTGTAGATTTCGATCCCCAGGCATCTGCCTGGATTGAGATCTCTATTTGATTCCTTCCCCACAATGAGACCAGTCTGAGCGCGTTTGCCGTCCACTTGAGACGCGCATTTGTAAATGATTCTACAAATCTTTGCGATGTCTAAACTTTATATATGGCAGTAGAAGCATCTGCAATTGTATTCAACTTACGCCATTACTTCATGGGGCCATCCACCACCACAGCCTAAATTATTGGAAGTGCAATCCAAAGTTTGCTGTTCAGAAAACGAGAGGCATTCCTGATGCTTAATAGCGTACTGCCCCTCAATATTGCCTGCAATAGAACACGGTTGACATATTCAATGGGAAAATACGGACGAGTATCAAATCTTACATACACATACAGACATACAATCACGCCTATCTATGTTCCCAAAGGGGCAGGCAGGGCGCACGAAAAGTGACAGTTCTCAGTTAATATGTCGTTTAATGAAGTTATGACGTAAAATGCTGACAGCCTCTTACGATGATCACGGACACTTTTGTGTAATTTACTTACCCCATTTGGGAATACAAGCGTGATGTACGAGTATGTTATAAAACTTACCGATAGTACCGAAAATGTAGCAAGAACCACACAGCCCTTGATTCTTAACCGGGGAAACCACTCCCTTGTCTCGCCAGTCCAAATGATCTTCGTATACCACATCTTCCTTTAATTCGAGGGTCACCATTCCAGTGCTGTTTAAACTTGAGGTAACAAAAGTAACAAAACCGTTCATTCTACTAATCTCTTCGTCTGTCAAATCGGACATCACCGTCAGCCCGAAAACGGTTTGAGAGAACTCAGCGTTCAGTTCGTTAATTTTTTTCAAATTCTCCTTGAATATTTCCAATCTTTGGGCAAATTCACTGGCGCTGCGTTGTTTGTTGTGGAGTTTAAGATAGTCTTTGTACAAGTTAGGGGCATTGTCCACAGCATAGTAGACTTTTTGGTACTGTGGTACAGTAGCTGCTGATACCAAGTTACAGAAGAGACTTACCACCGCGAGGATGACGAGCATTTTTAAACAATCACTTGGGTCTTGGTGAATTGAAGTGACACTAATGTGTGGTTGGTGGGGTTTTATACTTTAAACCAAACAAAGTCGTAAACTTTGATTTATGGTCTATCAACATACTTGTTTTAAATGTGTAAAATGGATTCCTTTTTTAATTACAAAAAATGCAAGCAATGCACTGCAAAAGATAAGTCGAAATAGTCAGGGAACTTAATTGCTAAACATAGCCAGCATTGCTTGTGGAAAATAGAATTTATTTTATACTTTATGTCAAGAAAATTCGACTCAAACTGCTCAATCGAGCAGTCAAAAAGGATTTATTGAGTTATTAATAATGCTTAAAAGGCTGTAAAAGGCAATCCCGTTGCCAATCGATGAGGTAGCTAAGACTTTCATGTTTAGCCGGGTACTAGCCGTACCGGTATTTGTAACATGTGTAACGAGATTCTAGTGTCTGTGCGTGTTACAGTTACAGGATCAGAAATGAGTACGATGTAAACATCGGCTCGCTGCAAGCCTCACGCGTACCGCTCGCAGTAGGTTTACAAACCATGTACACATTTTGTTTTTTGGTTACAGTACATGCCACGGTTACAGTTACGTCTCGTTAGTGAGTACCCAGGATTTCATAACCACTTTTAGGACAATATTAGGTTTGAAAGCAGCTGAAAGAGATATACGTACTGAATACACACAGATTGTTAGCCTGTCTCCTTAACACGTTTTGGACATCACTAATAAAAACGACGTCTAATAACTGTGTAACTATGTATATCCATGTACGTCTAGTATGTTCATTTCGATGGTGCAGTCGTAAACGAATTCGTTTGCGAGTTATCGCAAAATTGTATGGAAAGCGAGACAGCGCCGCCAGCGGAACGTTTGCACAACTGCCACGGTCGACAACTCTCCATACATAATATAATTATATTTATAATTTCACTCCACTCACTTCAGTGGATGTAGAAAGGTCGTTTTCTATCTAATGGATCTAATCTATCTAAATGGATATTAAATGCAAGGCGAAACTCATTAAAAATTAACAATACAGAAAAACTTAGTTATTTACTACAATAAATTAAAAAAAACTGGATACTCGTTATGTACTCAATCCATTTTCATTTTCTTTATGGATACGCCTTATCCATATGAGTATCTACATGACATAGCTAAACGACATTAATGACGTAAAAATAGCTCACCCCCGCCGACCTCTGTTTATAATATTAGTAAGGACTAGTAAGGATAAGGATTACAATTACAATGTTAGTTTTGTTACAATAACTTTTTGTAGGTTGCCTGAAAAAAATCGATTTGTCTGCGGTATTTTTTTTTTCAAACTCCGCCTTTGCATTCGAACATGTAAATTCCAATTTGTAAAGTTTGACATTTGTGACATCTGTAGTAGGTGGTGTATCTGTAGTAGTGAAAGTCAAGATGAAATAGAAATAAAAAGATTTATTTTATTTGCATAGAACAAGTACATACATCACATGTTATTAGATGATGAAACATAAAGGTTGCTTATCCTGTTGTAATGTTCAATTTGCTAATATCAACATGCAATTTTTTTTTTATTTTGGACTCACTGGAATCGTTATTTTTGTAAGCTGTCTAGCGAAATGTGCAAAAGGAAACAAGATTTTTTTCGTAGAAGTAGATTGTTTTCTCGTTGATGATTAAGCTACTTCTGCAATGGCTATGTATGAGCCGATTGCACAGGCGCCTACTCCCCGCACCAGTCGGACGTAGCCTTGCTCTCCTCTTTGTTCACCCCAAGAGTTCTTTATGATCCAAAACTTAGTTCCGTTTTCTGCAATCAAAGACAGGGATTATAACTGGCTTTAGATATACATGCATCACGCTTGTTTTTTTTTTAATTCCAAAATATAATTTTGCCTAAGTTACTCGTGGATAATGTAGCAAGAATTTTAAAAAACGGTCCAGTAGTTTTTGAGCCTGTTCATTACAACCAGGGGTAGATATGTAGAAAAAGAATTTCGATAAATTCTTGGATCGTTTCTTGGTACACTTTATTTGTAAGACCGACCTTCGCCATATCCAACTAACAGCAACGCGTGGTTGAGGTCATCTTTGCAAAGTTTTGGGAAGAGTATACCACCGGTGTAAATTTGTATATCTCCATCATCCAGAGCTGAAACAAAAAATCACAAACAATATCTACATTCATATTGTATTGTTCCTATTTACTTTATAAATCGGTTTACTTTATAAAACGGGTGATGATCGGAAGAAGAAAACAAAATTTCAAATTTGGAACACGCGGGCGGCGGGAGCCTGACTGTGTCGCATATGCGCAATTGTTTGTGTAATTCGAGTTTACTGCCATCTTAGCCGTTCTTTGCACTTTGTGGAAATGATCTTACAGATTTTTTTCAAATTTATATAAGTAATGAAAATAACATTTATTCAATAATTTGCAGAAGGTACAATATAACATTGGTACAATATTTTACAATAAATCTATGTGTACACGTGTGCCTGCACTAGGGTTTCTAGAGAACTCTGTGTCGCAGGCTAAAACGAGCTAGCAAACATTAACGTTAAAATAATAATCTAGGCAAAACAGTGCAAATAGGTAATATGGAAGCATGTTGGTGAAAAGTATTGTGAAAGTAATCAGCAATAAGAAGTATCAATTAATCGGAGAAAATATTACAGTGATATACCAACAGTCATGATAACTGTATCACCACTGGGTTATTCATTGTAATTTGTCAGTCTATGCGGAAGTATAGGCATGCATACCTAAATTAAAACATTTTGGCAGCAACACACACAACTTTAGTAGTTGTCTACAAATTATTTATCTAACAGCTTCTGTCCGGACAGAAAAGCTAATACTAACCAATAGATAGAGGTCCATATTGTGTCAAATACTTCATCAAAGTGTCTTCATCACACGGAGTTACTGAGCGGCCAGAGATCACAGTACCATGCTTCTTGCTCCTATTCTCCTTACATACGCCCTTACTTGCATAATACGGGTAATCACTTTGTAGTCGAAGGCCTGGTTTATGTGCTGCTAACTCACTGCAAATATGAAATTTAGCATCTTTCAAGGTTCTATATACAAAGGGTAAAACGGGATCCTATTACTAAAACTTCGCCACAAAAAATGGATAGGCACAGAAATCAACATTCAAAGTGCGCTCGAGTAATGCACGCAAAGACACGTCTCACAGACACGATATCTCGGAAATTGTGTAGCCCTAACGCCACCTATGGTCGAATATCCAAACTAAATGATCCTACATCGCGCTAACGAAGTTTCGAAGATAAGCTGCATAAATACAACCTCTAACTTCCTCTCTGTGACTTCGATCCCCAGGCATAACATCTTTCTGGAGAGAGATCTCTATTTGAGTCTTTCTCCACAGTTGAGACCAGTCTGAGCGCGGTTGCCGTCCGCTTGAGACGCGCGTTTGTGAACGATTCTACAAACCTTTGCAATGTCTAAACTTTAGAAAAGCAGTAAAGGCATCTGCAATTGCATTCAACTTACGCCATTACTTTATCGGGATCTCCACCATCACAGCCGCCATTGGCAGTGCAATCCATAGCTTGCTGTTCAGAAAACGAGAGGCACTCCTGATGCTTAATAGCGTACTGCCCCTCAATATTACCTGCAATTGAACACGGTTGACAATTTTAATGGGAAAATACAGGATCAAATTTTACATAGATGTACAGACGTAAAATCACGTCCGTATTCCAAAAATATGGGCAGATAGAGCGCACGAAAAGCGGCAGACGAAATCCTGAATTTTTAAATTAAATGAATTACTGCTTAACTACGTTTTAAATTTCACATTTCATGCTACAATTGTGTTATGTTGCTTAATTGTACTGGTTTACACTCTGAATGGTTAACCCCGGTTAGCCCTGGTTTACTACTTGTCACTATTATACCTCTTTAGACAAGAAATTAGAAAAAAATAAACATGAAAATTAAACGGCTACAAAAAGTTCCGTAGTTTTGTCTACGTAACCTTTTTTCGTATGATCAGCTTACTCCATTTGGGAATACAAGCGTGAAATACGTATTTATATAAAACTTACCGATAGCACTGAAAATATAGCACGAACCACACAACCCTTGATCCTTAACCGGAGAAACCACTCCCTTGTCTCTCCAGTCCAAATGATCTTCGTATACCACACCTTCTCTTAATTCGAGGGTCACCGTTTCAGTGCTGTTTAAATTTGAGGCACTAAAACAGCGCATTTTACTAATCTCTTCGTCTGTCAAATCAGACATCACCGTCGGTCCGTAAACGGTTTGAGGGAACTCAGCGTTCAGTTCGTTAATTTTTTTCAAATTCTCCTTGAATATTTCCAATCTTTGGGCAAATTCACTGACGCTGCGTTGTTTGTTGTGGACTTTAAGATAGTCCTTGTACAAGTTAGCGGCATTGTCTACATCATAGTAGACTTTATGGTACTGTGGTACAGTAGCTGCTGATACCAAGTTACAGAAGAGACTTACCACCGCGAGGATGACGAGCATTTTTAAACAATCACTTGGGTCTTGGTGAATTGAAGTGACACTAATGTGTGGTTGGTGGGGTTTTATACTTTAAACCAAACAAAGTCGTAAACTTTGATTTATGGTCTAGCAACATACTTGTTTTAAATGTGTAAAATGGATTCCTTTTTTAATTACAAAAAATGCAAGCAATGCACTGCAAAAGATAAGTCGAAATAGTTAAGGAACTTCATTGCAAAACATAGCCAGCATTGCTTATGGAAAACAGAATTTATTTTATACCTGATGTCAAGAATATTCGACTCAAACTTATTACCTGCAACATTCATGACTATTTCGCGTTTAGCCGGGTACTCACTCGGTAACCGTAACATGTTTAATACAGTAACGAGATTTTAGTGTGTATACGTGTTACAGTTACAGGATCAGAAATGAGTACGACGTAAACATCGGCTCGCTGCAAGCCGCACGCGTTACGCTCACAGTAGGTTTAACAAGCATGTACTGTACACATTTTGTTTTTTGGTTACAGTACATGCAACGGTTACAGTTGCGGCTTGGTAATGAGTATCCGGGATTTCATAACCACTTTTAGGGTAATACCGTATAATAGTGTATTAGGTTTGAAAGCAGCTGAAACAGATATACGTACTGAATACACACAAATTGTTAGCCTGTCTCCTTAACACGTTCACGTGCGAAACAGAAAATTTTTGGACGTCACTATTTCGCACAGTCTATCCCTATCTATACAATAAAAACGTCGTCTAATAACTATGTAACTATATCCTGCATAAATAAAATGTAAAATGTGACATAGACGTCTGTTGACGTAAACGTTTCTGGACATTGTGTGCATCAAATAATTATTTAGATCGAGTGATTCATATAAAAAACGTCTTAAGACGTATACGTTTGTTGATGTTGTGATTTTTATACACACGTGTGTACATACGTTGATGATATAACAGCGCAACGTCGTTAAACGTTTGTATTTCGCCGTCTGGATGCATTGGTGGAGGACCGGGCATGGTCTCTATTTTCTCTAGATGGAGTGGTGAAATACCAGGGTTGACCTCCATATCCGTATCCTGGTGCGTTGTCGGAGAGCTAAGGCTAGCCTCTATCCTCTTTGGGTGAGATGACTGACTATCACCGAGGCGCTTCAGCTCCTCCTGACGCGGTGGTGGTGACCTAGAGTTTTTTTTGTACAAGCTACCTCCAACATAATCGGCGCAACATTTAAGCGTTTCTCTGTCATACCAGTTTTCGCTTGCGCTACTTCTCGTACTTTCACGCTACATCCTATTTCTTTCTTTCATTCATCATCTTGATCACTTGTTTGAGGGTTTACCATCCTATTTTTCCTTTTCCTGCTCTAACTACCCTCAATATTATCCTACCAATGTCTTTGTCTTGTGTTATCTATAGTTTGAGAAAATGAGTATAGATGGAGGAACTTTTTATTTCTTGCATTTTTGTTTCTTTAATAAGATTTATTGATCTAGTGACCTAGGGTTGCCCTCCATCTTCTCCGGAAGTATTGGTAGAGCACTAGACTCGGCCTCCATCTCATTTGGAAACGGTGGTGGATTACTAGGGTTGTCTTTTATCTGATCAGGATGCAGAGGTAGGATCGGCGTTTATCTTCTCAAAATACGTTAGTAGCTTTAGTGGAGACCTCGAATAGGCTTCTGTCTTCTTCAGTTTTGAACTGCTAATTGCCTTATTATGTTGTTGATTATGCATCTGATATTTTGCCACCCAACTAGAAACTAAATTTAAGTAACTAATAGATGATTTCTAAATCGCAGACAGTATTTCCAAATGAGGTAGGCAGGCGTACATAACGCTGGATAGGCAAAACCATAACCAACCTCGCTAGGCGTTTTGAAATCGCTGGTCTCCTGAAAAAGGCGACAAGATAAGCAGAAAGTTTGGGAACCGCCGGCCTTGTGGCTTTTTGTATTATTTGTCTTGCTGTTTTCTGTTTATGTACTTTACTATTATTATATACTACTAGCTTTTGCCCGCGGCTCCGCTCGCTTTAAATTCGGGGAATCACAGAAGAGATAGCGCACATACCAATTTATAGCTTTCTACATTGAAAGCTTTCACTCCTCACTTTAGGAGTTTAGGGAAATGGGGGTTTTGAAGAGACAAAAAGTAGCCTAGGTCACTCTCCATGCCCTTAACTATCTCTACCTAAAAAATCACGTCAATCCATCGCTCCGTTTAGCCGTGAAAGACGGACAAACAAACAAACACACTTTCACATTTATATATTGGTACGGATTTCTAGTTTCATGCGGTTTTCAAATAAATTAGACAACGGAGTTGTACATATTCTTTCTTTAAAAGTAAATAATATTTTGCGCTTTGTGGATTTCGCAACAATTTTTTTTTTCAAATTACATTTCATTGTAAAATACTTTTTATGTTCAATTACAATTACAACATTTGTAACAATACATAACAACAACTTTTTTAGATTTCCTGAAAAAGTACGATTTGTCTGCGGTATTTCTTTTTTTTAAACATTCGCATTCGCATTCGAAAAAAAAAATTCGAATGTGTAATTTTTTACATTAAATTTGTGACATCTATAAATAGTAGGTGATGTATCTGTGGTAGTGAAAGTCAAGATGAAATAGAAAGAAATAGAAATAGAAATATTTATTTGCATAGAACAAGTACATATATCACAAGTCATTAGATATGGTAATGAGACAAAAAGGTTGCTTTTCCAGCTATTTGTACAATTTCCTTAAACTAACACGCAAAATTACATTTTTATTTTAGACATACTGGAATCGCTATTTTTGAAATCTGTCTTGCAAAACGTGCGGAAGAAAAACTTATATTTTTAATATACATATATATTTTTTATATCGGAGAAGTTTATTCTCTCGTTGATGATTAGGCTACTTCTGCAGTGGCCACGTATTGGCCGATTGCACAGGCGTGCACTCCCCGCACTAGTCGGAGGTAGCCTTGCTCTCCATATTGTTCACCCCAAGAGTTCTTTATGATCCAAAACTTTGTTCCGTTTTCTGCAATCAAAGATAGTGATTATATATATATACTGTTTTAAACTTTCGTGATTCTCACACATATTTATGTATTGTTTACGCGGGACTTAATCACGGTATTTTTTAATTACCTCTCGACGTTTAAGGCTAAGCGCGCACTACGACTTTTTGTCGTGCGACACGATTTTAAAATAGCACTGTCCATACTGATTTTTTCATCATAGTGCGCGCGATGACACATAAACCCTTACGTTGCATTTCAATCTGCGACAAAATTGTCGCGCGTAAAAAAATCGTAGTGCGCGCTTAGCCTGATAGTGGAACGGTGGACAGTATCAGTGAAACGCGGGTAGTTCGGGGAGCCGTTACTGATGAAAATCAAGTGCGGGTAGTTCGATGGACCCGGGCTGCCAAACAAACGTCGAGCTCCGCTTCAGTCAACTTGTGACCACGGTCGCTGTAACGCAGCCGAAACGTCGAGAGGTAATTACGTTTAAGTTAGTTAGTTTAGTTAATTACGGTAATTAAGTATTAGGGTCCCTATACATTTCTTGTTTGTCAAATAAAAGTGTAATAAATAGGTTTGTATTTTTTAGTAATTCAACTGACAGACTAACTAATTTCATCTTGCCTATTATGAGAGCTTTTCCATTTTAGTCCCCAAGATAAACTTGTTCTTTCCAAGATTTTATTTTTAAACCTGTGTAATACATACGCAGGTAGGTAATATTATGAAGTACTAGCCCGTGACTTCGTATGCGTAGATTTGGGATTTTCGGGTCGTAGGTTTCGGAAATTTTACCGGACGATTTTTTTAGTTTTGGCTGAAAGAGTAACGAACATCCAAACAAAACTCACAAACTCACATTTAAAATAATAGTAGGAAGTATCACAGGATAGTACTTAGGAAGTTGTATGGTTCACTTTTTTTTTGCTATAAAGTCTTACACATAAGATATAAATAGATATACTCGTATACTGTTGCGGTTTTTTTGTAGGACCGTTTAGTAAAAAAAAATACGGAAACAATTTTTTTTTTTTTTTTTTCAAAATAAAATTTAGCCTATGTTACTCGTGGATAATGTAATTTAGCTTTCGAATGGCGAAAGAATTTTCAAAAACGGTCTAGTAGTTTTTGAGCCTATTCATTACAACCAAACAAATATAGCTACAAACAAATTATATCATATTAGTACAGAAAAGGAATTTCGAGGAATTCTTCAAACGTTTTTTGGCATTCTTTACTTGTAAGACTGACCTTCTCCATATCCAACTAACAGCAACGCGTGGCCTAAGTTATCTCTGCAATCTTTTGGGAAGAGTATACCACTGGTGTATTGAAATAAATCAGCAGCATCCAGAGCTGAAATAAGAAAGCACAAACACTATCTACATCCATATTGTAATGTTCCCAATTTACTTTATAAATCGGTTTACTTTATAAAACGGGTGATGATGAAAAGAAAAGAAAATATTTCAAATTTGTAACACACGAGCGGCGCGAGCCTGTTTCGTTGATTCGCGATTGTTTGTGAAATTCGAGTTTACTGCCATCTTAGCCGTTCTTTGCACTTTGTGCAAATGATCTTTCAGATTTTTTCAAAATTATATGAATTAACTTAAAGTAATGCAAACGACTGTTCAGCCTTATCACTCTCATTTCATAAACTACACTCGTAAAATAGTGATTTTCATAAGATCAGTCGCACTAGTAAGTATTGTTTCAACTTACTATCATTTTATCACAATCGCCTTCAATTAATTAGTAAAAAGATGGTTCCTGAATGCCAATTAAAACTCACCGTGTATAATGCTAATGTTAAACTTCATCATACCTATCATTACGCTTCGCAGCCACATCTAGCATAGTTTAAGGGTTGCAAAGATGGAAGAGATAGAATAGTGACAGGATACTAGCCTGTCGCCTAAACTTTAGGCCCTAAAGCATACTATAATAATATACATACATACGTACATACATAACGTCACGCCTCTGTCCCACAGGGGTAGGCAGAGCTAGACTAGGTACTTTATTCAACTCGCTACGATCTTGCCATACCTCTTTTGCTTCATCTACATTCATTAATCTCCTCATACATGCTCGTCGGTTTCAGGTACTCTTGACCTGACCTGTTTCT
>BHDV01042342.1:97353-139068 GCA_005406045.1 Adoxophyes honmai | reverse complement strand
TGGCTGATCAGGGTTGCCTTCTCAGCCTGGGTGTGTACAAGGTAGAGGGTGTTGGTGTTGTTTGGGATCGCTACCCCTTTGTATACTTAATAGTTCGTTCATGTCATGTTTAGTATGTTAGTTGAAATTATTAAAATGGACATCACAATCACAAGTTTTTTCCAAAAGTTATTTGATGCCGAAGTACTGAAAATTTAAAAGGTAGCAGGCACTTTTTGCATTTAAAAACGTTACGACGGTACTTAATAATTTGTGACTTATCAAGATGTAATTTATCAATTTTGGTGCTCGCGAGATTGGTATTGATTTAACTTAAAATTATGCATTTGTATTAAAATAGAATGATTTAGTACTATCAAAACTTGAGTTCAAGCACCTGATCGAAACTTACGTAAAATAACACCTGTTTTTAGAACCACTGGCGCCATCTATTGGTGGATTGCAAGGAACGGTGTAACGAAATACGTGCATCTCATTAAAAACTCACTTCCGCATCGAAATCTAAATTATTTGTGAAACAATTAATTAAAAAACAGCTACTGTGTCTCAATTCCCACATCTATTTCTGGTCAGATTCATCAAAATTCATAGCTTTAAATTGAATGCTTTAAATCAATAGCGTTCTTATTATGCATGCGATATTGATTAATAATGAATTCAGATGATCTGTTATAGCGGATTATTACATTTATTTCCTTATTATGGCCGTTTCACGCCGTAGAGGTGAATCTGGCAGATCGTTAAAGCCCGATGTGTCAAACGGGTATTCCGATCCTGATTCGATTCCGCTTGAATAAATAAAGACGTAATCGCCCAAAGCTGTTATTATTGCCCAAGTCGTCGATTCAGAATACCTTTTTGATGCAAATGTTGTTTAGGTTAATGAGCTATGCTGCGAGCGGCGATTGACAGACAAAAAATAGACCACTCGCCACCAACACGGTGTAAATAAAAACAATAGTATTTTTTCCTCAATGAGTTTATTGCGCCAGAACAATAAATGAAGCTGATCATTATAACGTTTACTTTCAACATCGATTACAAATACTCTACACGATATCATACTCGTACCGTCCACCCGCGCATTCATACATTATCCGAGTCCATATTGCACTTCACTTCGACTCGACGTCGACACAAGCGGGTCCCTTAACTTACAGTTCGTGGGATCAATAATTACGATATATTTGTCTAAATATCACAAGAAAATACAAAACGAAATACGAAATAGAATTAACGCAATTAATATTTAACAATTAACTATACAGAGTCCGCCTCTCGTTCAGGGAGTGAGGTACCGGGGTCACCAGGAGGCGCGCGCGTGGCGGCGTCACGACACCGGCACGTGGTGCTGGTAGAGCTGCTCGCCTCGCTCGCAGAGGGACGTCATCTTCTTGTAGGACTCCGAGCTCTCGCGAAAAAGCAGCTTCGCTTCTTCGCGGGAGCGAGCGTGGGCCGCGTCGAGCCGGCCAGGCGACAACACCGGCGGCGATGACGCTGACAGCGGCGACAGAGACTCCCTCGCCGATTGCGCGCCCGCTGGCGCTCCGTACGGACCCCCACCTCCTTGCACACCGTTACCCATCAGAAAAGGGCCCGGAAAAAACCCGGACTGAGGGAACAACCCAGCCTGCAGAGCGCTCAAATTCCGACTGTAAAACTTCATCGTTTCCGAAACATAACTCGGGATCTGAGAGGATTCCTCGCCTCCGTACCGCAGGCTCTCTAGCGTTGACGCGAGCCCTTTTATGTCTGCGTACAGTTTATTTAGCAGCTCCGCGTTCATCTCAAAGCCAGGTCGTTGCTCCCGGTTCTCCGGCGAGCCGGTGGACAGCAGGCGCCGGTGTAAGTCGACGTTGGAACTGTGTCGGTCGCGACTCCGCCGCGACGGAAACGCTGCGTCGCAACCGTTGACATCGCACGGATGCAGTAATTTCAAATGGTCGTTTCTGTAATGCATACGCAGCGTGAAATGGTTCTGAAACACTTTGCCACAAGCCGTGCATCTGTCGGGGTTTTCGTCGTCGATGGGGATCTCGAGATCGTTGAGGTCGGTGCGGTCGTCGGTGCGGTCGCTGCTGGCCGAGGGCGAGCGCGCGCGTGCCAGCCGCTCCTCCAGCGCGTGCAGGTCGCTCCCGCTGTCGCTCGGCGTGTACAGGTCCGACCGCAGCCGCAAGCCCTCACGCACCACGCTCGGAGCACTAGATTCGTCATCCGACTCACTCTCTGCCTTCACACGCGTTATCGATTCCGAGTCCACAGTTGCTTCTTCACCGTTCTGAAAGGGCTCCCACTTCTCGGGTTTTTGTTTTTTCAGTGATAACGGCTCGTCGTCCGGTCGACTCGATCCCGGGGTTGAAATGTTTCGAAACAACTCACTGTGATACTCTTCGTCAGACACGTTATATTCGTTATTTTGAGAACACCGGGTGGGATTGCCGCTCTTCCTCTTGCGTTTGTTCGGGACGAGCGATGATAGTTTGTCGTCCGACACGGTGGGCTCACTACAGTTGTTGGGCACGGGCGCAGCGTTCTGTTTGGTATCGTCCTTCTTTTTATTTACACTCAAATCTTCCGGCTCGTCTTCGTAAGAGTTGAGCCTCTCCGCGACCGGCGTCTCGGGCCTCTCGCACTTGTCTTTGTTATCGTCGTCTGAGACGTCGTCATTGATGTCACTATCGTAGGATTCTTCTTCGTGCGGGACCGGAGGCTTCGCGAGGTCCATCGCGCCGCGCGGGGGCTCCTCCGGGTAGGGGAATTTTCTGTACATTTTTTCAATTTCACTGAAGTTGCGGAGGTTTTCAAGGGGCACTCTTGGGGGTAGCGGCGCGGGGCCGGGCGCGGGCAGCGCGGGTGGCAGGCGCGCCGCCAGCTCGGGCGGCAGCAGCCCCGGCGGCGGCAGCGGCAGCCGCGCCAGCGCCGGCAGCAGCGGGAACGGCTGCGAGGACCTACCGTCATGCGCCGATATCTTCCGCCTCACATGCGGCGAGTGCAGCTTCGGATTCGGGTTCGCACTGTGTCGGTTCCGCGAGCGGCGCGAACTAAACATCATGGTGCATCCTTCCACCGTACACTTGTGCATCTCGCGCAGGTGCACCGCCGAGAAGTGGATCTTCAGGGCTCCCTTGTCGCAAAAAGTCTTTAAACAAACATTGCACTGAACGCGTTTCTTGCCGGTGGCGGGATTGACGAACTGCACGCCGAGCCCGAGCGGCCAGGGCGCGGGCTCGCGCCGCTCGGCGGGGTACTCCGGCGTGCGCCGTTCCTCTCCTCTGTCTTCGTTGGCGCTGAAGCTGGCGCCTAGTTTTCTGAAGTCGAACTGCGGCGCGGGCTGGCTGACGCGGGGCATCATGAAGTAGTCTAAGCCGAGGCCGTGGACCGCACCGAAGTCTTTGCCTTCCATCACGTCGCTGTCATAGTCGCGCGAGACGGGCGGCGCGCGACGCGGTCGGTCTGCGACTGAGGACGTGCGACACAGGTGACCGCGCGGGCGGCGCGCGACAAAGGCCGGCGCGGCGCGGGGGGCCAGGTGGGAGGAGCGAGCGCTGGGCGGAGCGGATCGATGCGCGGTGGGGACACGCGACAATGCCGCGGCACCCGCTCTAAACAGAACAGAACTAAAGCATCGCAAGTTACGTAATGCAGCCCTCCGACGAATAACGTCCTATCTCTCTACGGTGCAGCCTCACACCATCCCGGCGCGAAAGGGCGCAAGCGGCGCACTTACGCCGTACATCGCATGTGCCGTGACTCGAGGCACGATCCGTGGCTGCTTATGTTCACTGGAAATAAAGCAAAACGGTACCTATCGGGTGCTCTGAAGAGGCGACGTATTAATAACCGATTTGCAACGAGTTCTAGTCTAAAAGAGGATTGTGGATTGCTTTATCAGAATTAATAACGAAAACATGACTTTGTAATCTATTCAAACTATAAACTATAAATATCGTTTAAAAGTTTTGCTGCTAATCACAAAAATCTGAGAACAGAATAAAAAATAAGTAGGCCATCAACTAATATAACTTAAATATCAAAGAATCGAACAATAACAAAGTATTATTCGTACAAGTAATTATCTACTTACAGCATTAGTTTCACATAAAAAACTGCATGAAAAGAATTCGCATTGCAGTGTTCCGATGAAATAACAAGACAGACAAAAACATTCTACCATAAAGAGCTATCCGTCTTAGCTCTCTAGGTTAGCAACGTATGTGCGACCCAACCGGTGTTACGAGTGTTCAGTTCATAATCATTATTACCGCTAATCATCAAAATGGAGCCACTATTCCCAACAAACAATTTAACCTTATAAAATTTACTCTATAAGGTTCACGCTCTCATAGTTGTTTTAAAAGAGCATTTAACCTTTCTTACGGTATTAAAAATACATATTTGGATAAATCTACATTTAAACCAAAATGTAAAAAAATACTAATAACGTTTACTTAGGTACTTGTAAAAACCTGTCTTTCTCTAAAGAATCAAAGGGCTTTATCAAACTTGGCTCTATTTTAAGTAGTGGGGTAACTTCGCGTAGGTATAGCTTTTTCCAAGGAAATGCGACGAGCGATCTTACCCCCACCACTACAAATCTTGCCAAGTTTTATGCCGATAGTGTAAATAATCTCGCATTCAGACGACAACCCTAATACCCCTTTTATCCAACTTAAAATCTAAAAAAGTTCTAAAAGTGCCTACAAAACGTTATAGTCTTGGTTTTGTCTATGCAACATTTCGCATGCTCTGCCTACTCCATTTTAAATACAGCGTGATGTATGTAGAGTCACGCAAGTCTCCACCCGGAGTGCAGCTAGAACATTGAGGATAGAACCTATAGAGTACTAATGTCATCTTGGTTGTTCGGAAATTATTCCGCAAAACAATTGAAGTGATCGCTGTGCTCTTATTGGCCGGTCCAAGATCGCGCGTAACGCTAGTGCCTTTTTCTCTACGGTTATTGGCTCTGTACAGTTTCTGTGACAGTGACGGTGACGTTTAGTATGTTGAAATCAACAAACTATTTGCGGACCGGGGTTGCGAACATTGTCTCTCTATAGGTTCTATCCTCTATGAGCTAGAAAGATACACCAAGCGCCATCTGTGACGCGACTCCGTAACTAAAGCTTAGGAATGTGAGTTCAATTGCCTCTCACACACGTACACTACTAACTACCTCTACTAGACGGTACATTTATTGTACTAAAGTCAAGCTACGTAAGAAATTTTGTAAATAATGCCGGGATTAATAGAACTCGACATTTTTTAAAAATGTGAGAAGCTGTTAGGTGAAAAGCGTTTAGGCAATACCAAAATTTCATGTGGAATTTTCCATCAAGTTTATCGAAGACTTGTTGTTTCTACCCAAATGTTAATACATACTTAGACAAATTCATGCATCCAATAAAGTCAAGAAATAGGTAAATAAAAATTAGAAGTGGTTGCGAAATGTGAAATATAGGTATGTAGGTATGTCTATTTTTGCTATTTCTGTATAATATATCATTCTGTCTATTGTTCTATCTATTTTTGCTCGTGTGGTGTCGGGTTTAAAATAACAGCTCTACATTTCTATCGTGGATGTCGTAAGAAGTGTCTAATAAAAATATGTAGGTAAAGGTATATTTTAGGCGTCAGGCTAGCAACCTATCACTATTTTACCTCTTTTATCAAACTTGGTACCTACCTAAAAACTAAAAGTGGTTACGAAAGCTTCAAATAGTTCATACATACATACATACATATTCTCACGCCTGTATTCCCAAGAGGGGTAGGCAGAGCACATGAATTCAAAAATCCAGTGCCACGTTTAGCAATTTCAGGTAAACCATAGTTCATGGTTTGGTCTATTTACGGTTTCATTTGCTCTGCCTACTCCACTTGGGAATACAGGCTTAATGTGTGTATGCAACTTTTCGTGTGCTGTCTATCCCATTTAGGAACACAGGGGGGATGTATGAAGCCAAAAATATCTATTCTCGATGATTTTTTGGCGATTTTTGTCGAAGAAAAATGTTTTAAAAGCGTAACATTAGGTACGAACGATGTAGCGAAATTTTGTATGGACTTTTATAGTTTGTGCCAGAAAGCCAAACACATTGAAAATGTGACTCTAAATTAGGTACGGTCGGCCAAGAAAGTGGTCTATATCACATTTGAGAAAAGTTTCTGTGAGATTAAATCATCACTGAGGTTGACATGACTCGTGATAACGTAAATACAATAAGGAGCTATTGTCACAGTCGTAATATCATGGCAAGGGGAAAACGACCTTGTTGTTTCATGAGGTTCAAATGAACATCGATCTTATGAGGGAAGACCAATTTCTTGGCTAACTATACATATTCAATGTTAGAAAGACTTTACATGGAATCGGAAGGGACTTTGATTGACCATAGAATTACCCATCGCCCATTTAAAACCCTTTATTTCCCATAAAGTATGGTTTATAAAACGGAAGCAATAAATGAAAAACCACAACTACAAAGGGCGGCCACAGACAATATAAAGCTGAGACTTTGGCTTTGATTAGGTTTGCGTTAAAGTTGGTTTCATTTCAAGCGTAGGTTTAATGCTTCTATTGATTTTCTATTAAAAATCTGACTCCACTAATTTCTACTAATAAAAATCACCTCAACACAAACATCGATGACAAATATGTGGTTTAGAGTAAGCCCTCGCCATTTCTTAAAAAAGGCGACTAAAGAAATAGATTAAGGTACATTTCAGGCGGTAGACTAACAACCTGTCACTATTAGTTATACCCTGCCAACTTAAAACAAAAAAATATATGCTAGAGATTGCCACAAACGTGAAATAGTCATGGTTTTGTCGACGTAGCGTTTTTTCTGCGTAAGCGTTGTATTCTGCTTACCCCATATGGGAATACAGACGTGATTTATGTATGTACTAGCTTTTGCCCGCGGCTCCGCTCGCGTTAAATTCGGGGTATCACAGAAGAGATAGCACACACACCAATTTATAGTTTTCTACATTGAAAACTTCCACCCCTCACTTTAGGGAAATGGGGGGTTTTGAAGAGACAAAAAGTAGCCTATGTCACTCTCCATGCCCTAAACTATCTCTACCTAAAAAATCACGTCAATCCATCGCTCCGTTTAGCCGTGAAAGACGGACAAACAAACAAACAAACAAACAAACACACTTTCACATTTATATATTGGTACGGATGTGTAAGAACCACCTTGACACATAATATAGACATCGGGCGTGTGGTGTCGGTTTTCGAATAAGGACTCTCCTTTTTTCCATGGGTGTCGTAAGCAGCGACTAAGGAAAATAGGCTACGGTATGTTTTAGGCGACAAGCTACCAACCTGTCACTATTATACCTCACTAGCTGTGCCCGCGACTCCGTCCGCGTGGAATAGTGACCAATTTCCCCCGCTTTTTTCCACATTTTCCACTATTTCTTCGGCCCTATTGGTCGCACCGTGATGTTATAATATCCTAAAGCCTTCCTCGATAAATGGTCTATCTAACACAAAAAGAATTTTTCAATTCGAACCAGTAGTTCTTGGGCTTAGCGCGTTCAAACAAACAAACAAACTCTTCAGCTTTATAATATTAGTATAGATTTAATAACCTAAAACCTGAAAATTACGCTTAAGATGACAATGAATCGTAAAATAGTCAAAATTGTGTCTGCGAAGCGTTTTGTGTGTTCTGCCTACCCCATTTAGAATCACAGCTAACTTGATGAAGAACCATTCTACTTCTACTACATTCTACCACTCTGCCGTGTCACGACAAAACACTGTAATGGAGGGTTACAGTGTTTTGTGGTAACATCAATAAATGAGCTTTTCGGGTCCATATCCATATAGACATGTTCAAACATTACTTAATTTGTACCAAAATCAACGAAAAACCCCAAAGCACTTTACACTGTAACTGTTCAAACAGAGTCTTGTTTTGACTAAACACTGTAACTAAACTAGATACAGTGTTTTGTCAAAACAATCTGGGCATTTTTAGGCGACCGCTATGGCAGCTGTCCCGAGTTACAGTGTTTTGCCGTGACAATTCTACATCATTTTTGAAGTGAGTGTCATGGTTGCAAGGTCAATTTTCTTCTGATCATTACTCAGTTTATCACTAAAAATTATCTAAATAGCTGTATTTTCTACTTATCTGTCTGAAACTTGTACTGTTAGAGTGTTGTTGTGTAGTGTTACACTGCAAAACACCCTAGGGTTACACATAGGGTTATATGAAAATGTTAGTAGTATGGGAAACATTTTTAAAATAGCTTTTTAATTGTGTTTTATGATTTGGATGTAATAAGTACCACATTATCAATGATATGTCCAAATTTCAACATGATCGGATAAAAATTAGCGGATTTATGGTCAAAAAACAAAGTAAAAAGTTTTTTGCGTTTCCTGAAAAATCGACATTTTAAAGTTACAGTGTTTTGTCAGGACACGGCAGCACTGTCTCGTAGAAAGTTCTGAATTCAAATAATGTTTGATTGAATGATTAATAGTGCAATTTTTTCGACGACTGTATAATGTATCACACACATGTAGGTATATTATTTCTTCACCAAATCATGTATATCTCTAATAGATAACTAAACAACTGTATCAGGATATTGAAAAAACACATGACGACCGATCATTTGGACTTAAGTAGAACTTCAACTTTTTCTTCGCTTTATTCACAACGTACCTCTAAAAAGAGTATGTTTCCTTTTCATCTGTATACCTACGCTTTCCAAAGCGTGTCAAGAGTCTATAATGCCGCCCAAAACGCCCTAACACGCATAGAAACTTTCCACAACTTTCATCTCTAACGCTAGTGCTTGAAAGTTTATTTTGTACTGTGGGTTCTGTTTGTGAATTTTGTCTGGTTGCCGTCGAATCTCACCTCCCGTATTATTCCTCCGGGAAGCAGTTACAATTACCCGCTAGCCACGTTTAGAATGGCGCGTGGTCCAAGGTAGATTAAGACAGCGAAATTTCGTGCAATCTCCCAAACAAAATTTCGCCACCATTGTAGGTTATAGTAAGGTAAACGTCCCTGTGCTCGACACTGACCCATTACTTGGCACTTGTCTTGCAACCTTATGTCATAGTAAGACAGGCAGGTGACAGATGGGTGTCATCTACTGAGCGTTGAGCCGTCGTGCATTGGTACTTCACCTTATACTACGATTATTGTATTTCAGTTGGATAACTTACGCATACCTAGATATCATAGAGATATGATATTATATTTATTCTTCGATTATTTTGGCATAATTAGACTATTATGAAAGTGAACACCAATCCATTCCTTCCGTGGATGTCGTAAGAGGCAACTAAGGAAGCTTAAGGCAAGCTTAAGGCGACAGGCATGAGTCGATTTAAAAATTTTGGTGTAGGTAATTTTTGTGTCTTAATAATTTACAAAAATCAATGTAGACCAACTAAGCGTGAACTTTTATTTAGTAAAAATTGTTCTTAGTTAGTTCCGTCAAAATACTTATTAACTAATCATACTTTACACACTAATGACTTTACTTACCCGAGCATCAATAAAATTTCACGAATGTTCTTCCCGCTCTCCGCTTCCGCCTCCGCTCCCGCTATCGCCCGTGGTTTACGCACACCGAGTGTACTATACGTTTCGCGGTCCATAATGTAAACACGCTCTCTTTTTGTCGTAAGTGATCCGGCTCTGGTCAACGTTGATTTTTATATCGGCTTAAGACCATTTTACACTGCATTGGACGAAAATAGCACTTTGTTAGATTTCGCTAGGAAATCGTGTTACTAATCCTCCCGCAATGACCACAATTCTTAAAGGCATTCCTGCCTTCTTGTAACACATTTAAAACACATTTTGTCGAGTGGATTTGTTTTGGATTAAAAATTGGCAAGATTTTAAAGAGAGAGAGTAAGTTCGCGCAACGCTTTTTCCAGGTAAAAGCGATAGGCGAATTCTCTCTCACTCTCTCTCTCTCTCCCTAAAATCGTGTCAAGTTTGAAGCCCTTATAGTGTAATTGGTTAGTACGATCGCTTACCATCAATGAACCCATTTACATTGTACTCTTTAAATTAATTTATTCAAAACAAACTATAACGGGGTGAGTAGGCAAACAACTGATATTAAGGTAAATTATATCTACTTCCATTGAAATAATAGCAAACGACACAAAAACGAAAAGCAATCGAAAAAACTTGGATTTCAAGCAAAACTTTTAATTCAACTCAAGAAACATTTCCATCCAGTGTGTAAACCCCTTTCCGACATATTTATTTCGCGTCGGCATGTTTGTTTGGATTAAAAATATTTCTGGATACACTTGCACACGACACTCGGATCACGGGGTAGCCACGCGCGCAATAACACCGTGCTTTAACACGATTTAGTGTTTAGTTTAAATCAAGGGTTAGTTTGAGGTTAGATGTCCAGCCGGTCTGAACTTAGCTTAAGTATCTCACTCATCTACGCCTTGTTTTGTTGCAGTCGAATTTTAGGAAACTTTTATAATTTACTAGCTGTGCGCGCGACTCCGTCCGCGTGGAATAGTGACTAATTTCCCCCGTTTTTTCCACATTTTCCAATATTTCTTCGCTCCTATTAGTCGCAGCGTGATGTTTGATAGCCTAAAGCCTTCCTCGATAAATGGTCTATCCAACACAAAAAGAATTTTTCAATTCGAACCAATAGTTTCTGAGATTAGCGCGTTCAAACAAACAAACAAACAAACAAACAAACAAACAAACAAACTCTTCAGCTTTATTATATTAGTATAGATTTACCTCAGCATTTTTTTAACTTGTCACGTTCTTTATTAGATGCAAAAAAATTGGATCTTTGTGTGGTGTTTCGAATAACACCTTTCCATTTCTTCCGTGGATGTCGTAAGGGGCGACAAAGGAAATAATAACAAAACCATATTTTAGGCGACAGGCTAGTAACCTGTCACTATTTTACCTGCCAACACAAAACATTTAGGAATACAGCCGTGAAGTACGTAGGTATGCATGCATTAAACTTGGACTAAGTAAATAAGGACTGCGAGGTCCCCACTAAAGGCCGTTCCAAGACAAGTACCATAAGCAGAGATGCGCGTGTCCCTTTCTAATTGGGGTGACAATGAGTTTTTGCAATATGGGACATTCAATGTCGTAATCTTACATACATCACGCTTAAATTCCCAGATGGGTTGGTTAGAGTATTTTTATGCACATTTAAAAGTTAAATTTGATCATCTACAAGCGTATAAATCTTATTTACTTCAATCAGTAAATTCAAAATTCAGAGTCGACTCTGGGAAAGGGTTAGTGTGTTGTGGGCGATGGGCTAGCAACCTGCCACCGCAATATCACGTTTAACCATCTGCTTACCCTGAATTTGCTAGACGTGGCACTGGATTTCTGAATCCATGTGCTCTGCCTACCCCTCATGGGAATACAGGCGTGAGAATATGTATGTATGTATGTAGTAAATTCAAAGCGCTTTACAATTTTTAAAAATTAGTCGTCCATTTCTCTTGTTGAAAATTATCGGATAACTCATGTTAAATAAAACGAGTTTAGCTCGACATGTTTACCTTAGGGGTAAACTTAATACTGGGTCTTAATTATTGTAAATAATTATAATCATATTTGAAAATACGCAAAAATAATAAAATTAAATGGTAAAATTAAATTAAATTATAATACTGTCCCATAATGCAAAAATTCATGGTCAATGTAAGGATTATGGCGACTTGAGGGGTTACCATTACAAAAAAAGTAGACTTGATAGTGAATATGTTGTCTATTAAATTAAGTGTATATTAAAATCAAATAAATTAATGCGATTCTAATTCTTTGACACAAAACCGTTAAAATAAAATTATTGTATGAATTTTTCAGGTAAGTTTCTTGAGCAATGTTTTTTTTTTGACGTAAAGATTTTTTTAGGCTGGCAAGAATGACAAGAGGAGTGAGCGAGACAATGTGCTCCCTTGTTGCAGGCTCACGTGTCCTCAACTTGCCTCTATGTAGGGTTTCACGGAAAAAGGACTCTATTGCTTTGTGACATGGTTTATATTAATAAACGAACATTTCCCAAGTGCGCAATCATGTTTAGGGCCGATAGGCCCCTCCTACATCAATGGCATTAAATAACAAAACAAAGAGTTAAAGTTCAAGTTAAAAATAATACAAAATGTTGAGTAACGATTAAAAATTTTGTCAAAACTTGAGGTAAATAAATACAAAATTTCTCGGTCAATGCGTGTATACGATCAAGATGGATATTACATACATACATACATACATAGAATCCCGCCTATATTCCCAAACGGGGTAGGCAGAGCACACAAAACGCTACATAGACACAACAATGACTATTTCACGTTTAGTGGCCACTTCTGGCATAATATTCTTTAGGTTTTAAGGTGGCAGTGACAGATGACAAGATGGATATTAATTTTGTCTAAATCCGTGCCAATATATAAATGTGAAAGTGTGTTTGTTTGTTTGTTTGTTTGTCCGTCTTTCACGGCTAAACGGAGCGATGGATTGACGTGATTTTTTAGGTAGTGATAGTTTAGGGCACGGAGTGACATAGGCTACTTTTTATCCCGGAAAAAATTGATGTTCCCGAGGGAAAACAAAAATATAGTTTGCTTGATAGATCAATATCGATCGATGATAGATCGATATCAATCGATAACCGATCGATAGATGATAGATCGATGGCGCCGTGTGTCCTTTGAAACGAGAAGTTTTCTTATAGTTGTGCTTTATACCGCAGTATAACCGAGTTCCACGCGGGCGGAGCCGCGGGCGGAAAGCTAGTTATGGATAAATCAGTTAAAATAATTGGCAAGTTTTTGAAATATAACACACTTACGCGTATGGACATAGCATAATCACTTTCGTTGCCAGTCGCGTGCGCGCCGTTCCTTTCCGACGCGGAAACAAAAAAGATGCGCCGGCGCACGCCATGTCATTAACGCATTTCCTTCGGCTAATTGCAGTGTTTGTGAATGCATTGAAGGTTGCGTAATGTAATATGGGTCACATGAAAATTTTGGTGGTGAATTTGTGATTTTAAGGTTACTTGAATGTCTCTTGTAACTGTCTTTATCTTAGGCAATGTTATAGAGATACTGCGTATTGCACAATATTTTGATCTCGAATTTGAAAATGTCATAAAACTACCCATTTGACCCGTGTGGTTCCTAGTTAGAATCGCACCTCCCCTTTCTTCTCGTGGATGTCGTAAGAGGCGACTAAGGAAATCGGTTTAGGTATTCTTTAGGCGACAGGCTATCAACCTGTCACTATTCTACCGCTTCCATCTTTGCAAATCTAAAACTATGCTAGACGTGGCTGCAAAGCGTGATATAGTCATAATCATGGTTTTGTCTATGTCACGTGTCGTGTGCTCTGCCTACCCCATTTGGGAACACAGGCGTGATTGTATGTATGTAATTTTTGAGTGTCATTAAACTTGAGCATTTATTATTTTATTTAACTGCAAAGACTACGTTGAAAAAACAAACTTATTTACGTTTCCAGTAGTAATCCTCATGGTTAATTTACATATTACGGTTTTTAAAATAGAACATAAGCTTTTATAACGCTAGATTTTTGTTCGCTAAATTGTTTAAAAAATCTTTGGCGTCGCAACTTTTATAAAAACATACGCCATATTCCCTGCGGGGTAGATAGAGACAACAGAAGGCCATTCGCTCCTATTCTGACACACTTCTCTCGCTTCACTCACATTCATCACTCTCGTCATACACGCTCGACGGTTTCGGGTACTCCAAATTAGGAACTCTTTAGAACATCGCCGATCTGGTCCATATACGTTCTTCGAGGGCGCCCTCGACCGACTTGCCCTAAAAAACTTCCCTTGTAAATTTGTTTACACAGCCTTGCTTCATCCATTCTCTCCAAGTACCCAAACCAACGCAACATGCGTTACTCTGAATCCTCGTTATCCTCTCGTCATCCTCTTTTCACCACACTTCTCTGTAATCTAATCAAAAATAATTTATACTTATTCTCATACATACATATTCTCACGCCTGTATTCCCAAGAGGGGTAAGCAGAGCACATGAATTCAAAAATCCAGTGCCACGCTTAGCAATTTCAGGGTAACCAGATGGTTAAACGTGATATTGCAGTGGCAGGTTGCTAGCCCATCGCCCACAATATACTAACCCTTTCCCAAAGTCGACTCTTACGACACCCACGAGAAGAAAGGGGGAGGTGCTATTCTAACCCGGCACCACACGGGGTGTATAAATATTTATACTTAAAGCCAATTTGATAATAACAAGAAAAAAATAGCCTTAGTGTTAGTTGGTAGTTAGATAAGTTCACAAGCGATCACCTACTTTTAACAGTCCTAAGTACTTCAACGCCCTCCGCACGCGATGCACTAACAAAGCCTGCCTTGGATGCGTCCTGTGCCGTCAGTGAGTTTCACTTCATTCAGGCGATCAAGGCTGACTGTAAAACAAAACGTGATGAGTAACGACCTATACTAGAGACCTTTAGGTACTTAAAAGATGGTAAACAATCTTGACGTGTCTTTTTATTTAAACATACACTTTATAAATCAAAATCTTTACATTTTACAATTTAGGTATAAAAAAATCATTTACTTTCATAATTGAATTGTGTAGTGTAACGATTTTCATTTTTAGACTGTGTATTTCAATAAAAAGACATGTCAAGATTGTTTACCATCTTTTAAGTACCTAAAGGTCTAAAGTATAGTTACGAAGATTAAACGATCAACCGATTCCAACAAACGAGAAATATTAGTCTTCGAATGTCTTGTTGAAAAATTATCGGATAACTCACGTTTAAATCGAGTTTAGCTCGACATGTTTCGGACTAATTCGTAGCCTCGCTCTCTTCACTCTTGAATTGAGTCGCGCGAAGAGAGCCGAGGCGCGCAAGCGTTTGGCAGCAGCAGCTGCCGCGGCTCCTAGATGAAGGGCTACGAATTAGAAACATGTCGAGCTAAACTCGATTTATTAAACGTGAGTTATCCGATAATTTTTCAATATGAGTGAGTCTCATGGGAGTTTAATGTATAATCCTGGAATGTCTATTTACGTAGAATGGGGTAGGCATAGCACACGAAACGCAACGTAGACAAAACCATAACTATTTCACGTTTCGTGGCTACTTTTAGCATATTTTTTTATGTATTGAGCGCGCAGACATAAAAGTAGCAGTCTGTAAATTAAAAATTTAAACGACAGGAGACATTACGTAGGTAAATCCATGTTGATTTCACAGTTCGTAGCCACTTTTAGGACCAGTGACAGATTAGCTGGCCTGTCACCTTAAAGCCTACGGTATAAAGGAAGAAATGGAGAGGTTTTGATGACACCACAGACACGGTCCCACCAACGGACTGTGGATATAGGCGGTTTTTGTAAAACTGAAGAAATATCGTAGGTAAATAACGATTTTCGTAAAAGTCACCCGTTGTTTTGCTCTTACTAATCCAAATTTTAAGTCTACCTAATTAACATTAACATTGAAAGCGAATGTTTACATTCCACGAATTTACATAACTATTTAATAATTAGTCGTAACAATAATTCATGCCAGAAACCGGAGGAAACAACTGTTACATAAAACATTAAACTATAATTAATTAACGGAAAATGTTAGCAAAAATGGAAATCTTTACCTCGGAATTTAATGACAGGACGCAAAGTACAAAAACTAGAATACCGTGTCAAGAATGCAAACAGCATAATTATATTTTAGCCTTTATATCATTGCGATAAAGGCGATTTTTTTGTGAAATTGCACAAATTTGTACCATTAGAGAGGTGTGTAAAAACTTGACAATTCTGAACAAAAATGATGCTGTTGATATTCTTCAATTTGACCTTTATTGCTACGGTAGGTAATAGCGTGGTCGGAGGCAGTAGTTATGTTAGAAGTGTTAAATTGGCTGGACCTTGGTAACGCCTTACGGATACGATGCGAAGCAAATGATCATACTTCGGATTTGGCGAAGTTTGCTCTACTTGGCTCTTGGGTGTACATACATACATACAAAAGTAGACAGGGTGGCCAGAAATTGACTATAAATATTTTAACTAGTTAAGTGGTCGCGTATACGCGTCTGAAACCCCCTGTGAAGTTTTTTTCCCTAAAAAATCACATATGTAAAAATAAATCGGAAAATCTTGCCCAGTCTTTTCGACTCCCGCTTTTAGTCAACTGCGTAGCATCACACTATCCAACAATTTCAGGTGCGTACGCACGAACTAACGGGACTTGCATACGGGACGTAAAGTAGGTAGGTAAAAGACAGGGCGCAATGACCTGAAAAGCTATGAAAAATGTGTCTCCCACCTCCCACGAGGTCAATAATTAAAGTATTTTACAGGGGTTTTCAGACGCTTATACCCGACCACTGGTTAAAATTTACGGCTACCCTGTATTACGGTATGCAAACTTCGTCTACAGTCAATAGATGGCGCGCACAGACGAAGTTGCGCGCAATTGGCCCTGTAGTTCAATTATAGGTTTTAGATGACTCATGCCCAGTTCACATTATTCCAGTAGCATTCCAGTCCAGCAATCCAATCCAGTGCTGGAATGCTACTGGAATAATGTGAACCGACACTGGAATGCACTGGAATGTACCCATTCCAGTGAGCATTCCAGTCCAATGACTGGAGAGACCGTCAACTTTTCATTCCAGCTCACCCAATCCAGCACCACTGGAATAGTATGAACAGCTATTCCAGTTGCATTTCAGTAATGAAATCATTGTCACCAATGTGTTACCAATCCAGCTACTCTTAAAAGACTGGAATAATGTGAACGCTATGCTCCAGTCCAGCACTGGATTGAATTAGCCCGCTGGATCACTGGACTGGAATCATGTGAACTGGCATTAGATGATGCTGGATCTTGGTTCTTCAGCAGGCCCAAGCGCAGCGGCGCAGTGTGGCCACGCGGGAAGTGATTCAGTGGCACGGTTGTGCGCCGGAGCGTGGCGTTGCGTTGTCGGCGCACGCGATGCGATGTCAGATCGAGGCCGTATGAGGGATTTGAGAGATCTTCTATCCCTTTTTAAGGGGTACCATACTTTTGGGGATGTCGTAAGTAAGTAAGTTTCCCGTGTGGTGCCGGGTTAGAATAGTACCTTCCTCTTTCTTCCCGTGGGTGTCGTAAGAGGTCGAATCTGGGAAAGGGTTAGTGTATTGTGGGCGACAAGCTAGCAACCTGCCACTGTAATATCACGTTTAACCATCTGGTTACCCTGAAATTGCTAAACGTGGCACTGGATTTTTGGATTCATGTGCTCTGCCTACCCCTCTTGGGAATACGGGCGTGAGAATATGTATTGTATGTATGTCGCAAGAAACGACTACTGCCGAAGTTGAACGAAGTTAGACGAATACGATAGTTTAGAGGCACTTCGGCTTGCCTCGTCAAACCTCGCCTCGCCTCGGGCGACTTTGCTTTGCTGTCGGTTTTTGCGCCCGAGTCTAAGGACCCAATGAGCTCATCGCGAATTTGAACGAGTGTGTGGAGTCACACTTCGGACTTCGCCGGAGTCTGAAGAGGAACTTCGCTTTACGGACTTTAGTGTGGAGGGGGCATAAGGAAATAAGCTATTGTAGCTCTTGTAGCGACGAAACGCTGCCAGCATCTTTGGGACCATGCCTTAGTGGTGTTCTTTTGAAAATGTAGCTTCGTGTGAAGTCTTTAAGAGGTGACTAAAGAAATAGGCAAGGTTATGCTTTAGGTGACATGCTAGCAACCTAATCTTTGATAAACCTAAAACTGCTATGCTACGACACGTGAAATAGACATGGTTTTGTCTATGTCATGCAATACAACAATTGCCAAAAATCTAAATACTTTTCGCCAAAACATTAGCAAACCCATTTTAAGATGTTAATTTACAACTTTTACGTTGACTGTACAACTTATAACTAAATAGGTAGCTATCCATCGAAAACTCTTAGTTTCCACTGCATTTTAATGACTTTGCTTTTAGCGTAAAAGCCATTAGGCAAAGGCCATTGGAAGAAATTACGTCAAAAGTGACGCATGCGATGCAAATTTATCACTCGCCGTTTTTAGTCACTGCTAGTGTCGACGGGTTTAGTATACGGACCCTTCAAAGCGAATGTACAAGGAATGATTTCGTTAAAATCAAAAAAATCGGGGTGTAAAAAATACCTTTCTCGTCATAATGCCCTTAAGAATGTCGAAATATTTATGTGGGTGAAAATGGCAGTATTTTCTTTTTACTTTAACTTCGAAGTTTGATTTTAACGCAGCTTCATGAGGCTATAGACTTTATCTTTAGAATTGAGGAGGAATATGGTTTTAAATTCAATTCGATAACTCCATGAGTTTTCGAGGTGAAGAGTCCAAACAAACGGACAAGAAATCATTAGCATCTACTAACATGCCTCCTGTCAATCTGAAATCCGTCACATGTTCCTGTCATACGTCGCAAGGATCCTATAAAAAGAATCGGTAAGCACTTTGGAAATCAAAATATAACATACATAATCACGCCTGTGTTCCCAATGGTGTAGGTAGACCACACGAAACGTGACACAGATGAAGACCCATGTCCCATTTTACGTTTCGAAGTTACTTCTTAGGTTTAAAAACAAATGAAATAGGTTTATTAGGTATAGGTATAGGTTCATTCCCACGCGTGGGTAGGTGGGAGCACGACGCGGGCGATGTTTCGAGCTTGTGAATATTATTGATATTAATATTGAAAATGTCATCTACGTCTAGGACTGTTAAGTGTGCAAACTGTAACATAGTTATTTGTGAAGTGCTCGCATACATTCAAAATAAAATCGATGTTATGGACAATGAAAGTTTGATTAAAATATGTTCAACGGCATTTACAACGGAGGAAGTGGAATGCGCGAAAAATATGCTTTTTGATGCGGTTAAAACTAGTAAAAGGAAGATATCCAGAAGGAAAGACGGAAAAATAACCAGAGATCTAGAAGATATCATTGTGTTGTTTAAGGAGATTGACCCCGAACTATTACCGGTTTTCGTTGCGTTGCGCGCGACCTTAGTAAGTTGCCGCCTGTATCGTTTGATCACATAGATGTGACCGCCTTACTCAAAGATATTGTGCGTCTTAAAACAGAAGTTCAGAATATTAAGCGTACATGTCCCACAACAAAGCAATTGCAGGACTTGGAGAAAAAATGGCACGAAAATAAATATGGATCATTAGTATCGAGCCAACATAATGTGAACAAAAAGAGGGGCGCTTGTCTGCTTGATAGCGGTCCAATGGCGTTTTTAACTCCGAATAATTGTCATCCTGTTTTCGCCGATAATAACAACAGCCAGCAAGCGATGAGTCATCAATCATTTGAATCGCAACAGCTGACGGAGACTCAAGCACGGGCTCAGGCACAGCTTGTGTGGCGGGTGGGAAATACGTCATCTCAGTCACTCACCGGTAATTCGCCGTTGTTGTCTCGTTCGCATACGTTCGAAGCTGATTTTAACGGTGAGGTAGTTTTGCAACATGAACCGCCAGAGGGTAGTAGCAAGCGATTCTCGCCCAAATCCGTTACAAATAAGGTTGTTATTCCCGTGGACAATACTCCAGTGCGGGTAGATATCAACGATGCAGATGATGTGTGTACACCGACAAGTGTAAACAAAAACGAACCAGGACGATCGAGACGTTTGTCATTTTCCGCGATGGTGGCAAACAAAAAAATAGAGGATTGGAAAACAGAGAAGAGAGATGAGAAATGGGAAACTGTGCAACGTAGACGTTTAAGAAATCGTTTTACGGGGGAGCTGGGCCGTGCGAAACAAGATGTTAAGAACAAATTTAAGGCGGCTGATAGAAAAATTCCTGTATTTATTTCTAATGTGCACAGAGATGTATCAGGGGACGACATAGGGGAATACATATTCCAGAGGACAAGCGAAAAAGTGTCGCTTATTAAAATGAGAATGCGGCAACCGAGAGACTATAATTCATATAAGATGTTTGTGTGCAGTAGTAAGCTTGATTTGTTTTTGGACAGCTCACTGTGGCCGGCTGGTATTGTTTTCAGACGTTTTGTGAGTTTTGCGGACACTCATAGTGATGTCGTTGCGCCTAAATAGTCCCTGTTAACTGATTGGAATCTTTGTGAATCTATTTTTTTTTTTTTTTTGACAGTTAAATTATTTAGTTAAATTATTATTTCTGACATTTTCTGACATTTCAGCTATAATTTTAATTTAAAGTTTTGCTAACATAATTATTAAAACTATCCATTTAATATTTATTATTATAATTATAATTATATTTTTAAACATGAGTTCAGATCAAGAATCATTAAAATGTAAATTAATAAGCTTCAATTGTAAATCTCTTAAGCGGTCTATTGAGGGGATCAGGTCGTTGTGTGATGAGGCGGACATCGTAGCACTGCAGGAGACCTGGCTGTTACCACATGACCTACCACTACTTGGTACTGTTCACAGTGACTTTGGTTTTACGGGAACCTCCGCAGTAAATACTGAAGCGGGGGTATTGGTGGGTCGACCGTATGGAGGTGTCGCTATACTGTGGAGAAAAAGTGTATTCCAGTCGGTATCCATTCTTAAAAGTGTTAATGTGCGCCTGGCGGCCATCAAAATAATACTCAATAATAATAAATCCGTTTTATTTTTCTGTGTCTATATGCCTGTAAACTTAAGTGAGAATTTGCCTATGTTTGCCGAGTGTTTGGGGGAAATAAATGCAATTGTAGAAGAAAATGCAGATACGGAAACAGTGTATGTACTTGGGGATTTTAATGCGCATCCAAATGAGCTGTTTTACAATGAGCTAGTTCAATTTTGTCATGACCAAAAATGGCATTGTATTGACTTAGAAAAGCTGGGTGAGTCATCAGGTACATACACTTTTGTGAGTGAGGCGCATGGTTGCAATAGGTGGTTGGATCATTGCATCGTCACAGAATCCGCTCGCAATACTGTCTTGGATGTGTGGGTAAAACAAGACGTGTATTGGTCTGACCATCTACCTCTGGTCATTGAATGCGATTTGGGTAGGGTTCGAATTAAAAATAATACGAGTACAGCGCAGACACTGACGCCCCTCTATGACGGTGTCATCTGGGGAGATAGACTTGGTGCACAAGTTGAAATGTATCAAAATTTTTGTAATGATAGACTAAAAAGATTTGATTTCCTCCCCGAGTTAAGGTTCTGCACAGACAGTATATGTAATATTAAGGAGCATAAATTAGTGTTGGATAAAATGTATAATGAAATTATTGACGTATTATCGAGTGCAGCAAAGTTGACGAATGAGAAGAAGAAATGTAAAAGAAAGAGGGGTTACATTGTGGGGTGGAATAAACACGTAGCTGATTTTCACAGGGAGGCTCGGCAAAAGTTTCTAAGTTGGGTAAATGCTGGAAAACCTTCCTCAGGGCCAATTTTTAAAGACATGTGTCAGAGTAAACGTTGTTTTAAATCCAAGCTTAAATGGTGCCAGGATAGGGAAGAGCAATTAAAAAGAGACACTCTGGCAATGACTCATGCGGCGAAGGATTTTAAAGGTTTTTGGAAGAATACTAGAAAACTTGGCGTTGTGCCGGGCGTCCCTGTGAGCATCGGCGGCGTGGTTGACCCGAGGGACATAGCCAACAATTTTCGACAGCTTTTTACTGTAAAATCACCTCTAGTAAGCGGGGAGTGGGCGGGTTCCGATACTGAGGCCATTGCAGGTGACGACATAATTAGATTCTCTGCTAAGGATGTATCAGCGGTCATTAAGGGCATGCAGCGGGGTAAATCTCCAGGGCACGATGGTCTTAGTATCGAGCACCTTATTAACGCTGGAATCCATCTTCCCCGTGTTTTGGCTATGTTCTTTACATTGTGCCTGCGGCATGCGTACTTGCCGGATGATCTCATGAGAACGGTTGTTGTACCCATAGCCAAGAATAGAACGGGGGATGTGTCTGACATCACAAACTATAGACCTATATCGTTGGCAACCATTGTTGCGAAGGTGCTCGATAGCCTACTTAATGAACTGCTTAAAAAGCATATAAAGTTGCATGACGCACAATTTGGATTTAGATGTGGACTGTCCACTGAAACAGCTATTTTGTGTCTTAAGCGGGCTGTCGGGTACTACAGGGATAGGAAAACTCCGGTATATGCGTGCTTTCTAGACCTGTCCAAAGCATTCGACCTCGTTGCTTACCACCTGCTGTGGGAAAAGTTAAACCGTACGACCATGCCAACTGAATGTGTAACGCTTTTAAAGTACTGGTATAGCAATCAAATCAATCAGGTTAGATGGGGGCATACTATGTCCGATGAGTACAGACTGGAATGTGGTGTCAGACAAGGGGGGTTGTCTTCCCCTATTCTGTTCAATTTATACATAAACCAGTTGATTGAGGAGCTCAGCGGTATGCATGTGGGATGTCGTATAGACGGTATCAGCGTCAATAACATCAGCTACGCTGATGATATGGTGCTGCTGGGCCCCTCCATCAACTCCATTAGGCAATTGGTTGGCAAGTGTGAAAGTTATGCTGGGCAGCACGGCCTGAGGTACAACTCCAAAAAGAGTGTAGTTGTTGTATTTAGGTCTAATAAATACAACCCAACAGTTGTCCCTCCGGTAGTGCTGGACGGTGTGACTCTGAGGGAGGAGCACCAATTCCGATATCTGGGGCATGAGGTCACGCCGGACTTAGGGGATGATGCAGACATAGAGAGGGAGAGAAGGGCCATGTCTGTGAGAGGCAACATGATTGCCCGCAGGTTCGCTCGGTGTACGAAGGACGTTAAGGTCGCACTATTCAGAGCCTACTGCCAAAGTTTCTACACCAGCAGCTTGTGGGTAAGTCATACGCAACGCTCGTACAATGCGCTCAGGGTCCAGTACAATAACATATTCAGGGTGCTGATGGGGCTGCCGCGCCACTGCAGCGCGTCGCGTATGTTCGCTGAGGCACGCACCGACGGCTTCCACGCCATCAGAAGGAAGAGGGTAGCGTCTCTGTTGAGCAGAGTGCGCGGCAGCTCCAACACCATCCTGAGTATGCTTGCTGCGCGTCTAGACTGCCCCATGACAAAGCATTGGGTAAAGATCATCACTGGAAAAATTAGGTGATGGTCTTTACGCAGTGCTGCCAGACATTTGGGTCAAAATTCTTTTCGTTGTCTTGTTTCGCTACAAATTGACAAACTTTTTTATAAAAATAACAGTCATTTTTTTAATGTATTGTTTATCAATTCTGAACAATTAATTTACTGTGTTAATAATGACGTAATTGGCAGCGAGGTTTATAGGTGCACTATAAAGTAATTTTGATTTTCCTACGCATGGGTGGGGAAATTAAACACCTCTGTCACAAAACAATCCATTTTTTATTTATTGTTAGCAGCAACATTTAACAAGTTTTTTTTATTTATGCTTAAAAACGAACATCTTTAGTATTTATTGCACTTAATAATAATAGGCATACTTCTAATCACAGGCAGTATTCATTTTATGTAATACCACTATGTCACGAAACGGCACATAACTAATCAAACGATTACCTTTTTTATAAATATGGCATCGTTACACATTAAAAAGTGTTAGTCTCAGATGTATTTCAATCCAGTTGATAATGTTGTATTATTCAATTTATGTTGGAATGTAACACAGACTAATAAAATCAAAGATCGTCTTGGCTATATAAGGGACAACATGTGACAGAGTATTAACACCTACGTAGCAAAGTGGTTTTTGCATACAAAACCATTAACATAATTATATATTTCTAATAATCAGTTATTTACATATACTTTTTTTTATAATCAGTCGCATTGTTATCTATTTTCTTGCATGGTAACGTTCTAAGTCCTTCTTTTTAACTTGAACTATTTTTGCAGGATCATTTTTTCGTTTTTCTCTGCATTGACGCTGCCTTTCGGCAGCAGTCATTGACATAATGTATATGGTGTTATCTGTTAACAAATAAAACACAATAATATTCAAAGAATATTCTGAAATTAATTTTTTAACACGGATTTAACAACTCCGTCACAACGAAAGACCACTCCGTCACGTTGGAATGTGACGGAGTTGACCGTGACGAAGTCGTAAATTAGTAATGTTTGTTATGATTAATCTGCAGCGTCATAAATGATAGTATTTTAAAACATCACCTTAGAAACTAGCAACACTGATTCAAATATATTTTAAAACTTAGCTACTTAAGTAAAAAAGAAATAGGTAAAACTTACGTGACCGAGTTGACAGCAACAAAAAACACGCACTACCTTTGAATGACTAACAGGCCAAAACGGCGCTTGATCAAGCTGCGGAGACGGGGAAGGGGTAGCGGTGTCTTTGTATCACTACCCACATACGCTCAAGTAGTGTCAACACAACCAAACGACCCACGAATACAGTGACAGAGGGTAGGTACCGTTCTGCGCCTGATTGGGGACATGCAATCATGAATTTATTAAAAATATTCAAGATTTAAGTAGATTTTTTTAACGATTGTAAGCATCTTAACAAGTTATTGTAGATGTCCTAAAAAATATAAAACCAATTGCTTCCATGTAAAAAAAACCAAAGCACGTGTTGTGAAGAAGTCTCATTAGAAGCCGGGACATCGTTCCGTAGTATGGAAAACAGCTCTGTCACGAAAACTGTACACTTCGTCACGCCTTTTTTTTATATAATTATGCATATTTTAGGTCTGGCTCTGACGTTTAGTTGTTTTAGGTATTTCAATTTAACAGTTACATGTCATGTTTGTGGGTCTTATATAGTTGAAGTAGTCAAAAATATTAAATATCAATCGGGGACAAGGTTTAAGACAACGAAAAGAATTTTGACCCATTTGTTATTATTTTTCTTGCTTATTTTTGATTTTACTTTAATTTTACTTTAGATTTTACTGTATATGGGTCTTTGCCTGAAATAAATCATTTTTATTTTATTTTATTTTTATTTATTTAACAATGACAACCTCTGGCCCGAATCATACCTAATCCTATTTCCTTGTTCACCTCAACATCAACTGCAGAAATGGTGAATTGTCATTCTAATGATACCACACGGGAATCAAAACGACGCTAACATAAAAAGCTACTTTACAATAATAGTCGTGTTCGTACCAAAGAAACTCCCCCCTAAGCTTAAAAGTTTGCAGTTAACGAACGCGAGTCACCCACAATCATTTGTTTAGACTCGTTGACGCGTACCGAGCCGTATCTGTCTCTGTTGACACGAGGGAACTATACGAGGGATAACTAAACTATACGAGGGATAACGAGATGAGTGTTGAAGTGTGAGTTGGCGACATAGCCCTGCTGATATCTTTCTATAAATTACATGAGCATGCCTAGTACACATTTACAATATTTCGCGTCTACTCCCAAATTAATGGGATGGGCAGATCATATGTTACATAAAGTCTACAGCTACTATGACTACAAAACTATGACTAGGTATTGACTAAGTAAGTAGGTACTTCACTTTTCTTATCCATTTTTACATACAAACATACATCACGCTTGTTTTCATATACATTACGTCTCTAATCCCAAATGTGATAGGCAGAGTAAACAAAACCTAACAATATACATATAAAACAATTACTTTTCCACGTTTCGTAGCTACTTTTAGGATACTTTTAGGTTGTACGTCTAATAAAATAGTTGTGTATAATAAAAAAAAGGAAAAAAGTGTTTACAAGTGGGTCAGAAAAACGGGTATAAAATAATACAATGTCCTTAGTTTTCTTTTTTCCGACGTCCTTGTCTGAAATGTAGAGGTTAATTCTGAACTCGACACCAGGGGTCAACAGAAATAATCCAATTAATGGATTATTGGACACTTAACCCATTTTCTTCCTATTTACAATTCATCACAATATCCAGAGACAGCCGCGGAGAATAATGTACAGAATCGCGAATACTTAGAAATAAACAATAATTGGCATAAATGTCGAATAATACGAACCAATCAAAATTTGCTACAAAAATGTTGTTACCTAAATTGCTGCTCCTCTCTACTGCTCAAGGGTTGACTGGAAGAGATCCCTTTTGGGATAAGTCCGCCTTTGTACTTTGTGGTTTTTTTTTTACCAATCTGTAGTCTTTTATTTATTTTTTGTACAATAAAGAGTTTTTACTTACTTGCTTACTTACTTACTTACCAATTATGAGATGTAATTTACGCATTGCTCAATAAAGGAAATCTTAACTACATTATGTGTCAGAAAAAGATTGGTAAGGTAAGTAGTGTAGTGTAAAATAAAAGGTATTTGCTTGGTGTTTCATGTTTGGTGTTTAGACTACAGAAACCTGTGTTGTAGAGGCTTGGCGACCATTTCGTAGCTCGAAAACAACGGTATGCTGTCGCCGTAGCACATAGCTCATGGTAGTCCCGATTCGTAGCACTTCAAGGCTTGTTTTTGAAAGCAATACATTACATAGAAATTCAGTGTCGTCTAAAACATTTCAATTTTACAATGTTTATTTTGTTGACAAAAATAAATGGTTATATAACAGAATTTTGTACAAAAACGTATTTCTGAAAATTGGTTCGGCAGAAATTAATGAACACATGGATATATCACAGTAGCCAAACTTATGGACACTTTTAGCATACTTTTTAACGTTCCAAATTAGATAAGAGGTGCAATAGTGACAGTGCCTACGCCTGTTACGACATCCACGGAAGAAAGGGAGAGATGTTATTTTATAAACACAAATAATTTGACCTAAGTATTTTCAAGGTTCATAATAACATTATTTAGTTCTCTTGATCGGACACGCTGTTTAAATATTGGAATTTGTTCAAATATTAGATCCCTCATACACCTTGTACTAGAAATTTTTTGCACACTTTTTGGCAGATCAATGACCCCTCGTTAGCCGGCAGCCAGTGGTTCGTTATGATCCCTTAATGGGTCCCATTAGGGGCCCGTAAATGGATTTACATCTTTTTTTAAAGCTAGCGAAAACAGAATTATGATTAAATGTCTGCGACGCCACGCCGAAGTACGATGGTACGATATTACAATGTTCTAGGTATATTGGAGTTGTGTACGGTAGAATCAATTGACTTACACAATAAACATACATAAATTACGCCTTTATTCCCAATGGGGTAGGCAGAGCACACATGACATGACTATTTTACGTTTGGTGGCCACTTCTAGCATTTTTTTTTAGGTTTTAAGTTGACAGGTACTGACTAATGTAATGTAATGTATGTATGTATGTAAATGCCTGTGTGGTATCGGGTTAAAATAACACTTCTCCTTTTTTTTCTACGGACGTCATCAGAGGCGACTAATGAAAATAGGTTAAAGGATATTTTAAGTTAAGCATCAGACTAATTGACCTGTGACTAACATACCTGTTACTATTAGGCTGATTTCATAGCTGTCCGTGAGACCCGTACGGGCTGTTACTACGGGCGCCTGGAGCAGGAGCACAACTGAGGAACTAGAGCATCGTTTCGCAGCGACCCGGATTGGTGCGCACGGGACCCATAAGTTATGCAAAAAATGGAATAGCTACAAAAACTTCAAAAGTCTTATTTACAACCCTTTTAAAACCTGACTCGATACCACCGCATCCCAGTATGTAGGTATACCACAAGTCAGTTAGCAGCACTCAATTAACAGCCATCAAAATATTGAAACTTTCCCTAAAACAACCCTCCATTAACGACAACGTCGTAAAGCTTCACGACAATACACCATTGTCGTGTTCAACAAGTATTACCTTTGTACGACAAAAAGCTTGCCTTAAAAAACCTTACCATGTCATTGAAAAATGAACTCAAAATCAAACGCACCATGGTTTATCTTTGAGCATAAGAATATGGAGTTGTGTCGTTTAGGGATGAAAGGTTCGATAACATGCACCCCCTTGTCGCCCTTAAATCGTGTGACAATACATTTTCACGTCCGGAAAATTGTTATGAGATTTAAAAGCTTAAGTTGAGTGTGGTACGGTTTTTTATTGTGTGTTGCATTTGGAAAATAGGAAAGTGTTAACAGCTAGTATTTTTAATGTTTATGAAGATGGTTTAGTCATGAAATACGAAAGAATATGCTGTGTGGTGTCGGGATAACGCATCTCCTAAGAAATCTTCTGTGGATGTCGTAAGAGGCGACTAAGAAAATTGGTTTAATAATGTTTTAGGCGACAACCTGTCACTATTATTTTCCATCTGTTTCTAAACATATTTACTAAAAAATTTGTTTATGTTAATACATAACAAAAAATTTTAGTCGGCTCATCAAGTTGGACCTGACGTTAAAACAGGCACTTAAAAGCACTTTTAGTCTTTTTTTTAGTCTACCAGCCCTTCGGAAAATCATCCTTGACAAAAAGAATGCTCCGCGAAAAAACTTAGTGAAATTTGTTCACAGTAGAAATAAATAACGTAATAGTTTACTAAAAAATAAAGTTTACTGGTTTTGGAGACTAAAACTTAATTAAAGGTATGTATTACCGAGTCAAGGGATAAAACAACGCGTTGAAGGTTTACTATTAGAGTGACCCGCAAACTTTTTAAAGCAACTTTTTAAAAAACCACAGATAAAGTCATAATCTGCGGCTCGCCCCACGACAGGGGAAAGGCGGCGAAAAAATAATAACAGCCTTACATGTACATAAATAATGATAAAACAGAATTAAATCAAAGTCTTATTACGATATTAAAAGTTTTTTTTAATGTCTTCGGTGTTTAGGGACGTATTTCACCTAATTTGGTAATGCAAGAGGGTTGTCTTTCGCCGTTCGAAGCTTTTAATAATTAGGGCGGCCGACGGATATTGTTTTCATTTGATTTATGGTGTTGTGGGGTGTTAATAAACGCGGTATACTATCATTTTGAGATGTGACAACTGTTATGTGTTGTGTATAAACAAAAATGTGTCCATGAGTCTTCTGTGGGCATGATAATAGTGGAAGAAGTTAGACGCAATAATATTTTAGTTAAAAAGTCAGATGTATGTACGGACAGCTGCAGAGAAAGGTAACCCCCTAGCAATGAAACATTGTATGGGCGGGGGGGTTACTTTTCTCTGCAGCTGACTGTACCAGATGTACCTTCTCGTATTTTGGACGCGTCTTCGGCTGGTAGCTCATAAAAATTAGGCTGATTGGGTTGATTGGGCTATCTGAGGCAATGACGTACCTAAACGAAACGCTGCTTAGACAAAACTATGACGTCCATGACCGTCCACGTTTCGTAGCCATTTTTAGCATATTTTGATCGGGACCGGGGTGCAAAAGACAGCGCATTTTTTTTTAATTCCAGTATATCTTTTTGACATGAAAAAAAAACTACACAGAGTTTTCCAGTATGCCTATCCGATCACTGCCTAAATTATTCACGATCAATTGCATGCCACTTAATATGTGCCAAGTCTAGTTTTAAATGCAATTTAAACAAACAAATCCACACTACGTAAGTGACCCTCGCTCTTCCGTTTGCAGGCTCGAATATAATTAGCGAAGGCAGGAAACTAAGCCTTCCTGCAGTGGCCATTGCAGCAGTGATATATCGGCTTCATTAATGAGCAGGTAATCCACGTTGGAAATGTGTTGCAATACTTTCATGGTTGCCGTTGCAGCCTCGTCAAGTTATAATGTATTTGTAACACTTGTAAAGCAGCAGTGTACTTGTTTTTACCTCCTTAGACTCGATCGTCGTCTTCAAACTACTTTGTCTACTGATCGCCATCACTTAGCGAAGAAAGCCACCGTAGTTGCAATCGACGACCCTTTTCTTTATACTTTTGCGGGTACCTACTACCACCAATTTCAGCTGCCAAACTGTCACCACGTCACTACTATACCTCTTCAGTGAGTTCTTAAATCAAAAAAAGTGCCTGCGAGATGTGAAAGAGAGGTTTAGTTAGTTCACGTCAGGTTCTGTGTGCTCTGGCTACCCCATTTGTGAATGTATGTACCTACAACTTTGAAAAAATAAGTCAGTCGATGCGTTACCACTCTTTAATTAAGCAACATTACTGCTCTGTGGTCGGGCGGATACTTTTGAATGTTTTTTCATAGAAATACATAGATACCCGTGTGTCACAGCGACACATCGTCTGTCGCTGTTGTATGTCGTCAGATTTCAATTCTACCATCAAATTCAACCCTTTCGTCATGAAATTCTTCTTCCCCTTCTGTGATGAAAGCACGAAACACCAAATTAATGTATACTACCAAATTACAACCAGCTCCGCCCATCAGAGTCCCAAAGCGAAATAATAATTAACAAATAATTTCTTTTAAATGTTCCCAATTAATCCCCTGTTTTCAATAAGCCCGTGCTAATATTGATTTAGTGAGCCGGGTTTGTCCACCTCAAAGGCCAGTGGCTATCAACAGAGGGCCGCGGGCCGCTGCAATTACCCGTTCGTTTGCATTTAAAAATGTAGGATTATATTTTGAAAATTGAGTCTATGACGTTTTCTTTGGCTGAGTTCTAAAGCCGCGAGTTTTTGGGGAATTTTATTTTAGTTCTGAATCATACTTTTTTAATGAAGCGTGAAAAAACAAACAACAACACACATACTCATTTACTTTTTTATCTTTATCTTTTAAGCCAAATAATTTCTGAGCAAGTTTGCTTTAGATTTTTTTACCAAACCAATTTTGATACTTGCGGATTTTTGTCTACCTCGAAACATTCCCCATATTTCCCTCGACGTAGCACTCAAATGCCATATATCTCACAAGTATGTTAATATAATTATGGCAGACTGGCGAGGTGGCAACCCTAGATATATCGCCTGCTCGCGGCATACATCACAAGTGTCGCGAGCAATAACGACTGGCTAAAATCTACGTCTGAACGGAAGGGCGGGTGCTAGGGTTGACACTTACGTATAAATAAATATAACTAATTTTACTAATCAAAATTATGTGGCACTATCGAACACAGGCTACCTCTAAATATGAAAAGGTACAACATCATGAATTACAGATAGTGAAAGTTTCCTCACATCATTTTCCTTCATAAAAGTCAGAAGGGGTTTTACGATTTTTTTATTAATCGACTTAAAGTGAAGCAGCAAATGACTTTGTATCATGACAAGAGACTTTGTTATACCATAAGGAATACACACGAGTAAAATACTTATCAAACACCATCGTAGATTCGTTTCCAATCGAGAAACCAAAAGTCTAATACCCCATTGCACAGTGACCGTACCGGCTGCCTTAGCGGCAAGATTAGCGGGTAAATTACTGGTAGCAATCCATACGAACCTTCTATCATCCGCAGACTAAATATAATCCCACCCACTCGGACAAACCATCCAAAAATCCGCAGCCACGCATAACTCCTCGATATTTCTCCATCCATCCAACTCTCAACCCTTCCTAAAATATACGGGGGGGTTAAAAAGATGCCACGGTATAAGTAACTGCCCCCAAGAGTGGCATCCGTGGGGCATGCATAATACGCCACCTAGAATACGAAGCAAATCGTTCGTGAACACGTTTGTTCTCTCACATATAAATTATATGACCTACCGACACGCTATGAATATATGTATGAGCAGCAAATTGATATTACGATGCCTCGTATTTTAGACTTCGGCTTTTTATGCCACTTTTGGCGGGAATTGGCTTTTTATGCCCCGCCCCTGAGTTGTGGCCGAAATGTGTAAATTTGTTATAATGAACGGCCGGCTGAGGCAGTGACGTTGAGGGTATGCTAAATTGGTAGAGTTTCGGTTAAAGATGATCTTCAAATCAGTTAAGATGCTTACTGAGGTTAATTTTTCGTGATCCACGAAAATAACAAGTGACGCGAACAGCGCTGTTGATAAAAGTCGAAACGATAGGGTTGTAGATGACAATCGTCATAACACATACAACATTACACAAGCACAAACCCTGAAGAATATTGTCCGTCCTTAAAATTTACACGGTCGATTATACTCGGCCCTTAAGTCATAGGCAGATGTATCATGTCATATTTTCACTATCGTTATAGTATAAATTTTGAGCGAGTCAAAAAGGTGGTAACAGTATCATTTTATTTTTTCAATACTTTGAAAGTCAATGAATTTAACGCCAGATTCGTTTCGGTCAGTCTGGTCACGCTGGCCCAGTGCAGGTTTTATCTCGATGTTTTCCTTCACCAAATAACTCGTGGCAAATATTGAATTCGATTTCGTACTTAAATTCCGGAAAAATTCAGATATACGAGCGTGGGTCCCATCTTCATAGTGGACGTCCTAGACTACGCTAGCCAATACACAGTCGCGAAGTTCTTAATTCACTATTTCCCACTCTTTACTCCGTTCTAGAAACCCCCTAGTTCCCCAATAAATACCCAACGACCCCTAGGGGGCTGCCTGTGGGCAACCCCGTAAATTAGGCCTCCGAGTGACCACAAAGCCGATAGTTTAAGAATATTCACGGGTATAAATTAAACAGTATTCGTTGCGCAGATTTCCCTAATGGTCGGTTGTGGTGTAACCCGAGTTAAATGTCTTGGTACTTGCGGAAAATTGTGAAGTATATCTGCCTGATTCACATTTTGATGGCTGTCATTGGACTACAAAACAAAAAAAAAATATATTTAATACCCTGTCTGGAACGTGAATTATCAAGAAAACTTGGAAAAGTTTTTAAATTAATTATTTTATTATTAGTCCCTTAGCCAAAATAAATCAATGGATATTTCTACAAAAATTGAATATTTAAGTTTTTCAGTCACTGTGGTGTCGGATTAGGGTAACACCTCTGAATTTCTTGTGTAGATATCGTAAAAGGCGACTAAAGACATAGGGTTAAGTATGTTTTAGGCGACAGGTTAGCAATCTGTCACTATTATTACGTTTGTCATCTGTGTTTATACCTGAAATTATGCTGGAAGATGTTGAAAATTACCGGATAACTCACGTTAAATAAATCGAGTTTAGCTCGACATGTTTCGGACTAATTCGTAGCCCTTCATCTAGGAGCCGCGGCAGCTGCTGCTGCCAAACGCGAACTGCGCGCCTCGGTTCTCTGCGCGCGACATGTCGAGCTAAACTCGATTTATTTAACGTGAATTATCCGGTAATTTTCAACATGTGTGAGTCTCACGGTAGTTTAATGTATAATATGCTGGAAGAGGCTGCAAAACGTACTTAGTCATAATTTTGTCGATGTAACGATCAATATAATATATTATCCATTTGGAAACATAGTCGTGATTGTATGTATTTAATAATTTACCAGTAGGAATTTATACATTTCGGCAAACAACTTGGCACGATTTTAGAGAGAGAGCTTTTCTTAGATTAAAGCGATGTGTGAATTTCCTCTCTGTCTCTAAACTCATACCATCTAGCTTGCCGGAGACTACCATCGCTTTTATAATGTCGGTCGACCGCCAGCCAGCGGACAAGACAAATGGCCGCACTACCCGCCACTCCTGGGATATCTATATAAATATTTAAACTAGTTTCAAGAAAAAACAAATGGAAAACTCCGAGGCCGAATTAAAAACGTTGATGACGCCATAAGCCGCACTGTTACAAGCTTTTATTTAACTTCACTTTTGTATGTATGTATATTTTCCAATTTCCCGTATCCTATAGCGCTTTTATACCAAGTATCAAGCAGTGCCGGTCGACCGCCGGCTGCCGGACAAGACACATGGCCGCACTACCCGCCACTCCTGGGATATCACTGCGCCGTGGCCCGGGTTAATATTTAAACTAGTTTCAAGAAAAAACAAATGAGGAACTCCGAGGGTTAAAAACATTGATGACGCCATAAGCCGCACTTTTACAAGCTTTTATTAAACTTCACTTTTGTATGTATGTATATTTTCCAATTTCCCGTAACCTATAGCGCTTTTTTACCAAGTATCAAGCAGTGCCGGTCGACCGCCGGCTGCCGGACAAGACACATGGCCGCACTACCCGCCACTCCTGGGATATCACTGCGCCGTGGCCCGGGTTAATATTTAAACTAGTTTCAAGAAAAAACAAATGAGGAACTCCGAGGCCGAATTAAAAACATCAACACGTCATATGCTGCTTTATCACATGTTCTGTACCCCAAGTGTCGTCATTAGGTCATTACGTTTAAAACACGAGTTGGTCTAGTCCGGGTTAATACGCAACAGTTTGTATGGGACAGCGCCCTCCAGCGGCAGGTTTACCCAACTGTCGTGATCGTCAAAACAAGTAGTGTGCCCATACAAACCAGTGTTGTTATGGATATCCATATCCGTAACCGAAACTTCGGATATCCGAAATAAAAAAATATCCATAACCGTAACCGAATCCGAAAAGAAAAGTTTCGGATAGTTTCGGATAGGGCGGAGTCAATATTACAACTCGTACGAATTAAATGTGCACTCCGCTAGAATGCGACACCACTCCCGGTACCTATCGACGTCACAGTGCGAGGTGCACAGCTAATTCGTACGGGTTATACTATGACGCGTCGTGACAAGTTTACAGTTCCTTAAAAATCTTATATCCGTAACCGAAATTATCCGAAACTGATATTATATTTTACCATTATCCATATCCATATCCGGATCCGAAATCATAATATCCATAACATCCCTGATACAAACGCACCCTAATTTATTACAATTAAAACTCGAGGCACACTCGTCTGCGTTACACACATCAGATTGTATGGGAACGCAAAGGAACTTAAAAACATAGTGTACAAAATGTTTCCTAATCTCCCCTTAAATTACGTACTAATTAAATTACACCAAACAAGTTCCCATGAGCTTAATGAAGGCTTGAAATAAAGATACGTTGTTTACTACTAATAAGAAAAGTCCGTTAGGCCCGCCGTCCACCGTCCCGCGGGGCTATGTATTATGCAGGCTAGTGGTCGGCGGCCTTTAGCATTGTATTTTTAAGTTGATAATGGAGTTTGGTCTTGTTAGGACTTTTGTATTATTGGACACTAAGTTTGGGGAGGTTAAATGTTAAGGGGTGGAGTGCACTGAAACCCGAACCTTCTACATAATCTATCTTCTATACCTAAGTACATAAATATAAAAGGAGAAGCTGACTGACTAACTGACCGACTGATGATGATCAACGCAGTGCCTAAACTGTTAGAGTTAGAAATTTGAAATTTTGCACAGGAGTTCCTTTCGTAACGTAGGGGAGCACTAAGGGGCAGCGCAGACGACAGACTTTTGTGCGTTCGAGTCTGCGGAGCAATAAAAACTCTGAATGGAAACTGTCAGCGCGCCATTCAGAAATTTTATTGCTCCGCAGACTCGATCGCACAAACGTCTGTCGTCTGCGCTGCGCCTAAGGATTTTTGAAAATTTACCCTCTATAAGGGTAAAACGCGGATCTAAAGTTAGTATGAAACTTTGCCGTTTTTGAAGTTATTTGAATGAAAATTAGGTATGAAAATTCTCGTGAAAGTGTTAAAAAACGCGTAAAATATTTTTTTTTTGAAAATCATTCTTTGAAGGGGTAAAAGTGAGACAAAGTTAGTATGAAAGATTTCTGATTTTGTGTAATTCAACGTGCTCTGCCTACCCTATTTGAGAATACAGGCGTTCATGTTTGTATGTTACACCTACACGGACGGGGGTGTAAAATCATAAGTTCCAGGTTAAAGCCAATCACGTAGGATCCGTCGACTTACTTCCGGTCAGTAGGCTTTCGCTAATGTTATGCGTCAAGCCGAAACTAGCGTTTTCCGAATTTATTGCGAACATTGAGCTATGAAGAAAGTTACCGCCTACTGTATACCCTACCTGTATTTTACATACATACTTACATAAAATCACGTCTATGTTCCCAAATTGACTAGGCAGAGCACACGGAACGTGACGAGCTATTTCACGCTTCGCAGCCACTTCCAGCATAATTTTAATTATGAAAACAGATAATAGAGACAGGTTGCTAGCCTGTCGCCTGAAGCATACCTAAACCTGAAACCTTAGTTGCCTCTTACGTTACGACATTCACGGAAGAAATGGAGAGTTGGTATTCTAAACCGACACCACACAGGAAACGGTGTGGCTTGTTTTTTTTTATAATCCCGTTATGCTGATTTTGTGGTAGGTTTTTAATAAATAAAATTTTGTATTTGACTTATTTTTAAGTGTTTTTTTAATGAATCGCGTGTAAAGTCGGGTGTAGAATAGCACCTCTTCGTTCGTAGCTTTCGTGGATAGCGAAGGGACGACTAAGAATATTGACTCAGACCTTTCTTTTTCATTTTTTTGGGCAACGGTCTAGACCTAATGCTATTATTATAATACATACATACATACATCACGCCTGTGTTCCCAAAAATAAGGTAGACAGGGCACGCTAAACTCTACACAGTCAAAACCATAACTATTTCACGTAAACTAAAACTGTATTCTAAAATCAAACACCTCTCCTACGTTTCGTAGCTCCCTGTTATAGTGGCTTACAACTGAAGCGTTCACACGGAAGGGTCGCGAACAAATAAGTTTAAATGGAACAATATTGACGTTTCAGCATCAAAGAGCAAGAGCGTAAACCGTATCCCATCATCAAACTTCGTCGTGGTAAAAATTGTACCACCTAGTAACGTCACTCAAAATTACAGAGTAATGTATCTTCGTCATTTGCTGTTTGTCAAATAAATAAAAATACGTGTACAGTCAGCTGCAGAGAAAAGTAACCCCCCTCCCATACAATGTTTCATTGCTAGGGGGTTACCTTTATCTGCAGCTGTCCGTACAATATTTTTGGTAATCTATCTGACGGACTAAATTGTAGTTTTTAGTCAATTACCCAATCATTCTCCAACAATTATCTCGAAAAGGATAGGTAGAGCATATGGAACTTATAAAGACATAAAATTCGTATAAATGTTTACGTTTCGCGCCCACTTCAAGCATCAGTAAGAGGAAATGGAGCGGTCATATTTTGTATGGAAACGTAGTCTCCTGATTCCTCGCTGGATATTACCCGTAGAACAATTATTTTTTACATCAACAATCTAATGATATATTAGCATGTTCCTATATTTTTCTTTATTGAATTATTGAAGGAGATATTAACCTTCAAAAACATGAAAAATTGGTAAGTTTTTTCCGTTGTGTTCAAACCTCTAGAAACCAATTTTAACACAATTACTTCAAAATATAAGAACATAGAAACACAGTTATACCATTTTTTAATCATTTAATGAAAAAGCATATTTAATCGATTAAGTTTTGGAGAAGAAATCAGGGGACTACGAAACGTTGTTTTGAATAATTTTCGTAGGTATTTTCGGTCCGAGCTGTAGTTGTTCTTATCGCACTCGACGTCGTCTGGACAGGTCACGGCGCAACCGCAATAGATTTAGCAAATACCTATTTTTCAATTCCCTCGACCGGCATATTTCCTCTTAAGTCGAAGATTGATAATAAAATTTTGGTAGGGATGGACAGCTGCAGAGAAAAGTAACGCCCTAGTAATGAAATATTGTATGGGCAGTATCTCTGCAGCTAACTGTACGTGGTCTTCAAAATATGAAACACTTAGCCAATTTTATCTGCTGTATCTATTAAAAAAACAAATAGTTCCCATTCATTATTTTCAATCCCAAACGCGACCATTCAAAAATACAGCCACAATACACCATAACTCTCTACCGTAACCATATTCAAACCACAACATAATTACAATCAACAATCCACAAACGAATCTCGCGATCGCTAAGTGCTAACAACTCAATCGTTCATTCATTCACTCATCGCTCCCACATCGTAAATTGAATGAAAGATTTCAGGGGAGTGTCGCTCGGTTAGGATTATGGCTGCGCTCTCAAGAAAGTGCGTTTGCGAGTGCCACAGTGGGAGTAATATGTAAATTAAAAAGTAATTATTTTGAAACGGATTTTTTTCAAATGTGTGATAAAATTTTTAGACTATTAAGGAATACCTTTCGATTTCTCAAACTCATTTAGGTCGAAGCGAAAAATAATTTTACAGAATTATCTTTTCATATATGAACGTCACATTCTTAAGTTGAGTAGGTAGAACATACACATCACGCAGACAAAACCATGTCATTTCACGATTCGTAGTCACCATTAGGTTTAAAAATCGGTACTTAAATGAGGAATAATAGTGACAGGTTGGTAGCCTATCTGAAGATGAAGAAGTGTTATTCTACAATTTCTACATCTGACTCCATTCAGGAAATAAAAGATAGAGCCACAGCCTTTGGTCAGAACTTGAAGTGATTTTCATGCACTGCAGCTGTGTATTTTTAGTATCAGCTGACTGTACAATCTGTACTATCCAGAAAAAGTACTTAATCACCTAAAGAAATATGAAAATTTTAATCACCATACAAATTAATTCGCAAATTCTACCATTTTTCTTCTTCAATTTTTTTTAATAAAACGTGGTTTTAACTTAGTCAACAGTTCTCTCTTGTACTATTCTTTAATAAGACTTTTCCAATCGAAAATCGGGTACACTGTGGAACCACCGCCGCCCACATGCAAATTGAGACGTCCAGCCACCCGATACATGCGAGTATTGTAATTTACCGATACCTACGTAATTGCAGCGTACGAACAATAAGGCCGGTGAGTCAGAGCGTGTGAACGAATGACTGAATGGGTGAATGGGCGAAGGTTTGATCGGTCGTTAGGATTGTTTTATGGGGGTTTGTTCTGCGTTCAAATGTCAGTTGGTTCGGAGTCGTCATTGTCACAGATAATAAAAACCCATAGAATTTTTGACTGTCGAGTGAGTATAATCCAAATTAATAATAAAAATTAATAATTAAGTAAAAAGTCTTCCCTTTTTCAACCCCTTCCTAAATTAGTCTCATAAAAATAAGGAAAAAAAACTCCCTAAGGACACGGTAAAGACAATAGAGGTTATTCGTTATAAATAATTTTATTTACGAAGCGAGCAGATATCACTATCAAATATGACATATTCACGCAATCAGTCTTATGCAACTAATGTGTACAGCCATATCTAGTTGCACGTAAGTTGAAGTCACAGAAATATGTGTCCTGTAATGACAACAGGATTTTGACATTCAGTTCGATAAAATCAGTTCTTCGTGTAATGTGTAATCATTCATTTCAACTCTCCTAGAACTATTCACACCAAAAGTAACTTATAAACTCCATTACGACAATAGTCTTAAATTTCAGACTCAAAAACGTCCATTGCTAAATAACAATACCGTTCATAAAGTCACCTAAAAACATTTCCCGCCCCTCCTAATAAAAAGTTTCAAGGTAACGACGTGCCCTAAAAGACAGTAAGTGCTACCCATCCGGCTACCATAACAAAATAACATTCAATAGCAACCCTTTCTCAAAGCCCGTAAAATCTCGAAAAAACTCCCCAAAGACGTTTTCAAGACGTAAAGGACATAATTCATAATGAAAAAGTTAATTTTCACATTGCGAACAGGCATTTGCATATTTTCCGAGCGAATTATTCGGGGTCCGCGGCCCGTAGGGGTCCTCGGGGGCTCGTTTGGAACCCTTTGGCGGAATTAATTTTTCCTTTCTAATTACCGGGCGATGTTTCGATGTTCCGATCCCCGTAAGACGGTTTTTGTCGAGTTCTTTGGTAACTGCTTTGTTTGGTGTAGGTTAAGTTTTGTCAATACATCCGTATGTTTCTGTGTTCCGTGTTCCGTTTTCTGTTTCTGGTTTAGAATAAGGTCTCATTTCCTTGTGGATGTCGTAAGAGGCGACTAAAGCTAAGCGTCCACTTGTCGGTATCGTACGCATCGGACGTATCGCACTCAACGGATTGTAGTATTCTTTGTATAGAAACTTATACAAGTGCGTCCACCTGTCCGCATCGTACGCATCGCATTTCGCCATACATCTGATTGAATCCGATGCGTCCGATGCGTGCGATGCGGACCTGTGGACGCTTAGCATAAGGATATATACAATACAATATATAATGTACACCTAAAAATATTCTAGAAGTGGCCATAAATCGTAAAATAGTCATGATTTGTCAATGTAGCGTGTCGTGACCTCTGCCTACCCCATTTAGGAGTACAGGTGTGATGTGTGAATGTGTATGTATGTGTAACTTCAGGCTCCAGGCTAGCAACATGTCACTATTACCTCATTCTTTGTTCAAATTAAAATTAAAAAACTAATATTGTTTGGATTAAGTAGTTTTTCCTGTACTCTACTAACCTTCGAGACTCCAGAAGTGAAACATCACATGTGTACAACAGTTCACACACGCACATATACATTCACACACATTTGGATTTAGAATAAAATCTCTAAATTTATTCTTGGATGTATCAGGAACCATCTAAGAAAATAGGATTACGTATCCTCTAGGCAGTCTAGGCGACAGGCTAGCAACCTGTCACAATTATACCTCTTCCATCTATGTTTTTTTTTTTCGCAATAAAAGGTAGCCTATGTCCTTTCTCAGGGTCTAAAGATTGTCTGTGCCAAATTTCATCAAAATCGGTTAAGAGGTTTAAGCGGGAAAGCATAACAGACAGACACACAGACAGAGTTACTTTCGTACTTATAATATTAGTAGGGATAGGGATAACGTTGAGTTTTCACAGAGAATTGCTAGTAGAAAACTAGTAGGCACCTTTGCATGCAATGTTTCAATGGTATATGTTTAGACGAAGGTGCAATTTCATTGCCAACCGCAAGCAGCAGCAGCAGACGACTTATTGTCGATGACACTTAGGTAATACTTTGATTTGTTTCCCAAGATTTTGATCCTAACATTAAGTAACAGATGGATATTAGAAGACGTTTACCTTATAAGAGTCCCGTCGCCTATCAAACTCATAGTCATAGTCTTAATTAAGTGGTAGTCATAGTCATAGTCGTATCTAAATGTACGGAACTCTAATAAAAAAGTCTACGGAACTTAAGATACTCTTTCGACTCGTTTGCCTTTCATGCCTCGACCTGCTACAGAACAGAGAGACCACTCAGACTTTATTCAAGCATAGTCATGGTAAACCGTTGATTCGGTCAGTGTATGAAAAGACTATTTATTGTATGAAAAAAAAACGTTCAGCTATATTTGGCCTGTAAAAGCACTTTTGGGAGTATTTTTAATAGACCTCAATAAACAAACGAAACGGGTTGAACTGTTTTCTTTATAAAATGATTAAAACTGTTCATCAATTCAACTACATTTGATTAATAAATATTTCCGTAATAGAAAAAAGGTTTATTTTGACTGACGACCAGCGTGGTAAGTTACAAATAAACAAATTAAAATAAAATCAAATTCGTATTTGTAACTTTGTCGTTTGACATTAAGAGTCAGTTTTGAACTACACATCATTTGACGCTGGTCGTCAGGAGGCTATAAATACTTCACTGAAATTTAATTAAAATTAATATAAAAAAATCACGCCCGCATTCCGAAATGGGGTAGGCAGAGCACACGAAACGCTCCATAGACAAAACCATGACTATTTCACTTTTCGTAGCCACTTCTTGCATAAACAACTCTAATAAGTCTTTATCCTAAATTTGCAAAGTTAAAAACCAGACGTTTCAAAAATCACCCTGCGCGCCCAAACTACCAGCAACATGTATTTTTATAAATGTATCGCCAGTGAATAGGTGCTTTTATCAAGACCTTACTATGTAAAAAATATACAAATTAAGAGGGTGCACACAAAATTCGGTGATTTTGATGATTTTCAAATGCTTTAGAAAGCTATAAATCCTTAAGTTTTTAAAGAA
>BHDV01042342.1:75205-92094 GCA_005406045.1 Adoxophyes honmai | reverse complement strand
GATGAAAATTTTACCTAGCGACAGTATTTCCTAAACTATTGAGAAATTAAATAATTCTTAAATGCTAATATATAAAGGTTTAACACTATATTTAAAATTCGTTGGAATCAAGTTTCTACGACCAATAAGCGATTTTAGACGATTTTTTTTTCCAAAAAAAAAACTTTAAATCGCTCTACTGTAAAGTTGCCAATATGTCGCTTGGTCATTTTTGCCTTTCAACCGTCGATATGTACATAGATCACGCCTGCATTACTAAATGCTGTACATAAAGGACACAAAAAATACGAGCACAAATCTTTTAAACCTCAACAAATCCTTCCAAACAGTTACGGAAAAACAAAAGAAAACTACATACACATGTCGCCCCTTTATTCCCAAGTGGGATAGGCAGAGCACACGAAACGCTACATAGACATAGCCATGACTATTTACGTTTCGTAGCCACTTAGCGTTTTAAGTACTACAATAGTGGCAGGTTACCAGCCTGCCACCTAAAATACACCATAACCTACTTCTTTAATCGCCTTTTACCACATCCACGGAAGAATTTAACATACATACATACATATTCTCACGCCTGTATTCCCAGGAGGGGTAGGCAGAGCACATGAATTCAAAAATCCAGTGCCACGTTTAGCAAATTCAGGGTAACCAGATGGTTAAACGTGATATTGTGGTGACAGGTTACTAGCCTATCGCCCATAATACACCAACCCTTTCCCAGAGTCAACTCTACGAATTGTCACTAAGAATTGGAGATACTATGTTATTCTAGACACCACACGAAAAAATAAGGTAACCAGGTACAACTAAAAATCGATTACCTTATACATACACACAATGATGCCTACATTTTCTGTCCGTATGGAAATTACTCTTGCATGTGTGAGTATCCCCTCCAGAGAAAATAGAAAGCCTGCAATGACAAACCCAAGCCACGCCCATTGGCGACAAACGCGAGCCACGCCCTTCGCGACATTTTCCACCAATGGGAGACAAGGAGTTTTTTATTGCGGGCAATCTAAGTTACAATGGTAGGCGTACTTGTACTGTAGGCGTGGAATATAGTGTGTGAGAGCGATTCAAAAATATTGCCTTCTCTTTTTATGTTGATCTATTTAAAACTGTCAACTGTATCTAATATTCTGTCAATATGACTCTAGTAACTAGAGTCTAGTTACTTGGGAAAACTTAGAAAGAAAGAAACTCAGTAAGACATTATGTCTGACGTTGCAGACGTCTATGGGCGATGGCGATTGCTTAACATTACGTGACCTATTCGTTTTTTATTTAATTGGTTACGAATAAAAAAACATACAAGTATACATCACGCCTGTATTCCCAAGTGGGATGGCAGAAGACACAAAACGTTACATAGTCAAAACCATGTGTCCACATTTGTGTGTCACATTTTAGGGTAAAATATTGAGTAAAGAGGTATGGTATCCTGTTACTGAAAGGTCGCTAGCCTGTCGCCATAAGCATATTTACCTACCTTAACCGATTTCCTTAGTCGCCTCTTACGTCATCCATGGAAGAAATTTGACATGTTATTCTGAACAAGACACGACAAGCGTCAAAATAGTTATAACAATAATATTACATTCTTTTTTCAAAGCCTTTTCAAATTCGAATCAATTCAGCAACTTGCACGCCAACAAACAAATGAGCGTCATTCTTACACCAACCAAAATCAAAAGTGGCGTAACACAGCGTGCCTCTATTCCAAAACAACTGCCATCTAGCTACAGCGCCCGACATAACCGTAAAACGCTGGCTTTCGTAAAAATGCCTCCCACCCGGGGCGGGGGGGCAAAAACCTCAAGTGCAGAAGCTGTATCGACCCAGGGAGACAGCCGGGTCACACCCGGGACGGACGCTTCGTCGGAGACAGAATGGGCGGGTTTTGGTCGTTTTTGCACTTACTTGACCTCATCTACGCTTGTATTTACGAGAGTATGCAATGTTGTTTAAAACTTGTGTTTGCTTTGTGTTTGGCGTAGTTTCGTCGAACGCAAGCCCGCATTTTATTGAAAAAAAAAAACATTTGTCTAAGGCCGCGTGGTCATGAAACTTTTTTAAATTCTAGATGTATGTAGGCACGTAAGTATTCCGGTTTCCGTAGTCAAAAATAAATTTTTAGTGTAACTCGTAACTATAAAATCGAACGTACCCTTTAAAGGGCACGAAAAACGATAAACAAGGAAAGTTTAAATGCCGCTGAAATTTATATTATTTCATTATATTTGCACGTATTTTTCATTCACTGAATTTTATTAAGTACTTGGATCGACATAAAATTAACACGTTCGTAACAAATTTAAGTAAATTCTCGGAAATGGGTCAAACTAACTTGCAAATTCTGACCCTGATCGAAATTAACATTACTCAGGTAATCCAGTAAGTAAGTTAATAAAAGTCAAGTTAATGTTTTGAAAAGATGAAGCTATGATAAACTACTTACCATTAAATTTAGGTTAATGACTTTACTTATTAGTACTATTAACTAACACTTGATTTTATCAAAATGGCATTTTATTGTGGGTTTAACGTCGGTAGCATTCCATTTACACAGTAACATCGTAAACTACACTTTAACTACAAAACGCACATAATGTATGACAAAGTTTCACAATCACAGTTTCAAAAAATTATAGTAGCCAACAAGCCTATAAAAACGACGCTATGACGTCATAACGACAAAAACAAAAGAGTATCGAGTAATCCTAGCCGTTACGAAAAACATTCCGAATTCAAACATTTAGAGAAAACAAAAGAGCGACATCCCCGCCGTCTCGAACGCTTCAAATATTAAAATTTAATCGGCACGTTGTCGCGAGGCAAATTAGGCTCTCTTGAGAGATGGCCAAAGAGTTGGGAGGCAGAGGGGACGGGAGTGCGGGGTTTTATTATAACAGTATATTAGGATTGTGTTCCCTTTACAGAACGGATGTGCTGCTAGCCAATGCGTTTGTAAGTCAATAAAAAATACAAAATAGGAAAATATGGTAACACATTTAACTGAAATGAAAAACTTTCAATTTAATTGACACTTTTTAAGGCTTATTTATATAAATAGACATACCTACTGTAAAATACATTTCTTAAAGCTGTAATTACACTTTTTCGTTCACCGAATGCGATCTCCGCACTTGTTCCACACTACGATGTGTCAACGAATGTAGCATTTACACTAGACTGTGCGTCTACCGCCGTCAGCTACTCAGGCTGTAACAGCTGTCACTCGCCGAATACTGCTGACTACCGTTTCCTTTACATCGTTGCAGTTGCCGCATGCTGCATGTATTGAACTACTAAAAGTAAAGCCACTTAAGTTAACTTAACTTAATTCACACATAAATAAAATACGTTTTTCAGACCAGTCACACTCTAACTCTACTAAGTACCTATAGACCTGATAATACTGACGCAAAACAATGCCTATCGATTCAAAACACAAAAGGAAACTTTACCATAAAACAGACAGTCTGTTTTTTACTCTTTGCTTTAATCGCGCTCCGGTGATACGGACAGGGTAATTGCAGAACGAAACTGATATTAATCCGGAGGCTGAAAGATTCAAGACGTTTGTTTGTCCCGCGTCTCAAGGGATGGATTTGGGAACTGCGAATTGGGACTCGAGTGGATTTAAATGTTGATAATGGAACGCAAAAGTTCGCGCCGGGTTTATGAAAAGAATAATGCAAAATCGAAACGCAAATCGAGAGTGATTTGTTTAACATTTTTATGTCTTAGCTTGGTTTTGATTATAACATTTATAACAGTCATTAAATTCAAAAGTGACACATAAATGAAAAAACTGAAAAAGAGAAGTCTTAAAAAAAAACCTTACCCCAGTCCTTACCAAACATTATAAATGTGAAAGTAACTCTGTCTGTCTATTAGCCTCTACCCGGAATAGTGGTATCTATCATTTTTAGAACGACACTTCTCCATTTCTTCCGTGGATGTCGTAGGAGGCGACGAAGTAAATAAGTTAAGGTATAATTTTAATATTAACCTAAAGAATATTATGCTAGAAGTGGCCACTAAACGTGAAATAGTCATCGTTGTGTCTATGTAACGTTGTGTGCTCTGCCTACCCCGTTTGGGAATATAGGCATGATTGTATGTATGTATGTATAATTTTAGGCGACAGACGTCGTCTCATTATTGTAGATTGCTTTCTCCGACGATACTTCATCAATTACAGGCAATGAGTTGTTTACGGGGTTCCAAAGAATACGGACGATCCCGGGGGACGCTTGACCCGAAGGGTTCCGTAACCCTTCGGCTGCCGCGATCGATTCTATCGTACTGTTTGCAGTGTTAATTAATTAAAGACGTGTATTTTACCGTGCCGGGCTAAGTGACACTTGTCCATTTCTTCCGTGGATGTCGTAAGAGGCGACTAAGGATAAATAGTCGAGCTAATGTGAATAAGTGAGTTTCTTTGTATCTTATTTCGGTACTTTTGTTGTGCAGGGTTAGAATAGCACCTCCCCATTTCTTCCCGTGGGTGTCGTAAGAGTCGACTCTGGGAAAGGGTTAGTGTATTGTGGGCGATGGGCTAGCAACCTGTCCCTGCAATATCACGTTTAACCATCTGGTTACCCTGAAATTGCTAAACGTGGCACTGGATTTTTTAATTCATGTGCTCTGCCTACCCCTCTTGGGAACACAGGCGTGAGAATATGGTATGTATGTATGTATTATTTCGGTAATAGTGTCAGGTTGCTAGACTGTTGCCTAAGGGTCTCCCCACATTAGTCGACGCCATTTCGGCAAAACGCGGACGGAAAAAGCTTTATGACAACGCAATAAGAGCGAACAAGGCGTCAATCGGCTCGTTTCGTGTGGGCTTGTCGCCTTGTTCGCTCTTATTACGTTGCCATAAAGCTTATTCAGTCCGCGTTTTGCCGAAATGGCGTCGACTAATGTGGGAAGACCCTGAAGCACATCATCATCATCATCAGCCGATTTACGTCCCACTGCAGGGCACAGGCCTCCTCTCAGTATGAGAGGGCTCTGGCTATAGTTCCCACGCGGGCCCAGTGCGGATTGGGAACTTCACACACAACGTTGAACATTTCGTCGCTGTGTGTAGGTTTCCTCACGATGTTTTCCTTCACCGAATAGCTCGTGATAAAATATCAAATTCGATATCGCACATAAATTCCGAAAAATTCAGAGGTGCCAGCCTGGGGTTTGAACCCACGACCCTCTGCTTAAGAGGCCACAGATCGAACCGCTAGGCTACCACGGCGAAGCACACCTAAACGTATTTCCTTAGTCGCCTCTTACGACATCCACGGAAGAAATAGAGAAGTGTTATTCTGTCCCGACACCACACAGTACACAGTAGACAGGCATGAATGAGTGAATGTTTTATTAGAAGTACTTAGTTTTGTATTAAAAGCCTTTGCTAATGATGACGTAGCAAAGAACCTTTCAAATTTAATTCACCCCAGCTTCCTGAGGAAACATAAAACTGTATTGATGGATTAATGGTGCCTTCAAAACCTCAAAGAAATGTATTCATTTAGTATGCGCATGCGATGCCAAAATAAAAAGATGTCTGCGGGCGTAAAACAGGTAGCTTCTGCTCAATCGGCGTTCGGACCCAAGCGCGAACAGTTTTGGTACTTTAGCACTTTCTAATTTTACACATACATAACATACATAAGCAAATACATAACTAAATTCGTTGACGAGCTTGACATCGTGGTATGTACCAAAATTAGCTAATTGTATGAAAAATTTGACTCACATTTACCTTCTTCGTTCTACGTTTTAGATATACCTACTACGGTTTAGTAGGTACTTAATACTTTCTTCAAAATAGTTAGAATAAACGTGGGAGTAACATATAACAGAGAACAATTCTAATAAACAAGAAAATATATAGAAAAATAACGACAACTCATGTTCATCGAGTTCAGCTAACATGTTTCTGGTTTTTGAATTTGAAAAAGAATGTCATTTCAAGTTGAGAAGGAGTTTTATTAATCGCTGAATTGGCAACATACTTAAATACAGTATACAAATACATTATGCCTGTGTGTGTGTACCTAGCTAGGCAACCGGAAACCGGGAAGAGGATCAAATTTAAGTTACAAAATTGACTACAGACGACAGAAGATGAAAGTAGATTAAACATACATACATTTACATATTCTCACGCCTGTATTCCCAAGAGGGGTAGACAGAGCACATGAATTCAAAAATCCAGTGCCACGTTTTGCAATTTCAGGATAACCAGATGGTTAAACGTGATATTGTAGTGAAAGGTTGCTAGCCCATCGCCCACAATACACCAATCCTTTCCCAGAGTCGACTCTTACGACACCCACGGGAAGAAAGGGGGAGGTGCTATTCTAACCCGGCACCACCCGGGTAGAGTAGATTAAAGCTTGTTGTTATTGTACAGGGTGTCCCAGAACTCAACGATAATTTGGGACCGGATGAAAGGCCAGGCTACACCAGTTCCGGGAAAAATAAAAAAAAAATCTATGTCACTGGGTTCAGGAAAAATAGGCATTTTTTCAAAAGTGTCGAAAATCGCCACCCTCGGTCGTACTTTCAAGTCCTGTGATCACCAGTGTCACTATTTCGCTGGGACTTTTTTAATTTTGGGATCTTCATTAACTACCTACGCTATTAATCGCAACCACAAATTGATGCCAAAAACATCGATAATTTAATAAAATAAGCCAAGTTTTAGAGAGTCATGGTTCACGAAAATATTGTTTGGTAACTTTGACTCTTCATTTTGTAAAAAAAAAGTACTACACTACCCTTGGCAAGTTATTTCAAAAGATGGCGCATTTAATCAAGATTTTAAAATGGTGCAAAACTTGCCCAGTTTGCTTGCCATTTAATATTTTATATCTTGTTTTTTACAAATTGAGCTCATTATCAACAACTCGACATTCACCACACTATACGCATTTAGCCGATCGGCGATCTACGCGGCTGAACGCCGTCGTTCAGCCGTCGAGACGGACGATCGCCTGCGATCTGCCGTCGCAACCCCGTACAGCGGCAATCGGCGCTCTCGAGCTCGTCAGGACGTCCGTCAGGCTGCAAACGGCCGTTAAGTCTGGTGAACAGAGCTTCTAGTATCTAGTGTAATGAAAACGATAATGCAGTCGTTAACGAATTCGTTTGTGTGTAAAACACTCGGTGAAAACCGAATCAGCGTCGACTGGTTTGGTGAGACCCTAATCTATGAAAATTACGAACAGACAGACAGACAGACAGATAGACAAACATAGAAATATCAGTAATTGAGTCCCATTTTCATCCTTTGGGTACGGAAAACAATCAAAACATCGCAATTTTAATAACAAAATTCTGAATGTCGAGTTGTTGATAATGACCTCAATTAGTAAAAAACAAGATATAAAATATTAAATGGCAAGCAAACTGGGCAAGTTTTGCACCATTTTAAAATCTTGATTAAATGCGCCATCTTTTGAAATAACTTGCCAAGGGTAGTGTAGTACTTTTTTTTTACAAAATGAAGAGTCAAAGTTACCAAACAATATTTTCGTGAACCATGACTCTCTAAAACTTGGCTTATTTTATTAAATTACCGATGTTTTTGGCATCAATTTGTGATTGCGATTAATAGCGTAGTTAATGAAGATCCCAAAATTAAAAAAGTCCCAGCGAAATAGTGACACTGGTGATCACAGGACTTGAAAGTACGACCGAGGGTGGCGATTTTCGACACTTTTGAAAAAATGCCTATTATTCCTGAACCGAGTGACATAGAATTTATTTTTTATTTTTCCCGGAACTGGTGTAGCCTGGCCTTTCATCCGGTCCCAAATTATCGTTGAGTTCTGGGACACCCTGTATATGCAAGAAGATTAGCTTGTAATTACATTATATGAAAGTAAATTAAAGCTTGTAAGATTATAAACTCGTAAAGAAAGTATCAAGACTGACTATTCCTAACCTAACTACACCCGAAATACAGCAACCGCGGTTGTTTATTGAAAAATGGTTATTATTTTAATAGTACAGTATCCGGTCGTAACTTTAATGGCACTGACTTAATGGAGCATTAGAATAATGATACGATTTGCAAATTTTCGATACGGGCTAAGCGTAATTGGGACCTAATTAGAGGACCGTAAGCTCTAATTTCGTATGCTAATGCGCAACTGTGCGTTACCTTAATTTTTACCTTGAAATACTGAAGAAAGTAACGTGATTTGATGATTTATGCAATTGTTAACTGTATGTTAGTTGGCTATAGAATTGAATGTTAGAAGAATGTAAATTTGTACTTGGTTTGTTTTGCTTCTAGTGTTATTTTACTTCCAATGGCAGGTTATGCTATTTTGTATTTTGGGCATATAGTTCGGTAGCCGGATTTAACGCATAATTTCTGACATTTCGGCTTTCCCGAGATATTGAGGTTTTTGTTAGTAATTTCTAAGACAATTTATCCTCCTCTAAGGTTCGTTGTCTTTTTATTCTTTCAATCAATCGTAAGGTACCAAAGGGCAGGCTCTTTCTTTGCCCTAAGGATTGGCATGGCCATGGAAGAAATTAAGAAATGTTATTCTAACCTGACACCACACCGGTTCAAGTATTTGAAAGCACTTTTTTTATTTATAGTACGTGAAATTGTATTTTTATGTCAATCTAACTCAGTCACATAGTAAGTAAGATTTACCTGCAATTTAGTTAATATAATAATAATCCTGAACGACCAAAATTCTCTTCTAAACAGACGACAGTCCTCTTAATTTCGAAATCACAGCCAACAAACAGTAACTAACCGAAACTTCCAACTAAAACAAAGTCCAAGAATGCAGTTTCCCATCGTTTCCCAATCTGCTCCAAACTAGCCTGGTGGATTCCCAGCGGGTTTTGGGGACCAACCCTTACTTGAGTAGTAGGGACACAGTGCTACAACGAAGGAAGAACATATTTAAACAGTAATTCTTAATTTAAAAAGTGTACTGGATTATGTCATTTCATTTCGGTCTTAAATGATCACCTAGGACATTAGTAGGTACTGCTAGAAAAAAGTAGAAAAAGAAATGTTTGTTAATACGAATTTAGCTATTTTTGTGTCAACAGCTTGTACGATTCGCTTTTTTTAATAAACTGTATGTAAATACTAGGTAAGTACTTATAATATTTTTTACGACGTGTTCTTCTAGGCAACGATGTTTTACTAAATTGTTAGACTCAAAAGTGACGAATTGAAAAATACGGATATTTCCCGTCTTAGATCGAGTTCAGCCCGACATGTTTCGGGCTAATTTGTAGCCCTCCATCAAGAAGCCGCGGCCGCTGCTGCCAAAAGCGCACTGCGCGCCACTGTTCTGAGCACACAGAGGCAATGTTCAATGTTTATTTTTGCATTACATTTTTTAATTTTCGTTAACGTTCAAAACAACGAATTTCGATGCCTTAATTTATTTGTTTGTTTGTTTTTTTGTTTGTGCGACTCTTTATTGTACACAAAACACTTACTTGAAACAATTTGTTTCCCATCGTATCCGCCCGTATCTCCCTCATCTAGGGTCACGTATATGTCACACGTCATTTGGACCGCGTCCCCAGCCCGCTCCCCACTCGGCGGCATTTCGCGGCATTGCGCCAAGCACCCATTATTCTTTCCTTCCCATAAAGGTTATGGTAATACCATCTTACGAGCCTACCACAGCACCAGAACTAACGACTGACCTGTGATGTACCTCTTTCATTGCGCGGTTACACTCAAAATTGGAATGGTAAGTGGGTTAAAAATATGTATTGTAATTAGTCAGTGGCATCGGCAAGCTTCCGAAGTGGACTCTTGTCACATTTTGCCGACAACTGCAGGTATGTATTCAAACGACAAAACAGTTTTTTTGCCATAAATGCTTGGCAAAATCAATTAGTACATATAATGTAACACAAAACAACACAGTGTCCTTCGTGGAACACCAAAAAAGGAATAGATTTCAAAATAAATAAAAAAGAAGCTATGTTTATTTTCACTCATTGCGACACGTGATGCAAATAATTAAAAAATGATTCTATTTTTTTTTCTTTTCTTCTTTTAGTCTGAAAATTCGTCTAATCTTCTAGATCAATTACAAATAGTCGTTGTCAAAGCGAGCAATGTATAGAAGTCATACGACTTTTTTCGCTGATAGACGTGTATGCGATAGGGTTATGAGTCGTGTCGGACACGTGGCGACGCCGTTAGCGTCGTTTGAGTGTATTGTGAATATCAATTGCCTCGAGTGTGTTCGAGGTGTTTTCCGGACAGTGGTAAGGATTGGTGTGGCGGAAAAATTTGGAATGTTGTGGTGTGCGGGATATTATTAAAAAATCGTTATGGATCAACTTGCAGTCATTGGTTTATTCAAACTAGGCAAACTGTAAGATATAACTCTAATAAAGTTTAGCAGTGAGGACTAAACAAAGGATTAACATGCTCATGAGTAGAAATTAAAAATTCTTGAGCACCCACAAATTTGCCACAGCAAATTCAAACGTTTCAACTTTTTTTTTATTTTTGTTTTTTTTTTATAGTTTTATTTTAGCTGTTGGTTAGCATAACATAACATTTACAATAGCTCGTTTTTACTGGAAGAAGGTCTATTTTAGGCTTAGAACGAAAATTTTCATCATTTGCTGAAACTTCATAAAATTTTGCGTACCGTAAAGCAACTTTGCACGAAATTTCATGTTTTTCGACAATATTTCTTGAAGTGTACGTTATCTGTGGGCCTCGTCGCTACGCAAGCGAAATGAGACCATAAGCCACGGATTTTATGGTTCATTATTACTAAAATACTCTTATTTTCAGTAGTAGAAGCATTCAAAGTCGTAGGCAAAATTGGCACTAAAAGCTGCAACATTGCCTAGAAGAATATCTAAGCTATTACTTGCGAGATTATTTAAAAGGATGGGATTTTTTAATTCTTAACTGTTATGTTAACTTTTAGAAAACAGTCAAAAGCATTCAACAATCAAATGTGTATTTTTCTGTCCGGCAGGCAAAGTTGAGGAGCGTTTGGGAGCATTTCAATATAATAATTCCCATACAAAATTTTGAACGCAGTTAGGGTTGTGCCAAACATAAATCTGCTAAAAAATACAAAGTACTGTATTTATAAACGAACACCATAAAAAAATGATGCATTGAAAAAGAAATTATGCGAGCACCTGAAAGTAGTTAAATTAAACATTATATGGGTTAAATAGACCAAAAAAATATTTTATTTAACTAATTGGTCACAACCCTAGCACTAGGCAAACTTGAGGAAGAAGTGTTCAAAATTCCCTTCGCAACATTGCCTAGCATCGTTTATGTGTTAAATTTGTACATTTACTTTTCAAAACCAATGAAAACAATGAAAAGAACATGTTTTCTTTCCATATCAATACTCAAGGGGTCATAATATTTGATATTTTATCCGCAAGAACAAAAGTTACTAACCTACTAAAAAAATATGCACTTACTTCCTGCAGTTTAATAGGGATTTATTCAAAAGTTGTCAGCGTTGCCGCCACAAAAGCTAATAAAATGGGTTGCCAGATAAATAACGGTACTTCTCCTATTATCCAATCATAAAAATACATAGCCGTTTGGAAAATAACAGCAGTTTTTCAAATCAGGCAAAATTGCATCATATAGGCAATGTTGCACACTTTTACGGTATTTGTGTTTGTTTCAGGCATGCTGAAGACTTTTGGCCACGTACGGCTATGTATACATACATCACAAAACATTACAATGACTAATACACATTTAATAGCCACTTCAAGCATAATTTTGGCTTAAAAAAATAGGACTCGTGCGGTTCTGTGCGAGAAAAACATATTTTTCCAAATATTGGAAAAAAAGTTATGTTTGTCGGAAAAACCCCATCAAGAGCGCATTCTGCATTATTAACCGACTTCAAAAAAAGGAGGAGGTTCTCAATTCGTCGGGATATTTTTTTTTTATCATTATTATTATTTTTTTTATCATTATTTTTTTTATGTGTGTTCGCTGATTACTCGAAGACGCCTGGACCGATTTGAAAAAATCTTTTTTTGTTTAAAAGGGTATAGTTTCCAGGTGGTCCCATTGCCAGCATATCTTGATCTGATGATGGAATATGAGGGAAATCGAGGGCAACCCTCAAATTTTATTGGCACAGGTAATGTTTTTAGTACATTTTTCAAAGCTACACCAGTATTTACGTCTGGCAGTAAAAAATATGACTGAGCTGATGATGGAAGGTCAACTCCTTAATGCTTAGGAGTTAAAGGATAATTCTTTCAATACTGAATGCACCTGCAGACTGGAAATTATAATTTCAGTAATTAGTGAGGCCTGCTGGTGATGGAAGGTCACCCTCATTATTAAACAAATGCTTTCAGTATAGCCCAAATTTGAAGTCGGTTTTTTTTTGTTTAAAATTATTTGTAAATCTATGCTTAAGGTAAAATTTTTGTTAACTTTCTCCCCAAAACCTAGTACAGAGTGGGCCTGTGGGCAGCAACTTTTCCAACTTATTGTAGAAACTTATCTCGTGCATAATGGATATGCCCTGATAGCTCTGTAAGTGATTGATAGAGGATGTTGCGGGTTTGTGGTACTGTCGCCGAGTTAGATACCTTAATAAAGTTAGCAGAAAGAAATGACGTAACGTGGTTTATCTGTCTTATTATGCGAAATTTTGGTGGTTGAAGTTTTTTTTTTTAAATCAAGGAGAAAATTTTTACATTATTTCAATGTCTTTACTTACTATTTTACTTATAAAACATCTATCTAGAATTCCCGTAGACTTCCCGTGTGGTGCCGGGTTAGAATAGCACTTCCCCCTTTCTTCCCGTGGGTGTCGTAAGAGTCGACTCTGGGAAAGGGTTAGTGTATTGTGGGCGATGGGCTAGCAACCTGTCACCGCAATATCACGTTTAATCATCTGGGTACCCTGAATTTGCTAGACGTGGCACTGGATTTTTGAATCCATGTGCTCTGCCTACCCCTCATGGGAATACAGGCGTGAGTATATGTATGTATGTATGTATCTAGAATTACGAAGTGATGAATTATATGTAGAAGTAGAAGTGTATTTAATATTCGTAAATGTATTTATTGTTATACTTTTGAAATAAAAGAGTTTCAAGTTTTTGCAGCGGATTCTTTTTGGCAACTATTTTTCTGAGAGCGCTGGCTAGTTGCGCATTTCCAAAAAATTTATTGATTGTTTTTATTCCCTCTTGTGTTATCCAACAGAGAATGTACCTAAAAACAAGGTAACACGATAGGACTTTGAGACAAGTTTTTCTCCAATTGGAATAGAAAGAGTTCACTATTTTGATTGGATGTTACGAAAATCTGAAACTTTGACAGTAATAAAAAATCAACATCTTTGTATTTCACAAGAGGAATTTCTGGCTTTCGTACTTACGTACTTAATTGCTTCTAATCCATAATTTGACGAATTCTGAAATAATATTTAAAAATAAATAATAAAACATAAAAATTGCAGATAATGTCGAAAAAAATCAGTGGTCGTATGTAGAGTAGGTACCATCGAACCAATTGATTCCTGACCCGCAATAGAACCTATTCACACTGAACGTCATAGTGACATTGCATTGCTTGACAAACGAAAATGTTAATGACGTTTTTTGTGACAACGTTCTGCGGTGGGTCAGGAATCAGTTGGTTCGATAGTACATACGAAGTAATCAGAAAATAGCTTTGTGTTTTTTTGTTTCTTTTTAGACTAACACTGCCTTTCCAAAAATTATTATCTGCAGCAATAATTTAAAAGATCGAATCCTCCATCCTAACCAAGCATCCCCGCATGAGAAGTAAGTCTCCATTAAAATATATCAGTAGTCACGCCATGACGGATCGGCCATCTTTGTTGTGCTAATGCGGCGACCTCTGCCGGCCACGGGGAACCGAGATGGAATTATGATATCTGCTACGAATTGTGATGATTTTCGTGGAAAGTTAGGTTAGGTTTGATGGGAACATGAGGGTATGTAATGGATCGTTACTCTATACCTAGGTGTAGCGACTCTGTACCTCCTTCCTCAGGTATACAGAGAGTGAGACTGAAATGAAACAGCAAACATGCGAGGCTCATGTTTGACAAAGATTTTCTTGGTTTGTGAATTAATGTCATTTTACTCTTATTTAAGGTAAAAGTAAGTAAAGACTCCATTTTACAAAAAAATAGATCCCAAATGATAAATACGAAGTACAAAAGCGGGCTTGTTACAGAAGGGATCTCTGCCAACCATTAAGTAGTAGAAAGGAGAAATATTACTATTTATAATTTCTATGATTGCAATACATGATATTATGATACAGGGTGGAAAGTTTCAATGGCCCTGGAGGGGAACTACTCTAAATCTTTTAGTTGGCTCGTTTTGCTGAAAGGAAACATTCCTTCATTTTTAGAAAGAAACAAAACTGCATTAAAAGAATTTTATAATTTTGCTTGTCTCAACCGGGAATCGAACCAACTAAAAATTTAAAAAAAAATTGCTGGTTTATTCCACAACTCGGTAGGACTATTGTTTATGATAAAATTTGTCTAACAAACATTGTGTCTTACACTTAGATAAGTACGAGAAATCCATGAAATTGAATATTTATTACATGTTTTTTTACCAATGCCTAGTACTGCAGCGCTATTGTAAAACGCACCAAAAATCTAAATCGTGTTTAATTTGACAGTTGATTTCAAAATCGCTTCAAAATTGATACATTTCAAAGCAAACTGACACTAAAACTGTCGAATTAAACATGATTTAGATTTTTGGTGCGTTTTACAATAGCGCTGCAGTACTAGGCATTGGTAAAAAAACATGTTATAAATATTCAATTTCATGGATATCTCGTACTTATCTAAGTGTAAGACACAATGTTTGTTAGACAAATTTTATCATAAACAATAGTCCTACCGATTTGTGAAATAAACCAGCAATTTTTTATTTTTTTTATTTTTAGTTGGTTCAATCCCCGGTTGCGACAAGCAAAATTTTAAAAATCTTTTAATGCAGTTTTGTTTCTTTTAAAAAATAAAGGAATGTTTCTTTTCAGTAAAATTAGCTAACTAAAGGATTTAGAGTAGTTTCCCTCCATGGCCCATTGAAACTTTCCACCCTGTATATGACTTATTTATCTTGACATAATTCATTACGCGAAACGAGAACAATTAAGTGCATGTTATATTCCAATTTTTGCTGCTTTTACAGCGATGTGAACGAATTTTCGTTTTAGTTTCATTACATTGCCCATATTAATTAAAATATGTCTGACCACAGGTATTTTTTTAAAGTGAAGGAGAAACATCCACACTCTTATCATTATCACACACCTAGTGAAACAAGTAAAATCGCCAAATCTTTAATTGAAGACAATCGTAGCAACCATACATCAATTTCACAAATCAACGCATCCGAGCGTGCGCCCCATACAACGCGTAATCAACAGAAAACAGTGCGATGACGAATGATTCAACCATCCAAATCACTTTTTCATAAGTCACTAGATTTTTCCATTGCGATTTCAATCTTAAAGAAAAGAAGGACGCTTTGATTTCGAAGCGAAAACATTGGGAGTTAAGACTTTGCTAAATTAAAGCTGAGCAACGATTAGACGTGTAAGTTTTCCCGCCATCTTTTGTTCTTCTAGGGACACTCGGAGTGCGATTTCCGAGAGATTTCAGTCACTTTGATCAGTTATATTTATACAAGTACGGAAAGTTTGCTATGCCATTCAACCTCCACCAATGATGAAATTCTGTTAATCAATTAAAAAAATAAAATGAATTTTAAACTCACTCACTGAAAGCAATTTATTTACATGAATGGTTTTGTTTTCAATTTTAAATTGAAATACTAATTGACAAACTCAAAAATTAAGTGAAGAAATAAGACTTGGATTTGCAGCCACGAAAAACACCAGTCATTGAACAACTGTATACATAAACATAACATCACGCCTGTATTCCCGATAGGGGTAGGTAGAGCACACAAAACGCTACATAGACAAACAACAACAACTAAACTGTATCTATAAAAAAAACTACCTATAACACAGATTTTTTCTGTTTCAAATTCATCTCCGTTATAAGTACGTTTAGAGTCTCATTACTTAAAAAAAAGCCAAACATCGAATCTAAGGGTGAACTTTTCCATTCCACGATTGTACCTACCCTACGTACTGTATTCAAATCCATGGTGGAAAATCTAAAGAGCTACGAAAAACCCACAGCGGTCGTGGTCTGCTATTCTAATCCACTAAAACCTCAAAAACAAACACAAAGACAAATTGACACCGCAAAAGTGAACAAAACAATGGCCTACCGCCTAAACAGATTCGCGAAGCCAATATCTAAATTGCATCGCGACTATAAAGTCAACCCCTCCTTAATCCAATCACACCCGTTGTCAACGTTTTGTTTTCAGATAAACCCTACCAGCATAAAAAGGACCAAGAAATACTAACTACCGACCCTCTTTGATCCACTTCCTATGGAATAAAGGTAACCGGGGGAGGTCACTGTTAAATTGTCATAGAAACAAAAGAACGTCCCACCAAAAAGACCTATAGGTAAATTGTTTTTGAAAAAAGAACACACGAAGAAAATAATCCATTTAGTCGCGTGGCGCGCAAGTGCTTGGCCGTTGGAACATAGTGTGCTAAATACAGAAGGCTAGGTCACTTCAACTTTAAGTGTTTAAGTGATTGTGGAGACAATGTAAACGTATTTTGACCAAAATACAAACATACATACATACATACATATTCTCACGTCTGTATACCCAAGAGGGGTAGGCAGAGCACATGAATCCGAAAATCCAGTGCCACGTTTAGCAATTTCAGGGTTACCAGATGGTTCAACGTG